>JAXQQM020072608.1:0-261523 GCA_034641835.2 Pinus albicaulis | reverse complement strand
TAAGAAAATGATCTAAACTTAAAAAAAAAGTGAAATATTTACATTCATGAATCATACTGCAAACTTTCTATTATGCTCATTCAAACATCCTCCATGGATTTTCCATACGCAAAACTTAAAATATTGAGTATAATATACCATTGGAAAGCTAACTAACTATCCACAACATCAGTCTAGTTTCACAAATAACCAAGGACTACTACATGTCATTAATTATGGTTTCACTTTTGTACATGAGGATCAGTTGCAAGTGTTTTCACTTTTGAAAGGATGGTTCTATTCTTGTGCATTTGAATTGATTTAGGTACCGAGGAAGTCAAAATTTAGAGGGATTACAATCAATGTTAAACTGTGGAAACATATTTAGCTACGTTTTCCACAAGAGGATTCTGTGTCCAGCCTCTTACATTCGATTGCGATACTATGTTTTCCAGTTTGCTAAGTCTTCTTGTGATACTATGTTTTCCAGTTTACTAAGTCTTCTTGACAAAGAGCATCACACTATCAATGATCCTATAGGAACTTCGATCATATTTTGAAAACCAAATTATATTATCTTATGCTATTATAACCTATTACAACATGTACATTAAGCCAATTAGCTATCTTCAAGCCCTGCTGAAGGCAGGGACTTGCTGCCTCGCAGCCCTCTTGTTCTTCTAGCATTTTGGGATGAATTCACAATAATTTGCTAAAAAATTTCATTTCAATGTCTGGAAATTTGGATATATAAATGTGAGATATATACTCTACATCTTTGGGTTATCACTTACCGAGTGCAAGCCCTGGAAGTGATGATTGATTCTATGTGATTCATTTCACTAGTTTCAATCCCACTTCTTGACCCTTGTGACCATCACCCGATGCAATGAGTGCTAAGTGGATTATTGAAAAATCATGAGAAATTAGTCAGTTACGACTACCTCTCATGAAAATGGTCATAGATGAATGACTTACTTAACGTAGTTGAATCCAAAAAATGATATATAATATAATGCACTGCGGAAACCCCTCATACTTAAAAATACAAAGAGTAAATGGATCTCTTCTTGAATGATTCATGAGGCAAAATACTTGCTAAGGTTTTTCAAATGGGATAGCAAGCTAAGTGGCCTTGATTGTGGGGAAAACTCCACAGTTAAGCACGCTTGAGCCAGAGGAGTTCTGGGATGGGTGACCTCCTGGGAAGTCTTGGTTACTAGGTGCAAGCCCCGGAAGTGATGATTGATGCTATGTGATTCATTTCACTAGTTTCAATCCCAGTTCTTCACGCCTGTGAGCATCACTCGATGCAATGAGTGCTAAATGTATTATTCAAAAATCATGAGAAATTAGTTAGTTATGACTACCTCTCATGATAATGGTGATAGATGAATGACTTACTTAACACAGTTGAATCCAAAAAATGATATATAATATAATGCACTGCGGAAACCCCTCATACTTAAAAATACAAAGAGTAAAGGGATCTCTTCTTGAATGATTCATGAGGCACAATACTTGCTAAGGTTTTTCAAATGGGGTAGCAAGCTAAGTGGGCTTGATTGTGGGGAAAACTCCACAGTTAAGCGCGCTTGAGCCAGAGGAGTTCTGGGATGGGTGACCTCCTGGGAAGTCCTGGTTACCGGGTGCAAGCCCCAGAAGTGATGATTGATGCAATGTGATTCATTTCACTAGTTTTAATCCCACTTCTTCACCCCTGTGAGCATCACCCGATGCAATGAGTGCTAAGTGTATTATTCAAAAATTATACTACATCTTAACTGTTTGAACTTTGAACTTTGAAGAAATTCCTGAATGGACTTCATAAATACTCAAAATATAGTGGTAAGGCAGTGCTACCGTAAATTGTGTTATTTCAAAAGTCACCAACGACTTGGTGTAGTGCCTCAACCTACCCACGACCTCTCACCCATCCCCTTACCAATTGGGATGGGTGAAAAAATAGGTCCCTCGCCTTATAGTCTCGCAAAAATGTGTTGTGAACTTTTCCATTGGTCCTTTCTATGACATAATGGTATGTGATGTTTCTTTATTGGAATGTGTCGATCTCTTGCTTGGTCTCCCTTCTCAACAAAAATTCCATGTTATCTATAATGCTAAACTTCCATATTTTCAGAACAAACAATGTCCTCAATAAATAATTATCTGTATAGAATCTATACTTATGTTTAGGATTATATTTTTGTTGAAGATGTTCCTTTATGTTTTACTATAATCCTGATGTTGAAAAGTTTTAGCTGACTTTTTTCATCAAATGCTCATAGAATATGCAAAAGAAAATGGTTGTCAAAATGTGGCAAAAATTACGTTTCTCTTGATTTATTTTTTTATTGATCACGACAAGATAATCATGTTGCATGATTGAGTTATCCTATAGTCTATCAATTTGTGGATTTTATCTTCCTCCTTTTTTTTTACAAGGATATAGATTCCATTTCCCTATTGATGGTTTTTTCATGTATGTTATCGAGCCCCAAATGTTGGTAATGGAGCGGGTATTGAGAAGTAGTCGTGGACACAGACTCTATCATAGGTTAATGTTACAATACCACTTACACCTAGTACCAGAAAAATTCTAATGGTCTGTGCATAAATAAGAGTTATCTAATGACAGGGTTGAAAGGTAAACCTCATGTCTTAGTTGTAAGTCATCGATTTTTATTTCTTAGTTGTAATTCATATGAGTGATTTTGAGCTTTATCAGATCGATTATTTCACTAATCCAATATGCATGGCCTCTATTGCTCACCCGATGTCAGTTACCTTACATGGTTGATATAAAATTCAATTTTGGGCCACATTTATTTTAAGTTAGAGATTATATTGATTAAAATTAAGGATGTTCATATTTGGATTGGTTTACTCAAAGCTTGATCTAAAAATGTTTTGTAAATCCCACGTGGATGTTATTTTTTCAGGGTGAGCTCCTTGAACCAGTAAGGTCAGATGATCATGGAACATAGGTATACATCAAGCGCATATTTGGCCCTCGTTGTGTATATGTTATTCTTTATATCATTGATGGATAGTTATTTATTGATTTAAAACAGAGGATGTACAGGTTCTGTCAATTCTCTTGAAAAAACAAAATCAAATGGAGTGGTATAATTGTGTTTTATAGGGTGAGCCATAAATCAGTACTTGAAAGATAGAACCTGAGAATAGCAAGCTATCTGATTTGGATCCAGAGACACGACAAACAGTGGAAAAAAATGATGGTATTGACAAGTCTTCCCCACTAATCAGCTCTAAATGTCACACCGTTGCCCAAATTTTAGTTATCTGCAATGGAAATAGTGACTCTCTTTAATATTTGTATGAATAGCGACTCTAGCCATTGTCTTGTTCTTTTCCTATGAATGATATTCATTTTCAAACTCCAAGTAGTTTGTTTTTGAACTAATTAAATCTTTGATGACAAACATATAGTTTTCAAAGCTCTTTTAAAAATATATTTTCTTGAGAAAAATTGTCTTTTTACTTTATGTATCGTAAATGCTACTGTGTGACATATGCTATGATATAATTTCCTGGATAAATACACATAAGTGTTCTACAATGTAGTCTTTTTTAAATATGAAGAAACAGGATTTCCAAATACAAATTTTATTAATTAAGAACATCTTTTAGACTTCTTAGCTAATTTATGATTATATATCAATAGGGAATTTTTTGTTTGTTGATGTTGTATTGTCTCTTTGGTTTCTATCGGGTAAGAATAGTTAATAAGGAATGTGTTCTTGAGAAGCATGCACACGTCTTATTCTACTATCGACATGGATCTCCATGGTTTTTAGGAATGGCAACGGGAACACAGATGTTAGTGGGATCTCCAAAGCCTGTGTTGGATGAATTTAATACTAGTGATGATTATGATACCTTGTCAGATAAAAAATTTCAAAAATCAAATTAAAATAAATAGAAGCAACTCAAGAATGAAGTTGAAGCTATTGCTTTCTGTCCAATTGAATCCACCGGAACACCTTAGCAGGATAAGGTGTTCAAGTCTAGTAATATGTCCTCTCCTACAATAGATATGCACAATATTCCCGTGTCTCCATGTTTCTCAACTCAAAAAAATTGTGTTGTAAAACCAATTTTCTCTTCAAGTTCATTAGTAGTTGGAAAAAGTACTACAAAAAATTCTTCCGTGAGTGAGAAAAGGGCCTTGGTAGAATCAGATTTAGGTATTTTCAAAACATAGATAGATGACAAAATTCCAACACACTTAGAGAAATTTATGACCGAGGGAAATGAGGACATGCTAAAGTCTTCAAAGAAATTAAAACATCGGGGGATAAAAGAAAGCCAAGGAAAAATGATTCTCTCAATCTGCTAAATTCAAATATGATGTGTTCACAATGTACCCCCAGTTATATTAATAAAGTATTGAGTAATATGTCTAGTAGTCATTGTGTATGTCTTATGTAGCATGTTCAATCTAATCATAATAGTTTCCATACTCCAGTGAAATAAAACACTCCACACATTAGAAAGGAGCATGTTGTGGGTAAATGGGAAAATCAGGTTATAGAGATTAAGAATCTTACAACAGGAGAAAAAGGTGGTCCTAAATCCATAGAAAACACAACTATTGGCTCAATCCATAGACAACACAACTGTTGGCTCATCTGAGCATTCTAGTTCATCCACACTTAAGGATCAATTAAATTGTCTACCCTAGATGTTGATCCATATGCGTTTGAACTAAAAATTAAACAAAAACCCAAATATACATGTAAGACAAGTGAAGCAAGACTAAACAAAAAATTAGATTTTTCATCTTTTTCTTCTCCAACACAATGAGAAAGGAACCATCCCATGTATGCAAATCTGGAGAGATCAAAATGAGTCAAGGGTTAGTTTTCAGCTCCATTTTTAAAATTCATCAATTCCATGTTTTCTGTATTTTCTAGTTAAAATTTATGATCTCTATTCACTGGGTTTTCCTGCAAAAGAGGTTGTTAAATACTGAAAAATATGGGTGTCTGGACATGGAAGGTAGTGATGGAGTGTTTTTTTCAAAAAACAAAATTTACATTGTTTTTGGTCATTTTTATATGTGATTTAGTATCAACTCTTTTGCTTCATTAGAGTTAAGTCTAATTTGGATTCCCAGATAACTGAACACATTGTTTTTTTCCAATGTTTTTCAGTCTTAAAGTGAACTAATTATTGTTTTATTGTTTGGTGTTCATTGTTGAAAAGAGATACACTTATTGTGATAAGCTTCATTTTTTTTTATTGTTGGTTGTCATCATGTTTTGAGTGCGGAGTTGTAAAATTCCAAATCACATGTCGCTTTATGTGAAGCGGATATATATATATATATATATATATATCTATACACACACACACACACACACACTATTTTTATTTTTCCGTGTGGTTCCTTTGAGATCCATGTTACATTTGCATAGAAGTGTAGATATCATTAAGATATATAAAAATTTTAATTTTTAATTTGAATATTTATGTGATAAAGGAAATAAAAAGGTCCCAATTATAAAATGTCACCCAACAACAACAACAACATTGAGATTTTTCTTTCATTCAATCTGTAACATATTGCATCTTAATTCATCAATGCTCTTCTTCCATTTATGACATTTCTTTTGGAATATTTGGTGCATTTGTGAGTTATAGGTCATTTTTAGGCTATAAATATCTTCAGAGTTTCAATTCTAATTGAGTATTCAACTTAACATATTGAGTACCTTATACGTAACTATTTTTCTCTCCACCCACTTTTCATAACTTCCATAACCATTAGGTAGGGACCTGTAGCTTTGATGATGTTTTTCTTGTTTAGTAAATATATTGTTGAGACATTAATTTATTGAAAGTTGTAGAATTTACAATATATAGAGTTTCAAGATATAATTTTTAAAAGTATAATTCTTGAAAGGGTGCTAGCTCACTGGAAGAGCACCAACTTTACAAGAAGGAGGTTGGTGGTTCGATTCCATCGTGCCACGATATTCATATGCAATGATTTTTATAGCACCATTTATCACCAGCATATACTTGATGACTTATACATTGGCCTTGGGCAGTCCTTCCCTTCAAACTTGGACATATTTCTCAAAAAACAATTTCTTAAAACCCATACATGACTCTGCCTAGAATTTTCTGCATATACACGCGAGTCCATACATAGAGAACCACATATGCATTTTTAAACATTAAAAAATATATAATTTCCCTATTTTTGAGGCGGATTTTATGGTTTTTCCTGTAACTTAACTACCCCAGCCCGTGGCCTAACAGTTCTCAACTCCAAAAAATAATTTGAGGGAGTATAAAAGCCCCTCAAGGGAGTGGCCTAAGGGAGGAAGAGAGAGATAAAAATAAATATTATACGTTCTTGGAGACCTATCCAAGTCTGATATATTCCTTGTGCCTCCTTCAATTCCTAGATATTATCAGGAAACCCTTGTTTCCTTGAGATGTTCACTCACCCTATGTGACATCTATTGTGGATTATTCTTGGAAGAAATCTTGAGAGGCTAGGGCTGGACGGATTCAAAGGATGGTATGTTGGAAGGTCGTGGAAGATTTCAGGTGATCTCTCCACGTTTGTTTACTGTACATGTCATTAATAACATAAGTGCCATCTTGTTCTTGATTTTTATGTGTCAATAATCTTTTATACATGTGTAATGATCTTAAATTTCTCATTTAATATTGTTTTTATGAGATTATGCATGCTTTTCACTAACGTCTAGAACATATATATGCTGTACAACTAGTATTTTGTGCTTTTTCTTTGCTAGTTTATAGATTTCAGAGCACAAAGAGTTGCAGGGGTTTTGCTCCCCGCGAGATCTACTACAACTGAAGGATATGCGAGTAAGTTCTGCAACTTGTAGATTCTAGCTTAATGCGTAGAAGTTGGTTAAGTTAGTCCTTCTTGTAATGACATGCCCCTGATCTGTGAAGGTTTATCAACCCAAGACCTTAGGGTATCATTGCTCGAAACCGAAATGGTGACTCCACTGGGGATTACATTCGTGTAATTCCTAGTTTGGGTTTTTTTATCTATCTTGTAGGTTCCCTAATAGGTTTATCACTTTTTACACTCTAGTAAGTCTTTTTTCAATCAGACAAAAGACCTGGTCTCTTGATCAGGCTTGAATTTTTTTTTCTTTTTTCTTATCTTTATTTCCATATGCAACTTAGTCTTTGCACAGTCACGTATACCTCCTGTATTTTCCAAAGGGACCCATTTATACTCAAGTTTCCTTGGTTACAGTGGTGTATACACGCATGTTGTACACTGTAAAACCACGTATGCCTAGAAAATTTTGAAAATTTGAGTTTCCAGCCTCTGTAGTATTTTTTGTTTGTGGTGAACCATTCATGTGGTGTCTTTAAGGTGCCTGGACTGTGTTTATGGTGATTTCATATCCCTTTCTCTCTTGTTTTTGTGAAAACCTAGCCATTTGGTAAATTTCCTTTTCTGTGTGATTGCAATTGTGGCTGAAGCACCAAGATCTTTTCTTGAAGTTCTTGGTTGTTCTAGTTATTCAGAATAGTGAGCCTCTGTTTGTTTGCTCTTCTTAGGCCTATGCATTTCTTTGCTATTGGTTTTTACCTTATTGGCCTATCTTGGTTTTCTTGATTTCTTAGATTTTCCTTGTTGCGAATCTTGAAGAATCTCTTTTTGGTTTTTTGATTCATTGTTTACTAAAAGATTATACTACTGTACAGAATCAATTATTTGATTTTTGTGCTTCTTTCTACTCATTTTATTCCTGCTACGAAAGTGGCATAGTTGGCTTGAGCACTTTGAAGCCTTGTTGGGACTCATTTTGTTTGATTCCGGTTCTTGGGTAGTTGATGCTTGTCTTCTTGAAATCTTTTTTTTCTTCCATTATAAGTGAAAAGCCCAAAAAACATTTTTGTCTTCCTTAGATTTTTCTTTAAGTTTTCTTTTATGGTTTCATAATATTTTTTCAAGCTTTTTCGTTGGTTTCTAGTCTTTGGTTCTTGCCTTGATTTTGAAGGAATCCTTTTCTTGATTTCTCTCTTTTATATCAAGTACATTTTGGCGTTCTTATGCATAGGAGTTCTGTTTGGAACTAGCCTTGTTTTTCTGTCAAAAGTTGACTGAACCATTTAGTTTCTAGAGACTCTTTTTTTCTTCTTTAGAGTGAACATCTTAGAATTTGCATATCATTGGTAGTTTGCATTAAGTTCATTTGAGCGTTTTTAGTCTTTTTCATAGTTTTCTGGATCGTGTGAAGTGTGAGTGTCTGAAAAGAAAAAAGAAAAAAATTCTTAATTAGTTTCATAGAACCCATGTAGAGATCACTTTTCATCGAAAGGAAATTTTTGCATTTTCATGTAACTACGTTTTCATTGACTTCTTCTGCATCATCAAACATCATCAATTTCACTTCCGTATACCCTTGACTAAGTAACAGCCAATTTAAAAGAAGCAATATAATTTAAAGCAACTAGAAGTTTTTGTATCATTGCCATTAATCATACACCAACTAGCTAGGTTGTAAGGTCTTGGATTAGGTGAGTGGAGAGTTAACTCTCCAAGGTCGCTCAAATTGTTTAACATAGAAATTTTATTAAAGAGTGAAATCCAACATCGTTAAGTGGACCGAGAAATCTCTCCTCCAGAGAGTCAAGTGAGAGGGATAGTGCAGACAGAGAAGAGAGATACCCCCTCTTTTATTTGTTGAATCTTGACCTAAGACCGTTCCGCCCAGCTGCCGATATGGATTGGTGCCCTTAGTTTCCTATCCTAGGGACCACACAGGTGACTGCGGGGGGGGGAATACCCGTGGTACCTGAGACGAACGTTGCATCACTTCCATCAGTACTTCTAGAGGATGCCCTTCCGAAGCTTGAGGACTTGCATCGGCAAAGGCTATTGTTAGGAGGTCAGTGTAACTGTTTTTGTTACGCTAGTAGGCCTGGGGCGTAATTACCCCAGACTATTTTTGGAAGGTCCTATTATTTCACTTTCTTGTATTTTGGTGTCTAGTCCTCATCACCTGGAGCGGAAATACCTGAGAGCTGCTTGTCTTTCTGTATCTTAGGAACTTCTTAGAGTGTGCTCTTTGCTCCTAGATTTCTTAGCTTCTTATATTTTTTGAGTCTAAAATTAATCTCTTAAAGTGGCTGACCAATTGCCTCGCTGATCGAGGAGGCTTTGTGGGATTTCTCCCGTGAGTGCCGAGCCTTCTTCAAGAAGGCGTAGGAGTAATTTGGTGGATGATTTTCACCCAGTGGTTTTGAACACACCAAAGAGTGATCCTCCATTGGGGCTTGTTGTTTCTGTGGGTGGTTCTCGTGTCAGTGTCATTATAGAGAGGAGTGCTCCACTCATCTCTAGATTTTTATTTCCAGCAGAAGAAGTTGAAGTAGAGGAAGTCCTTTAGCCTGCTAAATCTCTTCCATCTCCTCTTCCTGCTAGTTGTCCTGACGCTCTTCGTTACATTGGGACTGAGTCTTAGAGACCGACTAGTCCTTTTCCGTCATATCCCTTTCTTTCGATGGCCACGACTGGGAACACAGTTTCAGCTGTGAAAACTGCAAGTGTTCAGACTCCTCTTTCAGTAGAAGGAGGAGGAACTATTTACATATCGATAATCACTTCTAGTGCTACTATGCTTGGCTCTGGAAACACCCAGGCACATGCTTCTCAATCTGGTCCCTTTTCTTATGGAATGCCCACTAGTGGATTTCCTTCTTTCTCCTTTTATGCTTCTTCACCTATCTCCACACCCATACCTTCTATGGCTAGTGTCTCAGCTTTATTTCAAGGGTTCCCCTTTGGAAGTGGGCATATCCCTCATTCAAACCCTTCCTTAGGATCCTTGCCTTTTACCTCTCAGAGTCAAGGTTTCAATCCTTTTTTCTGGAGGTCAAAGCTCTAATGTATTTTCGGGATTGAACCCTGTTTTTATAGTATTAGGAGCAGGGAGTCGATTCTTCACTAGTCATCAAGGGAATGTTCCTTTCCCTTCATCGAGTAATTCTTAGGATTTTTCTCCATTTGCAAATGCTTGGAACCCTTACCAAGGGGTTTCTTCTCCATTTAATACCTCGGTTGGAGGGAATTTTCCTGCGTATAGTAACTCCATGTTGGGAGGGCGTCCTTCTCTGAATTTTGGGTCGTAATGATTTTCTTATGGCCCGACATTTTCTACCAACAACATCTTGCAAACTGGTGCCTCAAAAAATCCAGGTTATTCATTTCAGAATGTGGGGAATCCTTCCTATGGGGGATGGAATTCCCAGGCTCCTCCACGCTTACCATTTTTGGCAACATTTAACTTGCTAGATCTATCGAAATTAACTAATGATCCTATTCGGTATAGTCTGGGCTGGCCTCCGGTCCCCACCAAGCTCCCCTCAGACATTCCAAAGTTTGAAGGGAAGACTGGTGAGGATCCGGCAGATCAAATCACCACTTTCCATTTATGGTGTTCATCGAACTCCCTGATCGATGACTCGATTAGGTTGAGATTATTTCAATGAAAGTTAATTGGAAATACGTCCAAATGGTACATAGAGTTAACTGGGGGTATTTTTCCTACTTTTGGAGAATTGGCTGCCATGTTCTTAAATCATTTTCAGTTACCTCTCTGTTATGACGTTGGGACTGACCTCCTGGCCAATTTTCAGCAGGATAAGGCAACTCACATTTCTGACCATATTCTGGAGTGGAGAAGAAGGAATAGGCTCATTAAATCCCAAATCCTGAATGAATTCCTTCTTGAATGGTTTTTAAAATCATTACAACCAGAAATTTCTAAGGATGTATCCCTTTCAAGGGTATTTTCTAAAGAGAAGGCTATTTTTAGGGCTCAGTAGCTAGAACTGATTTATTCTCAGTCTAGAGTCCTTAATAAAGTTTTTCCAGATGCTCCTCACTCCAAATTGGACTTAGCCAAAACTAAACCTAGTCCTCACGGTGATGGGCTTATCGGTTATATCGATAGCGATACGACTAACTTGCTAAGTCAATTGCAGAAGTTGTCTATACAATCTGCTTCTTCTGGTTAGGTTGTGCCTTCAGTGTCAACTCCTTCCCAGTCCTTGGAAATTAATGTTATTCAAACTTCTAACCCCAAAGGTAATAAAAAATCTGATGGGAAGAAGAAAGGACGAAATAAAAAGAAGAAGGGCAAGGATGGGAAGGGGAATGTGAACAAATCCAACGATCATGTTGGAGAGGGGAAAAAGGATAATAAAAAGAAAGTGAAGTTTCCATGCAAATTGTGCACTAGAGATAATCTTATGCACCTTTGCCCTAAAATTCAAGATGTGTAGCGCTTCTTATCTCAACAGGGTTCTTCTAGTTCCTAGGTTGTGCTGACAAACCCTTTTCCCCAAGGGCAGCAATTAATTGCTGGTGCGAATCCAAATACTGGAGCTCCCTCTAGGGGCAACCAAGAAGGGGAAAATACATCAAACATGTACATCATGAGTGCTCACGCAGATATCGCTACGAGATCTCGTGATTATGGCGAAGCTGATTATTTGAAATCTAAGCATGCTCTTGATAATGCTGAGCCACTTCATATTATGAGGCTGACTCTTGAGCCTATACCTCAGATGCTGAAAGGGTCTTCAAAGCATACGAAAATCAATCCTAATGCCAAGGCCGCCTAGAACTACTTGATTGTAGAAGATCTGGATCAAAGTCCTTGTGCCATGTCTGCGTTAAAGGTGCTCCAGTATTTCCCTGCTCAGCGGAGTGCTTTTCTCACTGCTATTGGGGTTGTTGATCCAAAGAATTATTTGATGATCACATTTGACATGTTGAATTTTAAAAGGAGACTTTCTCATCATATGGCTTTCCATATTAGGTCAACTTATCAAAAATTCGATATATTTTCAATGGTTGTTGATGAGAGCGCTTCCACATGTGTAATGTCTCTT
The DNA here is from genome assembly GCA_034641835.2 of Pinus albicaulis. NCBI lineage: Eukaryota > Viridiplantae > Streptophyta > Pinopsida > Pinales > Pinaceae > Pinus > Pinus albicaulis. The sequence goes on along the minus strand of JAXQQM020072608.1, from coordinate 249,610 downwards.
GCTTGCTGGAAGGGTATTGGATCTCCTGCAGTTGTTCCTTTAGCCACTCTTCTGACTGCGTTTGATGGTCATTCTCACAAGCTTCATGGTATTGTTCCAAATTTTCCCATCTGCGTTGGAGGCAAAAATGTTAATATCGAAGTTGAGATAGTCAATGCAAGATTAGACTATAACCTTCTGTTGGGGTGAAACTGGATCTATGAGATGGATGCCATTGCATCCTCATTATTTCGTATTGTTTGTTTCCCTCATGAAGGGATAATTGTCATAGTTGACCAACTGAATTGTTCTCCTATAGATCCGAATGTATCTTCTGACTCAACCATTCCTTTAGTGAAGGATACCAAGCAACCTGTTGAGAATATGGGGGTTGGAATGTACACTTCCTTGATGGGTACTTTTGATCTTCTGCCTCCTTCGGTTCATATCAATGTTATTTAATCCTCTAGGGTTCCTGTTCGGAGAGAGTTCTTCAGAACTCATTATTTTTCAGACCCTTGGACCTTACCTTCTCCTACCTCCACATTAGAAGAAGTTCAAGAAGGTGGAATGGAATTTCCTATGTCTGCAACTAAGATTGCTTAGAGCTCTATTATTGACTCTGCAGATTCCATTCTAGTTTCTCTTTCAGCAGAGGAACTGGATGGAGATGTGGCTCCGGCTTGGACTCTCATTTCATCTTCGGCTTAGGATTTCCTTGACACCACTCTTCCATATGAAGAGGCCATCCTTGAAGAAATGACTGGTTTAGAGAGACTGTGGGATGATTTGCATCATCGGTCTTACTTTCTACCGGACTTGCATGAAGTTGAATCAATTTTCCCTAGCCTTCGATCTTCTCGTCCTGTTCACCCTGTCCTGAACCCTTTAGCACCAACACAGGTATTTGTTGAAGGGAACATGGCTATTATTGCTCCTACTACCCCGGTGAACATCTCCAGAGATCCCAACATCATAGATAATGTATTCATTAGAGCCGAGTGTTCCCATGAGGAGATTCAAACATACACTGATCTCCTTCGAGAATTTCAGGATGTATTCGCTTGGTCTTATGAGGAAATTCTTGGTATAGATCCATCTATTGTCCAGCATGAGATCAAGATATACGAAAATGCTAAGCCTATCAGGCAAAATCTTCGTCCAGTCAACCCTAAGAAGGTAGAAACTATCAAAGCTGAAGTAGAGAAGCTGCTTAAGGTGGGTTTCATTTACCCCATTCCTTTAACTGAGTGGGTTTCAAATCCAGTTCCTGTGGACAAGAAACAAGGAACGATTCGAGTTTGCATCGATTTCTGGGACCTAAATAAAGCATGTCCTAAAGATAATTACCCCACACGGTTTATAGATCAGATCATCAATTAGTGTGCGGGGAATGAGATTTTCTCCTTCATGGATGGTTTTTCTGGATATAATAAAATCACTATCCTTCCTGAAGATCAACAAAAGACTGCATTTATTTGTCCCTGGGGTACCTTTGCTTACAAGAAAATTCCTTTTGGCCTCAAAAATGCTGGAGCTACTTTTCAGCGGGCCATGCATTATGCCTTCCATGACATCAAACATATTATCGAGGCATATTTGGATGATCTAGTTGATCGTTCTCACAAGATAATTAATTATCCTTCTCACCTCCGTCAAGTTTTTGAACGTTTTTGGTATTACAAAATCCGGTTATTCCTGAACAAGTGTGTTTTCGCTATCACATCTAGTCGGTTCTTGGGATTCATCATGTATACGGAAGGGATTCGAGTAGATCCCTTCAAGGTTGAGGCAATACTTAAATTGCCTCCCCTATATTCAATTCGTCAACTTCAAAGTCTGCAAGGAAAAGCTAATTTCCTGCGGATATTCATCATAAATTATGCCGAGATTACAAAGGGATTTACGAGATTATTAAAGAAAGGAGTTCCATTCTTTTGGGATGATTTTTCTCAACAAATTCAATTCTTTGAAAAAAGCATTGAACTTTTCTCCTTTACTGAGTCCACCCGATTATAGCAGGGATTTCCTCTTGTACCTCGCGGTAGCAGAATCTACCATTGGTATGGCTCTGGTTCAAGAAGACGATGCTCTTTCTAAGCATGTTATATACTACCTTAGTCGAGGCTTGGTAGGTCCTAAACTTTGATATTCTCTGATAGAGAAACTTGATTTAGCAGCTTTTGATGTTGTGCAACAGCTGAGACATTATATTCTCCTCCGCAAAACATATGTTTTGGAAATAGTCAATCCATTTCAATTTGTCCTCAGTAGGCGAGTGATTGGGGGAAAATAAAATTGATGGATTGTGATTTTGTAGGAATTTGATCTTGAGTTTATGTCTGCCAAGTCCAAGAAATCATTAGTTTTTGCAGAAGTGATTTCTAAGTTTCCCTATGGAGAAGAGATTGTTTATGACAAATCATTTCCTGATGAACATATTTTTCTCATTTCTTCACAAGATCCTTGGTATGGGGATCTCATAGTTTATCTCCAGATTGTGAAGTTTCCCTCAACTTTTTCGAAAGATGAGCGCCGGAAGTTACGTCACTTACCCAAAAGTTATTTTATTGTTGCTGACACTTTATATCGTCGTGGGATCGATTCGATCCTTAGATGCTGCTTAACTCTCAAAGAAGTTGAGGTTGTGTTGAATGATTGACACAGTGGAGCTTGTGGTGGTCATTTATATGGGCTTGCAACAGCCCAAAAAAATCTTGTGTGCAGGATAATTTTGGCCTTTGATTTTCAAAGATTGTATTGGATCAGTCAAAAAGTGTCATCCGTGTCAGGTTTATACTTGAAAGATGTGTGCTCATCCAGCTCCTCTCTTTCCTGTCGTCACTGTCGGCCCCTTTATAATGTGGGGTATTGATTATACCACTTGTAACCTACCTTCAGCTAAAGGTCACAAGTACATTATCATAGCTGTAGACTATTTCACCAAGTGGGTCGAGGCTATGCCTAATTTTGGGAATGACAGTGAGACAACAGCTCTGTTCCTCTTCAATCAAGTCATTTCTCACTTTGGTATCCCCAAAGAGATTTTGACTGACCATGGCAGTCACTTTCAGAACAACATGATGGCTAAATTGGCTCTGAAATTAGGTTTCCGGTAGGATCATTCATCTCCTTGTTATCCTCAGGCCAATGGGCAAGTTGAAGCCGTTAAAAAATCCTTGAAGACAATTCTTCAATGGACGATTGATAAAGCTAGATCCAATTGGCATATTATGTTGTATCCTACACTTTGGGCATACCGGATGTCAGCCAAAACTACAACATGTTTTACTCCGTTTCAATGGGCTTATGGGTTGAAATCTATATTTCCTATTTAATGTGAAATTCCCTCTCTTAAGTTAGTTGTCGAGCTTCTTCCTAACACTTCCAGTCTCGAAGAACACCTTCTTCATCTAGAACATCTTGATGATCAATGTTGAGATGAAGCTACAATGAATGAGGCACATAAGAAATGGGTAAAGGTTCAGTACGATAAGGCAGTCAAACCTAGGGTTTTCTCTGAAGGTGACCTTGTCTTGGTTTATGCCCAAGAGAAGGATGCCTTGGGGGTAGGCAAGTTCAAATCTATGTGGTATGGCCCCTTTATTGTCAAAAAGGTCCTGAAGTAAGGAGCCTATGCCTTGATTGAATTTGATGGAAACGAGTTGGCGAAGCCCAGAAATGGGCTCTATTTAAAAAATTATTATGCCTAGGGTTAGGCCTAGCATCTTGCTTTTTTGTATATATTTTGTTTTTTTGTACATATCTGGGTTTCAAATTTTGGTGTGATTTTGATGAATTTGATCTGCTTTGGGAGGTAATATTGGATGACATGAGTCACTTTGGTTTCACCGATGGTGCTAGTAGACATACCCGAAACTTGGCTTACGTGGCTTGGGTACTCCATTATCCATCCGGTCAGTTGTTAGTTTCAAAGGTGTCTGCGTTGGTCCTACTTCGAACAACGTAGCATAATACACTGCAGTGGTCAACCTACTCTTGGAGGAAATATCTTTAGGTGTTGATTCGTTAGTAGTTTTCTTGGATTCACAGCTGGTGGTTTCTTAGATGAACAACACATATCAAGTCTGAGAGATTTTTTTTTAGGGTACGTTTGTTACAATGATCCTTCCAATTTATGACGTTCATTCATACTCCTCGAGCTGACAATTGGATGGAAAACTTATTGGCTAATCAAGCAATTTATTGGCATATTAATCATTCAATGCTTTGAAAATTATATCAAATACATCATTTATTATCATACATTTGAGTCATCACATCATATAAATCGTTGTATATATATAGATCAGAGTGTTCAAAAATATACAGAATCTGGACCATCATCTCCTACAAAATTCGGGCTTATGCCCGATCATGTCTATCATCAAAAAATATTACAGTCATCCAATCATATCTATAATCTACTCCTGAGGTCCCTGCCCAACATTTGTGTTTCTATAGAACACAATGGCTGTCGCTACACAGCGGAATAATCGCACCCATTCTCGTGGTACTCCGACCACCCGTCTCTGGATAGCCTCCCGTAGGTCCTCGATAGCATCCATAGCCACTTGGTGAGTCAAGCTCTCCAAGTTCCTTTGTACTGCATGGAGTGTCCTTCTAGGGTCTTCAGCATTTGCCTCACCTCTGTGGCACTTGTGCCTTGGGTACCCCTCCAGCCTAACTGGTCCCATGTCCGCATCATGATCATCATAAATTTGTAAGTCATTTAGTCCAATCAAAAACATTTTTTCATTTTAATACTTTGAAAAAATCATAAATAAATAAAAATAATATAATAAAAAATAAAAAAAATGGAATCTCATCGATTGTGCCCCATGCTGCACCGGGTGGCAGGACTAGATCTGGATCTACACAAAATTCCATCCCAGCATAGGGATAATCTTCCACTGCGATGACTTTTTCTTCCCACCATTGAAGAACTCATCATCTCAAGTGGTTCGGGGAAATTCACTTTCCCCTAATATCTTCATCAGATCTGCCGATCGGGCTATTATTGGATCTCTCGTGCTGCTGATAGTTGAGATGACCTTGGGCCGAAGCCCTGGGACCCTCTTGAAGAAGAATTTTAGTAGGATTGTACCATACCCAAAGTGTTTAGTCTTTTCTTTTCAGATTGAAGTAAAATTTATTTTCATATTTCTCAGCAAGGTTGTGCACCAATAAAAGAGATGAATCAGGCATTCCATTGCTATGCTGATTTGTGTCCATGAACCCTGATGCAGAGAAGATGATACTGCTACTCTGCCAATGGTAAAGAGAAGGATCTTCATATATAAATCCTTCATATCTCTGATAGGAATATGAGTTCCTACCTTTTTTGCATCATCCGCGCAATAGACTTGGACATAATCCTCTATAGTAAGCCCTCCAACAAGCTTTCCGTGCAAGTATACTAGGTCTCCCCTTCAAGAAAGTCCAGTAATCAAGTATATATCCTCCACTTCTATGCGTAGTGGCATCTGATAAATTATGAAACAATCTTCTTCCGGTTCCTAATGATCAACCAAATTTGAAGCAAACGAACATTGCTTTTCATATTGGGAATTTTGAAAATTTTGAGCAATCTGCAATTTCGAAGAATATCTAAGGAATTTTTATCCTCCATCACTTCATTGTCAATTGAATTATGCTCACGCTCTCTCCAGATGATGGACATCCTAGGAAAAATCATTAAATGACTAATTAAATACAATTTTTAAATTTTCGCTTTGCACATATGCGACCTCGTTTGTACACAATAGCGTATCATACGCAGGTTCATCCACACAAACCTGTGTATGCGCAGAGGGTTTCAACAAAAAATATATTTTCTATGTTCAAAATTCCAAAAATTTTCTTCAAACAGGAACGAAATTGATGAATAAGATGATTTTAGAGCTTACTTGACTGATTTGGCGTGATTTGATGGCCAATTGCTCCGTATTTGAGAAGAGAAAGTTTTTCCCCAAAGCTCTTTCTCCACTTTAGCAATGTGAAAATCATCAAAATGTTAGTCAAATTGTGTATTTATGCCCAGAATTTGAATTTTTTTTTTACAAATTTTACTTGTGCTTATTTTTTGAATTTGACTAAGGCTATTTAACCGTTTGGCTGGTAAGCGTTGGGCAAGGTATTTTTTCCGGTAATTTTTGCTGAATTCGAGATTGTCCTAGTTTTTCTTCGGATCCATGACCGCTGACCTGTCATGGCAGGTATTTGATTTCGAACTGACATATAGGTTAGGGAATTCACTATTTCGTTACATCTTTGCATACTAGCCTTCATTCTAATCACTTGCCATAGGGTCGATCCCATCATGTCATGAGTACTTAACCCATTTCACTCATTGATTTTTCAATCACGACTTGGTTGTATAGCCATCCTTTACATGGGCTTCCTAGTTAGTCCCTCTCTACGATTTTTTGCCCATGCCGAAATTTATGTAGGCTCAGGAGTCCTATTTAGTCCCGTCATTCCTTATGCGTTGAAGCTTCATTCTTCTCCTTCTTCGCTATCATTTTTTTGGCCATTTACCCTAGAGGATCCCTTATGTTGTCAAGTTGTATTACTGCATTGCATATTGACTACTTGTTTATCTTGGCCTTTAGCCGACTTCATTTGGACTCATGCTTAAGCCATCTTTTGACCATGTCTTTCTGTACAAGTTAACCATGCAATCACTTAGCTTCTGCGACTTGGCACCTTTAACCATGGATGGAACATTCCTTTGAGTGTCACTTACTAGTTTTCGCCACCTTGCATTGAGCATAGGATTATTCCTATCCCAGGAACTGGTGCATCTGTTTCATGAGACTCATTCTATCCATTGTAATATAGCATTCTTTTATTCTTTTTCAGGCTTTGAATATGAAAAAGACAAAAAAAAAAAAAATTGAAAAAGAGTGGGAATAGGACATTACTTCCACACTTGTTGGCAGCTACAGTGTTAGTTGTGTCACCGTTGAACACAGCACAAAAAAGCTAAGTCTTTTCCCCATTTGGGATGGTTTTAATTTTTTACTTAGGAGAAGCCATAACCTTGTTTCATGAGCCAGTTCTCCCCTAGTTGGTTATCTCTTCTGATCATATGGAGGGTTTGTTTATGCCTCCTGCATGACAAAATTATACAAAGTTATCATTTTTTGCCATAGTCAACATGAGTCGTGCTTTTGTTCAAGGGAAGTTAACCTGAGTCGGCCTTTCTGTGGTGTCTCTTGACTCATTTTTCATTCAGCCTTCCTGGTCTTGTCAATATCTTGTTCTATCACATCATATATTTTGTCCTTTGCTCGTGCTGCTTTGAGAAGGTTTCCACTGAATTCTTGCTGGCAGGTTTGTCTCTTATCGACTATGAAATATTGCTCTGAGAGTAAACCTAGAGCCACACCATGGCCCTATTTACATCATTGATAGGTGACCTTGTGCTTAGCATTTGATCATCATCATGGGTCTTTGACTGAGTGGTTTCCCTTGTGTTCGAATTTAACTTACATTATCAAACCTGGGATTTGTGTAGTACCTTGATTTCCATTTGACCCTATCGGTGGATATCTCGTGTCTTTGTCAGATTTCATTATTGGTTGGTTCAGAGGGTTTCTTCCATGCACTAGCTTCATCTTGTGCATGCCAAAAACGTACTTCGGGTTGGTTACTTCACTTTACTTCGCCTAATTCCTTCCAAATATTGGTCTACAGGTTACACTCGTGCTAGAATGATGTGGGATGCCTTAATGCCTTCCTTCTAGAAGATATTTTCACATCAATTTTGACTCATTTCTCTAGGAATAAGGTCTAGATTCATTATTGTCATTACCTTAGGGTTTTCAGTCATTAGTGGAAAACTCTTCGCTATCAACAGTGAGGATACATCATTGCCTCCTGATTGATAGATTCTTTCAAGTGTTTTACTTCAACTCATTCATTCTCACCTGCTAGATTGTACTGGGGCACCTTGACACTCATTATCATTATCGGTGGGTTGTCTCGCATTTGTTAACGGTATACATCAATGACCAATAATCAAACGATTTCTCACATAGTCGACTTCCGCTCATTTATTCCCATTGTGTATAATTGTGCCATGGTGATCGGTGAATACCTCGGGTTTGCACCAACATGCTTTGGCTCACTTTGACAGCTCCTTTAGTTTTCTTCCAGTGACACCATCCACCCTTATATGTTGCAGTTTCATCACAACAACATCTTATATGTTGGCTCCCGAGTTGTGTGTTGTACCATTTGTTCCACCACTTATGATTTGGTACTTGGAGATTCAGTTGTGACTTTGAGTGGTCAGATATATGTTGCAGCATCATTGATCAGTCCTCTATATGTGATACTCAGACCTGATTTTGACTTGTACTTTCGGGAAGTGATAAGATGATTCACTATGTACTCTACATTTTAGCTATACTTGTATACATATTGGATCCGATCTATAATTCATATGCAGACATGATTTTCTTTCACTGAGCATGGGTATGCCTGCCTCAGACATGAGCTATCTTTCTCATCTCTCTCACTGGTTTTTTGGTAGTCTGAAATCTGGTGAAGTCCTGTCTAGTCCTTGCAAGGTTATTTCTATGAATATAATACATTTCGGCCATCATGTACCCCTTATGACCTCATATATTAGGGGGCATCTGTTATAGCATCATTTATCACCAACATATACTTGATGACTTATACATTGGCCTTGGGCAACCCTTTCCTTCATACTCAGACATATTTCTCAAAAAATAGTTTCTTAAAACCCATACGCGAATCTGCGCAAATTTTTCTGCGTATACACATGAGTCCATACATATAGAACCGCATATGCATTTTTAAATATTAAAAAATATATAATTTCCCTATTTTTGAGATGGGGTTTATGGTTGTTTCTGTAACTTAACTACCCCAGCCTGTGGCCTAACTGCTCCCAACTGCAAAAACTAATTTGAGTATAAAATACCCTCAAGGAAGTGGCCTAAGGGAGGAAGAGAGAGAGAAATATAGATATTATACATTGTTGGAACCGTATCCAAGTCTGATATATTCCTTGTGCCTCCTGCACTTCACAGATATTTTCAGGAAACCCTTGTTTCCTTGAGATGTTCACTCACCCTATGTGACATCCAATGTGCACTATTCTTGGAAGAAATCTTGAGAGGCTAGGGCTGGATGGATGCAGAGGATGGTATGCTCAAAGGCCATGGTGGATTTCAGGTGATCTCTCCACGTTTGTCTACTGTACATATCATTAATATCAGAAGTGCCATCTTGTTCCTGATGTTTACGTGTCAATAATCTTTTATACATGTGTAACGATCTAAAATTGTTCATTTAATATTTTTTTTATGAGATTATGCATGATTTTCACTAACGTCTAGAACATATATATGTTGTACAACTAGGATTTTGTGCTTGTTCTTTGTTGATTTATAGATTTCAAAGCACGAATAGTTGCAGGGGGTTTGCACCCCGTGGGATCTACTACAACCGAAGGATATCTGGGTAAGGAATGAAAAATGTAGATTCTAGCTTAATGCATAGAAGTTAGTTAAGTGAGTCCTTGTAATGACATGCCCCTGATCTGTGAAGGTTTATCAACCCAAGACCTTAGGGTAACATTTCCCGAAACAATGATGATGATCAGTTTTTGGTGACAGAGTCTCTTTTGACCATCACCAATGAGCTTATGGTGACATTTTTCGACTCTCACCAAAATATGAAATGGTGACGGTCAACAAACGCCACCATATATAAGTATCAATAGTGACGACCATGAAAGGACTCTCACCATAACTCGTTGTTGTTGATATGAAATGGTGAGGGTCATTTTTTTTCATTATAGTCATTATTCATGATGGACCTTAAAGTCATCAATGAACTTATCATGACCTTTTTTTACCCTCGAAAAATATTAAATGGTGACGATCAACGAACGTCACCATATATATGCAAAAATAGTGACGCCCATAAAAGGTCAATCACAATAAATCGTTTTTTCTCATATGAAATGGTGATGGTCACTATCGGTCATTATATTCAATATTTGTGACAGACTTTGAATGTCACCACAACACATACTTTCGGTGACCGAGGCTATTGTCTGTCACCATTGCTCATATGAAATGGTGACGGTCACTATATGTCATTATAAATCATTAATGGTGACAAACCTTGAATGTCACCATAACACCTATACTTTCGGCGATGACACCTTTGGTGACGTTCAGATTTTTTGTGATGAAGGCTATTTTGACCATCACCAATGAGCTTATGGTGACATTTTTCACCCCTCACCAATGTCCTTTTTTCTTGTAGTGAAATAAATTGGTACAAAAGAAAGTGATTTTGAGAGGACTCAAATCACTATTAGGTGGCAGATTTGAATATCCCTAGATGAGGGTAGTGTTGTGTCCACTAAATCAGTAAAAGAATTGACTATGGTTTGGAAAATTGATGGTGTTCAAAGTAAAATTGGATGGTTTTTAGGTGAATATCAAAGAATAGCTCTAAGTCTTATACTTGTGAAGGAAAATAATACTGATAGAAAGGTATGTGTATTGGGCCTAAGGATGTACGGACTTTGAAGGACTAAAGTATCAGTCAAGTGGGCTAGCCAAATAGCACTAGTTCACTTTATTATAGAGGATTGAGTCATTGAGAATAAGGGAAACCTCCATAGCCCTAGACTTGTCCTCTTGGAGCAACGGTATGGAAAAAGTGGGTAGACCAAAGAGTTGTTAACAACGGAGTTGTGAACAACTTATCGAAAACCCTAAGTGTTGCAGACCTTAAAGGAAAAAAGAGGTAGATAGAGGGAATTTTTTTTTGAGCCAAGTTCAGTAACCTAAATGAGTTGAGTTCATTGATAGAGCCAAATTGAGGTGTTGCATAATGGGAGGTAAGAGGACCTGCCAGATGTGGTCAAGACATGTGGATTGAAAGGGCTGTATGTGGCCACCATAAAAAAGTGGGTCAAGTTTTGTCTTGTTTAAGGTATATTGGTTGTCAAAGGACTAACACCAAGCCATATTTATATTCCTTGTATTAGTGTGATTGTAAAGGGCCATGATCCTTGGTATGATAGCTCTAGACTATTCTATTATAGTTTGTAATTTATTAAAGAATGGTTTGAAAAAGTTAAAAAATTTCATGTGCAATAGTTGATTCCCTGATGTGTGTAGATTTCGTTGTGCAAAGTAGATGTGTTGTGGCACCTGAGTGCATATGAAAAAAAATATTCTAAGACCAAACCGAGACTCTTGTGTGTCGTGGAAATTCAACATATTCCTTGTTCACCTAAGAACTACATGTGACTCATCTTACACTACTCATGACCAATCTCAACTCATCCCACTTAACAAGTTACCAAGAGAATGATCATCACATCCAATTGTGGTCGTAAAACAACTAAGAAACACAATTTACATCTTGAAATTCCATAACAACGAGCATGTCTTAAACTCCTTGGCACTATGTGGCATGTGTTAGCACCCCCTACATTCCTTGACATGCTTTTAAACTCCCTAGCACACCCTATCCCTTCTTGAGATGCCTTGGTAGTTTAGCATACCTTGGCACTGCCTAGCATATAACTTTGTCACTCCCTCCTTAATGCACCTAGAACTCATTGACACTCGCTATCACACACTCTTATTCATTCATTTCCATGCATTTTTATCTAGTTCTTCCTTTTGTTTACCTGGCACTCCCTAAAACTCCCTAGCACGCATTGAAACACCCTAACACTTGGCACTTATTGGCATGATACCCTATCACTATAGCATTCCTTGGCACTACCTATCATACCTTGTCACTCTCTCCTTAGCACACCTAGAGCTCATTGAAACTCCCAGCCACAAAAGCTTATTCATTCATTTCCATGCATTTTTACCTAGTTCTCCCTTTTGTTTCCATATAATTCCTTAACACTCCTTGGCACGTATTGGTACACCCTAGTACCTAGGACATCTTGGCATGTCGCCTTGGCCTCTAGCATGCCTTAACACTACCTAGCATACCTTTTCACTCCCTCCTTAGCACACCTAGAATTCATTGACACCTCCAATCATAAACTATTATTTGTTGACTTCCATGCATTTTTACATAGTGCTCCCTTCTTTTTCCCTAACACTCCCAGTTAACACTTCCTTGCACGCATTGGCACATCTCGGCGGCATGTCACCCTAGCACTCTATCATTCCTTAGCACTACCAAGAATGAGTTTCCACTCCTACTTAGCACACTTGGAACTCGTTCACACTCCTTGTCACACACTCTTACTCATTCATTTCCATCCATTATGACATAGTGCTCCTTTGTGTTTCTCTAGCACTCCCAACACTCCTTGGCACACATTGGCACACCATGGAACTTGGCACATCTTGGAATGCTTTCCTAGCACTCTATCATGCATTGGAATTTCCTAGCATACCTTGTCGATCCCTCCTTATCACACCTAGAAATTTCTAATCCCTATCACACACTCTTATTCATTCATTTCCATGCAATTGAAACTAGTCCACCTTTTTGTTTCCCTAGCACTCCCTAGCATGCGTTGGAGCTAGACCCTAGCACCTAGCACATATTGGAATGCCTAACATGCCTTGAAACTTTCTAGAATGTGTTATCACATCTTGGGATTTCTGCACGCCTTGGAACTCCATAATTTTCATGCCCTTATAGATAACCTTACTTTTTTGTGACTTGGGAACCCAACCAAGTCATTGAAAAACTAGTGTTGTGTCTAGCCCAAAGCCTCCCTTTGTCTGAAACTACTTCATCCATTCCCTTATCACAATCATAGGCTTGCCTCCTGCAAGTCCTATTATGAAATTCTCCTAACACACTTCGTCCATGGAACACCTAGAATTCACTGACACTCCCTGGCATACACTCTTATTCATTCGTTTCCATGCACTTTGAACTATTTATCCCTTGTGAATCCGTGAAACTCCCCAATACTCCTCTTCATGCATTAACACTAACTGGCATGTGTTAGCACACATTTTTATTCAATGGGATGCCCTAACACTCCTTAACTATCATGTCCTCATAACTACCCTTATTTTTTTTATACTTGGGAACCCAACCAAGTCCTACCTCGACTACAAGAACTTGACCAAGTTTCATTTACTATAATTAGACTATGCCTTGTTCACTTAGTAATGGCTTATAACTCATCTTAGGCTACTCATGGAAAATATTAACTCATCCCACTTAACAAGTTACCAAGTCAAGGCTCACGTGCAATCGTGGCCATAAAACAACTAAATAACATAGTATACATCTTGAAATGCCATAACACCAAGAACTTCTAACAATCCCTTGGCACTATGTCGCACGTGTTAGCATCCCCTGCATTCCTTGACATGATTGGGAACTCCCTAACACATCATACCATTACTTGACATGCCCTGGAACTCTAGAATTCCTTGACATTTCCTAGAATATAACCTTGTCAGTCCCTCCTTAACACAGTTGGAACTCGCTGACACTCCCTATCACACACTCTATATCTATTCATTTCCATTCATTTTGAACTAGTAATCCCTTATGCTTTCGTGTAACTCCCTATTACTCCATAACACACATTGGCACGCCCTGGCACTTGGCACATCTTGGCATGTTTCCATAGCACTCTAGCATTCCTTGGCACTACCTAACATACAATGTCACTCCCTCCTTAGCACACCTAGAATTCGCTAACAATCCCTATCACACACTCTTATTCATTCATTTCCATGAATTTGAAACTATTGATCCCTTCTTTTTCCCTGGCACTCCAAAACACTCCCTGACACGCATTGACACACCCTAGCACCTGACACATCTTGGCATGTTTCCCTAACCTCCAACATACCTTAGAACTACCTAACATACCTTGTCACTCCCTCCTTAGCATACCTGGAACTCACTGACACTTCCTATCCAATCTCTTAATCATTCATTTGCATGCATTATTTTCACCTAGTGCTCTCTTTTGTGTCCCTAGGAGTCCCTAACGCTTCCAAGCATGTGTTGGCACACCCTATCACTTGGAACATCTTGGCCACATGCCACTCTAGCACACTAGCATGAGTTAGCACTACCTAGCATACCATGTCACTCCCTCCTTAGCACACCTGGAACTCGTTAACACTCCCTGTCACACACTCTTATTCATTCATTTCCATGCATTTTTACATAGTGCTCCCTTGTGTTTCCTTGGCACTCGCTAACACTCAACACACATTGGCACTTGGCACATATTGGTATGCTTCCCTAGCACTCTACCATGACTTGGAACTATCTAGAATATCTTGTCACTCCCTCCTTGGCAAACCTATAACTCCATAGCATGCCCTATAGCTCCCTAGCACATATTGGCTCTTGGAACTTGGTGGCACTTGACAATTCTTGGAATATTTTGGATGCCTTAGAATTCCTTAGCATGGCTTAAGATAAAATTTATTTGAGATCGATTATTAACAATTAATATAAGTAATAGAGGATGATTTGGCACTTAAGACATGCTAAAACTTGGCCCTTGGGATGTATTGACACTAGTGTTGGTATGCCTAGCATGCTTCTCTTGAAAACGTAAGGTATTGAATTATTGACCCTCATATGTGTTCCTTTATTTTCATTTTAACTTGGTGTTCCCTTTTTTCATGTGACACTCCTTGACACACGTTCCCATACCTTAACACCTGGCACATCTCATCATCCCTTAACACGTGGCATGTCTTGGTATGCATGGCATGCATTGGCATGACTTGGGACTATTTGGCACATGTTAGCACACCTTGACACTTCTTCACATTCCATAGCATTCCATAGCATGCCTTGTCACTCCCCCTTGGCACGCCTGACACTTGCTAACAATCCCCAATGCACCCTCTTATTCATTAATTTCCATTGATTTTCACTCGATGATTTATGTTTGGTGGGGTGCATGTATAGAAAGAGTTCCTTTAAGAGAACTAAAAAATGATCGCACCATTACTGACATAAGTAATTGAAACATTCTACTTCAACGACATTAGGAAACTACAAAAGAGATTTTAAGAATGACATTTTTACGGTGTTGGAATGGTGTTGGAATGGTAAGAAGTTAGTGGTCAATATGGTGTGTGAATTCTTAGAATACCTTCTCACTCCCTCCTTGGCATGCCAACTAGCACTCATTTCCACTCCTTGACACACCCTCATATTCATTCACTTCCATGCATCTTGACCTAGTGCTCCCTTTTGTTTTCATAGTACTCCCTAACACTCCTCAGCATGCATTGGAACTCTCTACTTAGCACTTTTTGACATGCCCATCCACTTCATAGCATGCATAACACTCTCTGACATACGTTGGAAATTGACACGAGTTAGCGCTTGGAAAGTCTTAGCATGTCTGACATGAATTCAGATGACTTGGTATGATTTGGCATGGTTTAATATTAATGTTAGTTGAGATCAATTATTGGAAAGTAGAAGAGAAGAAATAGAGGAAGATTTGGAACTTATAATGCACTAACACTTTTCACTTGGAACCTATTCGCACTTAGTGTTGGTGTGCCTAGCATGCCCCTCATGGGAAAGGTAAATTTATGACTTATTAACCCTCTTATGTGTTCATATCCTTGTAGTTTAAATTTTTTCTCCCTTTTCTTTCCTTGACCATCCGTGACACGCATTGCCACACCCTTGCACATCCTGGCATGCCTTAGCAATTGGAACATCTTAGCATGTTTGACATGCCTTCACACTATCTAGCACATGTTAGCATTCCCAAGCATTCCTGCGCACTCATGCCCTCACAACTAGACTTACTTTGGAAGCTTACATTCCATGGAACACCTTGGCACTCCCTAGCTTTCATACCCTCATAGATAGCCTTACATTTTTTGCAGCTTGGGAACCCAACCAAGTTATTAGCAAAAAAAAATTTGTGCCCAAATCAAAGTCCCCCTTTCTCTGAGATTACTTTTTCCATACATTATCAAAACTATATTCTTCCCTCCTGGAACTATTGTTTTGAACTTCTCCTAAAACACTTCATCCTTTGGACACCTAGAATTCAATGATTCTCCTTGGAACACACTCTTATTCGTTAATTTCCAAGAATTTTGACCTAAGTTTCCATTGTGTTACCCTGGAACTCCCTAACACTCCTTAGCATGAATTGAAATTTTCTTCCATGTGTTAGCACACCTTTTCATTCCTTGGCATGCCTTGGCACTCCTTAGCTATCATTCCCTCACAACTATCGTTACCTTTTTTTAGACTTGGGAACCCAACCAAGTCCTCCCTTGATTATAATATCTTGACCAAGTTACAGTTTCTATAACTAGACTATGCCTTGTTCACCTAAGAACTTCCTATAAATCATCCTAGGCTACTCATTTCCAATATCAACTCATCCCACTTAACAAATTACCAAGTCAATGCTCACAGCCAACCGTGTCCATAAAACAACTAAGAAACATAGTTTACATCTTGACATGTCATAACACCTAGCATGTTTAACACTCCCTTAGCACTGTGTGGCATGTGTTAGCATCCCCTACATTTATTGGCATTATTTTCACTCCCTAGAACACTCTAGCACTCCCTGACATGCCCTAACACTCTAGCATGCCTTGGCACTTCCTAACATATAGCCTTGTCCCTCCCTCCTTAGAAGACTTAGAAATTGCTGACACTCCCTATCACACACTCTAATCCATTCATTTCAATGCATTTTTAAATAGTTCTCCCTTATGTTTCTATGGACCTCCCTAACACTCCTTGGAACACATTGGCACACCCTGACACCTGACACATCTTGGAAAGTCACCCTGACACTCTAGAATTCATTGGAACTACCTAGCATACCTTTTAAATCCCTCCTTAGCACACTTCTAACTCACTAAAACTCCTTGTCACACACTCTTATTCATTTCCATGAATTTGAAACTAGTGCTTCCTTGAATTTTCTTGGCACTCCATAACACTCCCTGACATGCATTGTCACACCTTAGAACCTAGTACATCTTCACATGTTTCCATAAACACTAGAATACCTTGTCACTCCCTCCTTAGCACACCTTGAACACACTGACATTTCCTGTCACGAAGTATTATTTTTTCATTTCCATGCATTAATTTTACCTAGTTATCCCTTGTGTTTCCCTGGAAATCCATAACACTTCCTAGCACATGTTGGCACACCCTGGTACCTGACACATCTTGGTTGCATGCCATCATGTAACTCTAGAATGACTAAGCGCTGTCTATAACACCTTGAAACTCTCTCCTTAGCACACCTGGAACTCATTGGAACTCCCTTTCAAACACTCTTATTCATTTGTTTCCATGCATTTTGACCTAGTGCTCCATTGTGTTTCCCTAGCACTCCCTAACACTCCTTAGAATGCATTGGAACACCTTGGTGCTTAACACATCTCGGTATGCTTCCATAAGAATCTATCATTCCTTGGAACTACATAACATACCTTGCCTCTCCCTCCTTAGCACACCTGGAACTCACTGACACTTCATTTCCATGCATTTGAAACTAGTGCTCCCTTGTGTTACCCAAGCACTTGGACCTAACACTCCCTAACATACGTTCTCACCACACCTTAGCACCTCGCACATCTTGGCATGCCTTAATAGTTCGCTTTTATTGGCATGCCTAACATGCCTTGGAATTGTCTAGCATGTGTTAGTACTTCTTGGCATTCTTTGGTGCACCTTAGAACTCCCTAGTTGTCATGCCCTCATAGATAGCCTTACTATTTTTGCGACTTGGGAACTCAACCAAGTCATTGGAAAAACAATGTTGTGCCCAACCCAAAGTCTCCCTTTATCTGAAGCTACTTTAACCAGCCCCTTATTGTAACCCTATTCTTCCCTCCTAAAAGTCCTAATATGACCTTCTCCTAACACACTTTGTCCTTGATACACCTGGAATTCATTGACACTCCTTGGCACACACTCTTATTTGTTCATTTCCAATAATTTTAACATAGTTCTCCCTTGTGATTCCATGGCACTCCCTAACACTCTTCAGCATGCATTGAAAATTTCTAAAATGTGTTATCATGCCTTTTTATTCCTTGGCATGCCCTAGAAATCCTTAGCTATCATGCCCTTACAACTACCCTTAATATTTTGGGACTTGGGAACCCAACCAAGTCTTGTCTCGACTACAAAAACTTGACCAAGGTATGGTGAATACAACTATACTATGCCATTTTCACCTAAGAATTGACTATAACTCATCTTAGGCTATGCATGTACAATTTCAACTTAACCCACTTAACAAGTTACAAGTTACCAAGTCAAGGCTCATGTCCGACCAACATAGTTTACTTCTTGACATGTCATAGCACTTGGCACATATAATAATCCATTGGCACTATGTCGCATGTGTTATCACCCCTGCATTCCTTGGAATTATTTGGCACTCCCTATCACACCCTACCACTTCCTGACATGTCGTGGCACTCTAGCATGCCTTGGCACTACCTAGTATATAACCTTGTCACTCCCTCCTTAACACACCTCAAGCTCACTAATAGTCCCTATCACTCACCCTTATTCTACCTTCATTTCCATCCATTTTGAACTAGTTCCCCCTTGTGTTTCCATGGCACTTTGTAACACTCCCTGGCATGCATTGACGTGCCCTGCCACCTAGCACATATTGGCATGTCTCCCTGGAAGTCTAGCATTCCTTGGCACTACCTAGAATATTGTGTCACTCCCTCCTTAAGACACCTAGAACTCACTGACACTCCCTATCACACACTCTTATTCATTCATTTCCATGCATTTGAAACTAGTTCTCCCTTATGTTTACGTGGCACTTCCTAACACTCCCTAGCATGCATTGGCACACCCTAGCACCTATCACATCTTCGCATGTTTCCCTAACCTCTAGCATGTCGTAGCACTGCCTAGAATATCTTGTCACTCCCTCCTTAGCACACCTGGAACTCACTGACACTTCATGTCACAAAATATTATTCATTCATTTCCATGCATTATTTTTTCCTAGTGCTCCTTTCTATTTCCCTATCATTCTATAACACTTCCTAGCATGTGTTGGCACACCCTGGCACCTGGCACATCTTGGCCGCATGCTTCCGTGGAACTCTAGCAAGCCTTAGCACTGAAAAACATACCATGTCACTCCCTCCTTAACACACCTAGAACTCGTTAAAACTCCCTGTCACACACTCTTATTCATTCATTTACACGCATTTTGACCTAGTTCTTCCTTGTGTTTCCCTAGCACTCACTAACACTCCTTAACACACATTGGCACACCTTGGAACTTGGTACATATTGGCATGATTCCCTATCACTCTAGCATGCCTTGGCACTACCTATCATACCTTATCACTCCCTCCTTAGCACACTTGGAAATCAGTAACACTCCCTATCACACACTCTTATTCATTCATATCTATGAAATTGAAACTATTCCTCCCTTGTGTTTCCGGGCACTCCCTAACACTCCCTAGAATGCATTGGCACCACACCCTAGCACCTGGAACATATTTTCATACCTTATCACTTGGCATGTCTTGGCATGCCTAAGATGCCTCAAAATTTTATAGCATGTGTTAGAACTTCTTGGCATTCCCTGGCACACATTTGCATTCCCTAGTTGTTATGCTATTATAGATAGCCTTTCTTTTTTTGTGACTTGGGAAAAAAACCAAGTCATTGAAAAAATAATTTTGTTCCTAACCCAAAGTCTCTCTTTTTCTGAAATTTCTTTTTCCAACCCCTTATCACAATCGCAGGCTTGCATCCTGCAAGTCCTATTATAAAATTCTTCTAACACACTTCATCCTTGGGACACTTGGAATTCACTCACACTCCCTGGTGCACACTCTTATTCATTCATTTCCATGAATTTTGACCTAGTTCTCCCTTCTGATTCCCTAACACTCCCCAATGCTCCTCGACATGCATTTACATTATCTGGCATGTGTTAGCATGCATTTTAATTCCTTATCACACCTTGGAACTCATTAGCTATTATGCCCTCACAACTACCCTTAATTTTTTTGCAACATGGGAACCCAACCAAATATTTCCTTGACCACAAAAAATTGACAAAGCTACATTTACTACAACTATACTATGCCTTGTTCACCTAAGAACTTCCTATAACTCATCTGAGGCTACTCATGTTGAATTTCAACTCATACAACTTAACAAGTTATGGAGACAAGGCTAACATCCAACCGTGGTCATAAAACAACTAAGAAACATAGTTTACATCTTGATGTGCCATAACACCTAACATGTCTAAAAATCCCTTGGCACTATGTGGTACGTGTTAGCATCCCGTGCATTCCTTCGCATGCTTTCTCTTCCCTAGCATGAAATTTAGTCAAGGAATACCTCTTTCCTTCCAACCTTAGACTGGGCAGCACTGTGGTCTTTCTTGCTACCCAGTCACCCCCACACCAAACTCTAGAACATGAGTGAGGGGACATGCTATGGGGTTGAAGAACATCTCTAGTTAAAATAGGGGCTCCAAAATCATGGACAATTCCACCCACCAATAAAATTAAGGTACTATTGGATAGTCACTATATGAGACTCCTAATTAAAATGGTGGGAAATATAAATCCTAATAAAAATGGTGGGAAATCTAAATCCTTTTGACTCTTATGACCATCCTTTCTCACTACTACCTCTTATTGTGCTACCTTCCAATACCAATATCTTTCCTTTAACCACAACTTGCCCAAGTCTCCCTATCTCTTAATTTTGTGTAAATATTTTATTATTTATTCAATGTTCCCTTCCATCATTGATATCATTTTGTAATTGTCTATTCCTCGTCCTTACTATGTTTATTTATTTCAAACAACATAAATTTTCAATGCATTTTTTTCTCAAAAACAATAATTCCCTTCCTTGTTATCTAATGCTTCCATTACCATAGAGATCTTAACCACCAAAACTCACCATTATTGTTCTAGCTAGCCAATCCTATCATAGTGGGAATATGTGACCATCTCAACAAGGGTAAGTAGAAATATCCCTTCTACAAGTAAAATTTTGATTCAAATATGGATCTTTTTATACTAATTTAGCACAATATACTTTCTTGAACTTTCTTGCTTCCTTTGAAAAGGATTGAAAACATTTTACGAAAAACTCCAAAAACCAACCTTGTATGATAGTGTCCACCTAATAAATAATAGTATGGTTCATATAATGGTCCAACTAATAAGGAGAAACCAAAGTCCATATGATCCAATACATGGTCCTATTTTGTCAACAATTTGGGCCCTTTCTCTCAAGATATTTTCTCTTCTTTGGAAAAAATATAAACAAGTTGTTCTAGATATTTTAAAATGGAGCACTCTTCACCTATGTTCCTCTCCTTTACACCACGTGATATGAATGCCAATTTTCATATTCTTGACTTTAGCATTCTTCTTTTGTAAATGTGACCCTTGACTATGCCATGAAAATCCTCCAAAACATTCTTAAATGATGGGAACTCCTCTTCATGTGTGAAGCTAGTGAATTGTGACAAGTCATCCAATATACCTCCAAATATTTGGTTTGTGCCTTAGGGAATGTGAAAGATACCCTTAATAGAAAACATGCAAAAAAATTGTAGGCAAGTGCCCCAAATGTGAGATGTTTCCACTTGTGCAATTGTGCTTCCAAATATGTGAACTCAATAAAAAAACATGGCTTAAAATACATGAATGTCTCTCAACATGTGAAATAAAAAGTAACCCTCACCATAGTCTTCCTCTCAACATAAAAAATCTTTTACATGTTTCTAAATGTAGTCTTCACCTATGTCCTTCTCCTTTACGCCATGTAATACAAATTCCAGTTTTCATATTCTTGAGTATGGTGTTCTTATTTTATACATGTGACCCTTGAATATGCCATGAAATCCTCCAAAATATTCTTAAAGGATGGGAGCACCTCTTCATGCATAAAGCTAGTGGAATGTGACAAGTTATCCAAAATTCCTCCAAATATGTGATTTTTTCCTTGGGAAATTTTAAAGGCACCCTCAATGGAAAAACACATAAATATTTGTGGCCAAGTGCCCTAAATGTGATATGTTTCCACTTGTGCAATTGTGCCTCATTTTTATGCTCAAACTGACACCCTCATTGTGCAAGACTCACAGGGTTTCATTTTGGGTCAACTCAATCTTGATGGCACTATCATCTTATCAACGAATTCTCTCACTTTGTATTACTTATTGAATCTTGGGGGTATCCCAAAGCACAAATTTATGGGGCCTTTTATGTGACTAGATCACTAGCACTGAAAACCATCTTTACATTGGATGGTTCAACATCTCAGTGATCCTTGTCCTATTGACCACAAATTTTGCATTCGTTATTGCTTTAATTGCAACACCTCCAGTAGATATTGATGGTGTTCATGAGCTTATTTCTAGTTCTCTTCTTTATGGAAACAAAATTATCTACGAACTTTGCAACTATCAGTTTTCACTTCTATCCCATTAGGGAAGTAGCTTTTTTAAATGAATGTATACACAACAGGGACCCTATGAGCCAATCGTTCATGTTGTCTATGTAGTGCCCACATGACACAAACATTTGATTGTATATCACAGCCAAACACTCTATGATGGGTTTCATAGGTACCCAACCTATGACAACGTGTCGGATTCTATGCCGGAGCATGAAATCAGTAGAAGAATTATGTTCTACTAAAGGAAATGGCCATCCAAACGCGTTGTAGGCCTTTTCCTACTCTAGATAATCCTTGGGAGTTAGTGCTCCTGGATTTTATGTCATGTTTTCCCTCAACCAAGCATGGTAACAGATGTTTTTTGTTGTTGTTGATTGCTTCCTTAGGGTGGGAATTTTGGCACCTTGTAAGAATATTGTCGCACAAAAATTCATTCATAAGTTATTCTTCGAGCATATTTTGGTTCATTTTCGGTTTCAAAATACCATATTCATTAATAGGGCCAATAATCGGTTCCTTGGTATTTTTTGGTTTAACCTTTGGTCCATGATGGAGATCAAGCTTCATTAAATCCACTACCTTCCATCCCTACATTGATAAATAAAAATAAGTAGTCAATATGATTGTTATAGAGGTCTTTAGAGTACACAGTTGTGAGCATCCACATATAGGTGTTGAGAGCCTTCCATATTTTCAACAGAATTTCGACATAGCTCTTCATATTTATATTGGCAACAAGCCTTTTTAGGTGTTCTTGAGGTCCCAACAATTGGCACAAATTGATGTAGCTATATTCATGGTATAACACATGAAGATACCTCCTATACTTAGAACGAGGTAAGTAAAGCAACCAGTTTTGAGGAACGAATCTGACAAATTCAACAATGAGTTCATGATATTTTGTAGAAATTTTCCAACTCCAAGTACAAATAGATAAACAATACATTTGGTTCCACATAATTTTAAGGTTGGTGACGAGTTATGGTTGGACTTGCATAAAGGTAAATTGACAAATTCCTATAAAAATCTCATACCGGGCAATTGACAAACTCCTATAATAAGCGCATACCACTTTGACACTAGCCTTACATAATCACTAAGGCTGTGGGTGATAATTATTTTAAGAATAGCCATAGTATGATTTATATTACTTCAAAAGTATATGTTATGATGATTTATGCTTAATGGGGTGTATGTCTAAGAAATTTTCCTTAAAAAATAAAATAAAAGTATGATGGAACCATTACTAACATTGTGATATTCTACTTGAATGACATTAAATAACTAAAAAAGAGATTTTAAAATTAACATTTTAAAATTTTATTTTAATTTTTAAAATATAATTTGTATCAAAGCATGTGGATCATTGTGAGTAATTTTTTAAAATATTACACCACTCTAATATTATTTCTCTTATCACTACATTTTAAATATTATCACTCTAATATTATTTTGCTTACATGCTCCATGTTCAAGAGCTTCTATGTATGAGAAGACCATTTCATGCTAGCCATATCTATTGCTTGCTTGTTTTACAATCCTCTACCTTGGAATTCCATAACCCAAAACATTCCCAAAACATTTTTTCCTATATTTGGGGGATGAAATTGCCTCTTCCAATGCCGGGGGGGTTGAACCCAAGACTCTTGCAATCTATATTGATCTTAAACCTAGATGAAAGCACAAAGGAATAAGAGGATGCCCACATTGACAATAGTGCGAGATCGAATTCTAACTCGACCATTGTGGTTTTTTTTATGGTGTTTTTGAAATATTTAGGGTGAAAATGTGAACCAATATGGATTCAATAAAACTTCACTGCATGTTTCCAATGCGTTCAGGGATGGAACAAGAGGTATGCATTGAATATGCATGTTTCTTTGTACTTTTCTGCATATATATATATATATATATATATAATTTGGATTTGATGGCCTCCTATTATCTATTACTGGTGTTGTTGATATCTATTGAGGATGTTACAAACATTTTATCTGTTTCTAGGGTTGTAGAAGCATTAGGGCACACTGAGTGAAGATTTATATTTGGGGGGTTGCACCACAAATATCAAAAATCTTTTCGCTTATGTGACAGATCATATACTTGTGCCAGATCATATAATTCTTGGAGAAATTCTCCTTAATCATTGTCTTTCCTCCCAAAAGTCACATTCACTTGAAAACTATTTTTCCTCAAATTCCCTGTGTTCCTATGTTTTGCACAATTGTTTGATCAGGTTCAAAACCCACTAGGGCAAGCATAAACAAAAATGGAATCGAGGGGAAACATTGAATCCATTAAAGATGATAATTGATTCATACCCTATTAAATCATGTGACTTAAACTGCATGTACATATTTAAGTGCTAACATAGGCTCAAATATAAGTGCTAACATGAGAGAAAAGATTGAGATTTATTGACTATATGGTTGGAGGTGAGGAATGGAAGGCCAAAAAAATGGAGCTCTATGCACTTGGAGCATGTGATATAAGATATGTAGAGGTGGTATTTACTTTGACTAGGGAAGTTAGAAGAGGAAAATAATTTTCACCTTTCAAAATATCTACTTTAATGGCTTGTTCTCGCTAGAATTTTGTGTGCAATAGGGCCTCAGACAAAAAAAAGGACCACTCAAGAAAATTCAATATTTGGGTTGATTTATGAAAGTATTGATGTTTCCCACATGTTTATATAGCAGGGAGAGATAACTCCACACCATGTTGCACAAGTTATGAAATCATATACAGATCCAAAAAAAGGACTTCCTTTCTTCACATGAGAAGTTCATAAACCAAAATTCCTATACCACACAAAGGCGTAGAATTCTATGCTAGAAATTATAAGGTCATCCCAAATGTTCAATTCAATGACATAAATTCTAGATCTGATGGAGAAAAATCATTGTAAGCCTAATTCCCTGACTTTTATAACAATTTTTTTGGGTCTTTGGGTTCAGAGGAGTTATCCAACAAGCTCCTCTAGCCCTGGAAGAGATGAAAGGATCTAGTTTTGTGCTAAATAGCATGTCATACAATGGTCTGATAACTCTACTATTAAAATCTATATTTCAGAGAGAAGCCATGGATTTATACAAGAAGATCATATCAGAATATTTGTACCCAACATGAAATGATATTATGCACTTATGAGTTCCTGGGAAAAAGGGGGAAACAAGAAAGGTATCATAACTTTTTATATAAATGCAAAGGCTGGCCTTGAAGCCCAATGTTTACACCTTCAAAATATACATCAAATTTCTAGGGAGAGCTGGGAGAATGGATGAAGCATGTGGGATGTTGAGACAAATGAAGACAACGGGCTGTGAATTGAATGTCATGGCCTTCACTACATTGATGGATTATCTTTGCAATTTTGACCAGTGGTAGATTGAATTAGGCAAGTGAATTACTAAGTGAAATGAGGAGAAGCAAATGTAGGCCTGATTCTGTCACATACAATACTCTAATCTACAATTATGGTGATTTCGGAGACATTAATGTTGCCCAGGAGATTCGGAAGGAGATGCAAGATAATGGGTGTGTGTCAGATGTCCTAACCTTAACTACTCTTATCATTTCCCTTTGCATAATAGGAAAATTTGATGAGGCCTTTAGTGCGTTGGATAAGATGGTGAAGAAGGGAAACTCCCCCAATTCAATTTACTTACAATTATTTTATTATTGGGCTTGTCAAGACTAATAGATTAGAATAAGCACTAAAACTTTTGCAGGTAATGCATACAAATGAATGCAAACCCACTTATTTTACCTATAATTTCTTCATGGATTACTATGTTAAGGATGGAAATTTTAATGAACAATATCAAGTCTTTTGGCAGATGAAGTGGAAGGTAATTGCTCCTGATGTTGTTTCCTTCAATCTTTGTATTGATTGTCTTGGAAGAGTAGGAAAATTAAGAGAAGTGAAGGACCCTTCTAAAGAGATGAGACAAGTAGGCCTTTCTCCTGATACGATTACATATAACATGATGATAAGATGCTATTACAAAGCAGAGAATTCATAAGGCCATTGAGTTTCTCTTTCAGATGATGAAAATAGAGTGTGATCTGGATGAAATGACATTTAACAGTTTGTTGAGTATTGTTTATAAATCACGTAGAGAAGATGAGGCATGGAAATATTTCAACAAAATGCAACACATACATATATCTCCTACCACTACGACATACAATATTTTGATAAATGGGCTTGGTAAAGATTGTAAGATGAAGGAAATGATAGAGTTACTTAAAGAAATGTGGGTAAGAAGATGCCCTCCAAATGTCATTACATGCAATTTAATCCTAGATGACCTCTGCAAGGATGGTGAAGTAGATTTGGCTTGCAAGATTATGCAAAGAATGGAAGAAACTAGGTGCAAGCATGATGATTTTACTTACAATGTATTAATTGATTGTCTCGTTAATGAAGATAGGCTAGATGATGCTTGCCAGTTGTTTAATCATATGAAGGAAGCGTTGTCTCCAGAACTTATTAGATTGGGTAGTCTCCTACCTGGGCTAGAGAAATTTGGGCAAATATATTATGGTTTGGAATTGTATAGGGAGTTATATCGAGTGAGGGGATTAGTTCCTGATGATAGCACATGTGTAGCTCTAATTGATGGAATGGGAAAGGCTGGCAGGGTGGATGAGGAAATCTTTCTTTATGAAGAGATGTTGAACAAAGGTATCAGTTGGGATGTTTATGTGGTATGTTCTCTTATCAATTTACTATGTAAGGCAAGGAGAGTGTTTGATGCACACGGATTTTTTGAGGAATCAATACACATAGGTGTTACTTTTTATATTGTAGCATATAATGTGCTTATTGATGGTCTCTGTAAAGTTGAATGCTTCCATAATGTTTGGAATATTTCCAAACAGATGAAGACATTAGGCCATACTCATATTTTTTTCACTTATAATTCATTCTTTGATGCTCTTGGAAAATTTTCCAACATGGATGAATCCTTCCTATTGCTTGGCAGTATGCTTGCAAGGGGATGCGAAAAGTATACAATTACCTACAACACTCTAATTTCAGGACTTGTAAAGGCCAATAGAGTAGATGAGGCCTTAATAATATATCATCACATGATGGAAAATGGATATCCTCCCTCACCCTTTACTTACTGTCCTTTAATTTATGGGATTATTTTCCTTTAATTTATGGTCTTTTAAAATCAAGAAGAGTGGATGAGGAAAACTTTCCCTTTCAGGAAATGGACAAATTTGGGTGCATGCCTAATTTTTCTTCTTAAATTAGTCTTATGAATGCATTTAGGGAAGTAGGGAACATACATGATGTATGCAAACTTTTTGACAGAATGGTAGCAGGGGGCATAAATCCATATCTAAAATCTTACTTTGTTCTCATAGATAGCATCTGTATGAAGGGTAGGATAGACGATGCCCTCACTTTTTTGAGGAATTGAAAACTCACTGCTTTAATCCAGATACCAATCTCTATAATATCATCATTGATGGATTGAGAAAAGCATTGAGGTATATGAAGGCCTTGATGTGTTATGTTTTATCTGTGGCTGAATGCTAAAATTTCATATAACAGTTAATGTAGTATACCTAGGGGGGATAATATGGGGTATACCTAGGGGGGATCATATGGGGTATAGAGGAAGGTACCCAAGGAAATAATGTAATGTAAGGATAATAAATACATGGGCCATAATTAATAAATAAAGTGGTCAACCCACATTATAAAAGGAATTAACAAAAGATCCTCCATCGGTTCAATATTTAGCATATCACCACCTACATCACCCAGCAAGACAAAAAACAACAAGATGGAAAAGAATTAGCAACTAGGACAACAACCAAAGACCCAACCACAACACATCAATGCAGAGGAACAACGAGAACCAACATCCATCTCAAGACAGTGATGCATCGACTAGCTCAATTTTGCACCTTTCGCTAGGATGGCTCGATGCATGTGCATAGTACCAGTGGAATACTCTTTTGAGTAGATCTTATGATTTGATTTCTTATCATGTTTCGAGGACGAAACATGTTTAAGGGGGGTGGAATGTATTATACCTAGGGTGGATAATATGGGGTATACTTAGGGGGGTCATATAGGGTACAGAGGAAATAACCCAAGGAAATAATGTAATGTAGGGATAATAAATACATGGGCCATAATTAATAAATAAAGTGGTTAACCCACATTATGCAAAGGACTACAAGTATTTAGGATATAATGTGATAAGCCCATGGTATTGGATGTATGACCCATGGTAATTACCCATGGTATTGTATGTATGAAGCCTATATAGAGGCTAGAGACTCTCCATTGAGGATGTCAAGGATTATTGTATTGACAAGCATATCGCTTATGGAGTGATCTCCTTCCTTAAGGAGTAGTTGTATGGTGTTACCCTACCTCAAGGTTTTTTCTATTAATGAAGATCTGAAGTTTTATCTTCTATTGTGTTATTTATTGGGAATATTCTTCATTTTAATATATTTGCAGGTCATATCTATTGCAGTTAACTCCATGTGAAATTTAATAGATAATTCACACATGCAAGATGCTTATACACTTCCATTTTATAGTGTTCACAAAGATGGTTCTACTTTCAAGAAAGGATAGGAAATGAACAGAAGAAAAGGCCTTATGTCAAACGATAAAATGTACTCAAAATTATGGAAGAGAATAGAATAAAATGTTACGGTGGTAACTCCATCTCATGTATGGTGGTGCTACTCTCAATCCACGTCCAAACATTTTTTCTAGTGAAATTAAAACAACGAAAATTGATCTCTATAAATTGTCAACAAAGATTCAACTTATGAAGGAAATATAATTATGAATCTTATAATGTTGCACAATTTCTTCCAAGAATCAAGGTATGAGAAACACTTTAAGTTAGATTCCCAAAATTATGAAACGTGTTCAGTAACATCATGTAAAATGATTTTGGTAATATAAATTAAAATTGAAACATAAAACGTTAACAGTTGGTTTCTCCTATCTCATGAATACCTCTTTAGAATAACCAGTAGTATTAACTAATATTTTGTTTGAGTTGAATCCAACATCAACCTCAGTTAAGATTATGGATGCGATAAATAGTTTCTTCAGCTATACATAGCTCAACCAAAAAGAATACGAAATTATCTAAATGTTAGAAAATAATCAAAAGATATTAATATGTTTGGTATAAAACAAAACAAACTAAAAGAAAATCATACTGCATTAATTCCACTCTTTGCCAACTCCTATACAATCTATCAACATCTCTACTTCATGAATGTAATCTAAATTGGACAGAACAACTACCCAGATTGGCTCCAAATAGTATGGAATACTATCCAATTGATATGGATTATCAGGTACCTAGGGATCCCTTTTGACATAGTGGTTTTGTAATAATAGAAGAAAAGTTCAAAAAAATGAAACGTCGTGATCTCCCCTTTGAAATAAAACTCACTAGACATAAATCTAGAAACTGCCCATGTCCTCTATTTCTCATTTCTATTCCTATTCAACAGGTTACAAAATATTTTAAATGATTCCAAGGATATTACTCTATAGTAAGAAAGAGGAGAGGATTTCTCCTGATAAATCTGAGAGTTTTAACCCCTTGTGAAGGAGAATGGAAACCTTTGGCTTGATATATATTAGGACAAAAGGTGCAATTTTAGCAGCAAAAGTATTGTAAGAGTAGTGAAAAAATAAGATCCATGGCAAGTTTTTGTTAAATTATCCTTTAGATATGCCTATCACTTCAGCGAGAATCAGACGACCGTTTGGTTCTAATACCATGAATATCTTTAAATTTTCAAGATTTCTAATACTTGCAAGAAACTAGAATACGAAGCAGATTGTTTCAAGGTAGATGTATTATAACTTTAAATTTGTCTGTCTAAGAGACACCTGGGATTTAGTTAAAATATCTAATTGGGCCTTGCAATATTTATTTGGACCTTCCCCTCACTTCAAAGTCGATTAGAATATCTGCAGCAATTTCAACAACAGTGAATGTATGACAATGGAAGTGAATGGAAAGGCTCCCCAACAACTTCAGTTAGACACCGTTTATAGAGAGATGTGCATGCATCCAGTATCATTAGGGTTTTTGATATTTTAGATAAGCCGGATCCTTTATATTTCTAGAATTACTAATATTTGCAGGAATTTGGTATGCTCAACATATTGTTTCAAGGAAGTGTTCGTGGAAATTTGAAGGGAAAATAAATTTTTTGGGAGTTGGTTGTGAGCCATATTTGGACATCTCCCCCACTTCAAATATAGTTAGGATATCTTTCTAATTTTATCAGAAAGGTTCTCTAGGAAGGGGTTACGATTTAATGAGACTATGAAATAGCAAGAAGGGTTCTCAGTTGAAAAGAGAACTTGAAAATCACTCCCAATGCCTTATATCTATGGAAACACTACTGTATTGGAGTTTTGTAATTTATTATTGTAAAATGTGGTATATTTAATATACAAATAGAGATGAGAAAACCAATTCAGAAGGATTGGAGAAAGTATATGATAAGAACTTCTTTGCTATGAAACCAACAAAATTCATTAAGGGATATGAGTTACCTCCCATATTACAGGAAGGCTTCGCCATAATCGAAATATTTAGGATAAGGATGATAGGTGGATAAAACAATGTCAAACCATATTGAAGTCAGAACATCTTTCAAGTCCCAATATTTAGTCCAGTCGGTAATCAATCAGTCCCTTGTTGTCAATGCAATTCATAAAATATTAAAATAGGGTTAACCAGTGGTTTTCTTGCATTTCAAACACAGGAAATAGAGAAAAATTCCTTTTACAGTTGTAGAGTTCCTTGAGTTTTATAGGTATGGACAAGTTTAGAATAATAAAACATAATACTTGTTCAGCACAGCTATAACACGGAAATTTCAGGGGTTTTCTTACATTTCAAATAGAGGAAATAGTGAAACATGTTTTTTACAGTTGTATAGTTCGTTGAGTGTTGTAGGTATGGACCACTTTAGAATAAGAAAACTTCATGCTTGGTTATATTATCTAGAACACAACAATTACATGAGATTTATGGATTTTAAAACAACATGGAAAGAAAATATAAAGCACTATTTTTCTCACGAGGATCAGTTTTCTATGGAGAAGGTAATGTATGGAAGACTTTAATGATGCATCATCTAGCCTTTTCCTTATAGAGTTGACATAGTCTAAAGTTGACCTAGCTACAAACTTTGCAACCAAAATGAGTTTGGATAGAAAATATATGGATTCTATGGAGTTTTGTACTAAGGTGGATATGTTGGCCATGAGCCTTAATTATCTCGGGAGAGAGAGAAAATTGCAATATCCCCTTCATAATTAATTATTTCATCAATGTAATTATATTATTCTTTGTTGCAATAAAGGATTTACCATTATCGTGATGATTAGAGATGGTCAGTTTAGTTTACACCCACCAGTTCAAAAAAAAGCTATATTTTGGCCAAAACACATCCTCAACCAGCTCTCTGAAGTTGTTGGTTGTATAAAACCTCTGACCTATGTGCCAATTTTTCCACCAAGAATGCATCTAGACACTAGATCATAGGCTTACTCTATTTAACGACACCATCCATGCCTCCCCCTAATATACCTCACTCTTATAATTAAGAATTTATTAGCATACGAAGAATTTGGAACTCTAGCAAAGAACACTAATTTTGAGAAACGTTGGCCCTAATTTAGTGTTGATTTTAGTGGATAAATTTATCTACTTTAGTAGTCTACAAATTTTCTACAATATTAGAGGAAATTTGACAGTGGATTCTTGTTTTGGGTTTTTATTTAAAAATATCTAAAAACATTTCTAGCCCTCATCTCGTAGACTATATATTTGTTAGGTTCTTCATTAGGAATTAAGGGTAGATTTTTCATTTGCAGATATAATTTCACTGTTAAAGGAATTTTGATGGCTCCCAACAAAAAGAGCTGCTACATGGAACCATTGCCAAATGTTCAAGTTAAAGATAATATTCAACCATGACAAGATAGAATTTTTTGGAATGAATTCGACTCCAGACACCTTTTGGCCCACTAGTGAAACTTGACTAGTCACGAGGCCATTTATTTTCCCAAACAATGGCTAAAATCATCTGTAATCTCTTATTTTTTGTTAAAATATATTTTATACCCCTCAACAACTATTAGGCAAGGATTTTATTTGGTTGGTTCAAAAATCCTTTCGAACATCTTATAGCTACACAAATTTATTTTTTCCCCCAAGGAAAATCTTGCATGGAAACCCAAGGATATTTCCCCACATTTTCTTGTTTGGTTCCAATAAGCATTTTGAACATCTTGATAACTACACAGATATATTTTCCCCCCTGAGGAAAACCTTGTATGGAAACTCGAGGGATGCTTACCCACATTTGTGGATAGTGTCCCTAGTAAACATGTTGACCTAGAGCAATGCACCTAGCCTAGTGTTATTTAAATTGGACAACTGCTAGTACAAAACTGGAAAAATTCCCAACAATGGTGACAACTTGTTGGGCTAACCCCTTTGGCTGATAAATTTGAGGAAAGATCTGATCACATTTTCAATAATGTAAAAGAGTGAAATTAATTGTACATTGAACATTGATTTTGGAAGTGGGTGGGGGGTGAGCGGTATAAACAATTTCTCCTTTTAACGACCCAAAATAGACCTAATTGACAACAAATTTTCAAGCATATCGTCGCACTCCCAATAACTCAAGTGAAAGTATGATTATTGGTACCTTTCCAGTCCTAATATGCCCATGGGGGAAAAACATGGTGGGATTTGAATTTGCTAAGGGTGGGGGTGGAGGGTTTTTTTTTTGGGGGAGGGGGGGGGGAGGGATAACAACTTCTCATAACCAACCAAGCCAAATCCATTTTTAACTACAAAAATATACTTACATTATACATGTTTATACATTAAATTGCACCTATTAATTTGGGAATATGTTAATGTCATAGTGAGAAATGGTTTCTACAACTAGTTCTAGAATCTATACATGCTTGAAATATGATCTTCAAAAGGTGGATATATCAAAGTTTAAAAGTTTCTTCAGCTAGATCTATATTTTCTTAAAATGGTCAATGTTTGAATGCATGTTTTTCTTAACAATCGAAGAATTTTCCATTTTTGTGTTCCCATCAATATCTAACAAGGTTCTCATTTTGTAACTTATTTTCTATGGGGAAAGATAATCTCTAAAAGTTTAAATTATCTTAACTCAAGAACCAATGAACAAACACATGATATACTTGTTGGGAAAATAGGCATTCTAATTTTTCAACAAGGCTTCTAAAACATAGGATCCCTATTTGGATCATGGATCTTCTTGGCTGTCATTGAGGAATTGGATTTCATGGATGCTCAGCAAGAGTTTCATTAATACATTATTCTTAGACGCAATACGATCTAGATTATAAAATCAGATAGCCTACATGTCATTTTGGCATCTTTTTCTGACAACTGGGTATTTTTTGTGATAGAAAAATTGATGTAAGTGAGACTCTAAATTTTTGTGTCCTCCAAAATATGAACCTTATTATTAGCTTTATCTAAGGGTTTGACACGATTACAGAAATAGTTTTTGACAGAAATAATTTTTCAGGGAATCTAGAGATATTATTTATATTATTGTAAGTTCCTTTACTGACTTCAATGTTTTATCCTTTCCTAACTAAGTTTTTGACATCACTTTTGGGTTTGCTATTGTTAATTTTAGATTGGACCTATGAAGTACAAGAGCATCTACACTAGTTTTAGTGTTTTTCTTAAATAACAAGGAGCAAAGGGTTTATTCAAAGGCTGGGTGCCAACTCTTCTTGGATATAGTGCTCAGGTTGCTTGCAAGTTTTGGTTTTATGAATTTTTTAAGAAGTATTACTCAGACATTGCAAGGCCTAAGTATACTTCCAAATACAAGACATTGATCTACTTAACAGAATGTGCATCTGCATAATTTATTGTTGATATTTTCCTTTGTCCTTTTGAGGCAGTAAACGTTAGAGTACAACCACAACTTGGCTTTCCTAGAGGATTATCTGATGGGATTCCCATGTTTGTTAGACCAGGAAGAGTTCTTGGGTGAGTTTTTCTCCCTTTCCTACATATTGTTTTATCAATTTTGAATAAAATTTCATGTAGTACTCATGAAATTTGATTGTGTTTCCTAAATGAATGCAGTTTATACAAAGGTATTGGTCATCTTTGGGGATGCCAAATTCCTTGTAAGTATCAAATATTCCCATTTCATATCATAATTGTATATGTTTGTATAAGATAGATGCTTATATTGAAGCTTTCTACAAAGTATTATAATAACCTATGATCTCTAGGGGTCAAAGCTCTTTTTTCTGTGTTTTTAAATCTATTAATATATTGGAATACAGGGGATAAGTGCATATATTGGGTTTTCCTGTACTAGACAATATTATGATAATGTATTCTCGTTTGGAGAATTTTTTTCATTTTAACATGTCTTTTAATCTATTTCAATGAACTACATAACTTTGTAAGAAAAACAAATGAGAGTCCAAACCTCCTCTTACTAGTGGAGGGGTGGGACCACCTATGTCACATGTTACTAGTAAAACTAGTCCTGATTGAACTATTTTTTTAAGAAGTATTTCATAGGACTCGATACATGTGGTCAAGTTATAGGGGTACAGTGGGATATATATCCATCTAAATAGAGACCTTCATTGTCAACTACTCCTTCAGATGATTAATCTAGATTTCTAGCTTCAATAAAGGCATATTCAATTGACATTATATATCCTATGGGTCCAGCTTCATATGGGGCAGTCACGTCATATTTGGAACTTCAAGCTAAGGAATCAAAAGAATTAGATCTGGAAAATGGTTCCATTGTTTCTATTTCATCAAGGGTTAATCTTAATTAACAAATAACAACAGAGTAGCTATCTAGGAAGGTGGCATGGGATAATCAAGGAGCATCAGAAAAGGAAATGAAGTCCAAGGTTTTTCTGGATGATAAAATTTTAGGGTACATAAACCAAGAACATGTTTTCTCTAAAGAATACTTTCCACATTCTCCTTTTGAGCATCAAATTATATTGGTTTTTTTATCTAGTCACTATGTGTTGAAGGGGACAATCTGTGGGTGTTCACAACTCTTTTGCATCAAGTATTATGGAAGTTTTGGCAATCCACTAGGAAGGTACCTCTGGGATGATTTGTTTGACCATGTAGATTTTTCCTTCATGTTTTTTTATTCTTCTATAGTTTTCAAGAAGTTTTTTCCTTCATGTCTATTTCTTTTTACGCATTTTTCTCTTATTATCTTATACACTTTACATTTTGCACAATAATAATTGGAAAATTTTGATGTAACAAAATACGAAAAACATGCAGAATTATCGTTTTCGTTTCTATAATGAACCCACAGAAGCACATGTTCTTTGCTACACACATCGTTAGGGAAACTTCATGATATTGGTAAGATAATTACCTTTATTGTTTACATTACGTGGTGAACATGGAGGAAAAATATGAATGTGGCATAGGTGATTAAAATGTGCACGAAAAGATGGAGTTCCAGAAGCAACCCATTAAACCCCACCTTGCCTATCTGATGTTGCATGCGGTTTATATTTTGGAAAATTCCTATAGCATATTTTTTCTAATGATATTGTAGCAAGTAGATTTTTCAGCAGTGGTCATTCATTACATTGAGGCTACAAGATACTATAAAAACCAAGGTGCCAACCCAACAACTATGATTCTCAATTCCCACCTTCCATGGTTCACCAACTAGTTTCTCTAATTATTGTCGATTCCAGAGTTTGAGCATGGGACTGGCCAAAAATAATCCACTTGCTTGCCTTACTAGGTAACCAACTCCCCCCTTTATAAACATATCTCTCCTTTATTTAATATTATAATATTATATTATAACATTACATTTTAATCAAGACACCTTTACTAGTCGTGGAGTCATCGGCCCCACATACTCCGTTGTCTAGGTCTACTTATTACCATTATGTATTTATTAATATGCATAAATTAAACTTATTTAATATATCAGGCTTTCTAGTCTCATACGATAAAAATCACATACACACATTGGCCCCAACACTTAAATACACATACACATGGGCATATTTCCCTAGAAGCAACTCCCGTCTCACTGGCCTAATTAATTATGTCCCAGCTCACCAACCTAATAATCTCACATGTACATGGTGAATACAACATATGGGTTGATAGGGGATGTTACATCCTCCCCCCCTTATTTATGCATTTTCATTAGTGCATTTATTATATACATAATCCAAAAGTGTTGATGCATAGTGACATTCTCCTGCATGCCTTCATCCTCATAGTCGATATGTTGCAGGTCCACTATTCATATTATATATTGATGTATTTATTCAAATAAATCCTCAATTCCATGTGCACGAATAGGGTCTAGAGATATTTTTCACACCCCACATTGATGGGTGTGAAACCTAGCACAAATTCCATCATACTTCAAAACTGAGATAACTTCTGAGTGCACATTTTTGCAAATGGCCATCATAAAGACTTCCAGCCCATGAATATCTCTCCAAAATTGAAATGCCTTCCTTGAAACTATGTAGGAGAATATAGTACTAGCTCTTTTGCCTCAAATTTAATTCAAGTGTTGTAGGATAAGGTC
The DNA here is from genome assembly GCA_034641835.2 of Pinus albicaulis. Taxonomy (NCBI): domain Eukaryota; kingdom Viridiplantae; phylum Streptophyta; class Pinopsida; order Pinales; family Pinaceae; genus Pinus; species Pinus albicaulis. The sequence goes on along the minus strand of JAXQQM020072608.1, from coordinate 212,503 downwards.
GATCCTTTATCATAGGAAGAAACTCACCCTCATAACTTTTGTCTCTGCATGAAAACATAGTGCTGGAATCCTCAATTCAAGGACATCCTTAATTCCCTATGCACAAATAGGGTCGAGAAATATTTTTCAAACCCCACATTGATGGGTGTGTAACCCAACAAAAATTTCATCATACTTCAAAACTGAGATAACTTCTGAGTGCACAATTTTTCAAATGGTCATCATAAAGACTTTCAGCCCATGAATATCTCTCCAAAACTGAAATGCTTCCCTTGCAACTATATGGGAGCATAGAATACTGGTTATGATGCCTCAAATTTAATTCAAGTGTTGTCGGATAAGGTTGAGCCTTTTTCATAGCAAGAAACTCATCCTCATAACTTTTGTCTCTACATGAAAACACAGTGTTGGAATCCTCAATTCAAGGAAATCCTCAATTCCCTTTGCACAAACAGGGTCCAAATATATTTTCCACACCCCAAATTGATGGGTGTGCAACCCAACACAAATTATAACATAGTTCAAAACTGAGATAACTTCTGAATGAAAATTTTTACAGGAATCCTCAATTCAAAGACATCCTCAATTCCCTATGCATTAACAAGGTCTGTAGATCTTTGTCACATCCCACTTTGATGGGTGTGCAACCCAGCACAAATTCCATCATACTTCAAAACTGAGATAACTTCTGAGTGCACATAGTGTTGGAATCCTCAATTCAAGCACATCCTCAATTCCTTGTGCATGAACAGGGTCCAAATATCTTTTTCATACCGCACATTGATGGGTGTGCAACACAACACAAATTCCACCATACTTCAAAACTGAGATAACTTCTGAGTGCACATCTTTGCAAATTTCCATCATTAATACTTCCATCCCATTAATATCTCTCCAAAATTGAAATGCTTCCCTTCCAAATATCTGGGAGAATACAATACTGGTTCTACTTCCTCAAATTTAATTCAAGTGTTATAGGATAAGGTCAAGCCTTCGTCATAGGAAGAAACTCATCCTCATAACTTTTGTCTCTGCATGAAAACATAGTGTTGGAATCCTTAATTCAAGGACATCCTCAATTCCCTGTGCATGAACAGGGTCTAGATATCTTTTTCACGCCCCACATTGATGGGTGTGCAACCCAACACAAATTCCATCATACATAAAAAATGAGATAACTTCTGAGTGCACATTTTTGCAAATGGCCATCATAAAGACTTCCATCCCATGAATATCTCTCCAAAACTGAAATTATTCCCTTGAAACTATTTGGGAGCATACAGTACTACTTATGCTACCTCAAATTTAATTCAAGTGTTGTAGGATAAGGTCGAGCCTTTTTCATAAGAAGAAAATCGTCCTCATAACTTTAGTCTCTACATGGAAACATAGTGTTGAAATGAATATCATCATCCTAACCATCATCTTCCAGTCCCTCATTCACGATGTCATTTTTAGGCTCCCCATTCTTATTGAAATTCAAAATGGATTTCTTGTCTACTACTCCCTCAAATATGCTGACATGATTTAACTAGAATATTTTGCCTCAGTCCTGCCAGAAAATTCAACTATATTGTTTCTATCTGACCATTTTCCCTTTTTTCTAACATTCACTTGTTCACTGTTGATTTCACTATTTATCTTTACAATAGTAACCTCAGGCTGGAGTTGTGTATGAATGTGGAACTGGACATAAGTCAGTGACTCATTTTTCAATGATCAAACTGAATTTCTACCAAAGATGTCCAGGATAGGGCCATTCACCATAATTCTCGACCCTCATTTTTAGCCTGCTTTATTTTTCCATGAAATTATTTATCATAATATATGTAGGTGTTATAAATGGGAGAACCACTGAAACACACCACACATGATTTGAGATTTTTTTTCTTGAGAAAAACGTTTAGATCTCATTCTACTTTAGGGCTGTCATGGTATCTTCCCTCTATATCTATAGTACCCTCTCCAACTGTACTAGAAATGTTGTCTCTTTCCAATTATATGTTGCCTTCTCCATCTAAGATAACATAAAATTCTTCAAATTATGGCCTCAAATATTCCTCTGTGAGCTTGTAAAAAGAATAGATTTTTTTCTTCATTAGCAAAATTGTGAGATCTAAAATGGGCCTCCTAAGGAAATTATAGAGTAATAGTGGAAATAATAAGATAAGATCTCATTACATCATCAAATTTAAGAGGGAAAAAATAAAAAACTATTTTTTCAACTCATATTTTCAACTTATCTACCAAATTTTTCACTCAAATTTCGAGCAGGAGTACTCACTGGATGCAAAATTTAATTCCTCATCCAAGGAGTACCCATGTTGCATAGTTTCAATGGATCCTTCTACACGAAAATTGAGAAATAAATGAAAAATGTGACTGTAATCATGTTTTTTCATGTATTTCTCATTTTTCATGTACTAGGGTTTATCAAAAATATGCAACATGGATACTCCTTGGATGAGGAACTAAATTTTTCATCCAACGAGTAATCCCGCTCGAAATTTGAGTAAAAAATTTGGGAGATAAGTTGAAAATATGAGTTGAAAAAATAGTTTTATTATTTTATTATTTTTTAATCTTTTTACCCTTTTACTTAAAAAATGGTGAATCATCCCCCATGGTTGACATCATGATCTTGAATCCTATTGGTTCTTATAAAGTGTATTTTGGTTGTACATTTTTCTTAGGAGGCCCATTTTAGACCTCAAAATTCCCCTAATGTCATTAAATGTACCATGCAATGTTGACTCCTCTCTCCACTTACCCTTTGCCAGCCCTTTCAACCACCATGCTTTAAAAAATATTCTAAACCATGAATTAAACTTTAAAGCTACACCTAAAGCATTTCCACAAGGTTCTCTCTTCTTATGCCACTGAATTCAGTTGCTTTATATTTTGGAAGAATTTTTCATATTTTTTTTTACCTTGTGACATCTTACATAATTTATGTAACTCGTGATTTTTCTGGAGTACCCATAATTGTGTATGATATCTAATTATGGGTAATCTAGAAAAATCACGAGTTACATAAATTATTGAAACTATTAAGTGTCATTTTTATCTCCCCACTCTTATTGAAATTCAAAATGGATTTCTTGTCTTCTACTCCCTCAGAGATGCTGAGATGATTTAACCATAAGAGTTTGCTTTAGTCCTGCCATAAAATTAAACTATATTGTTTCTATCTGACCATTCTCCCTTTTTTCTAACATTCACTTGTTCACTATTGAGTTCACTATTTAACTTTACAAAAATAACCTCAAGCTAGAGTGGTGTCTTAGTGTTGACCTTGACATAAGGAAGTGACTCATTTTTCAATTATCAAACTGAATTTCTACAAAAAGATGTCGAGGACATGGTCGTTCACCATAATTCATGACCCTCATTTTTAACCTGCTTTATATTTCCATGAACTTATTTATCATACCAATTGTAGGTATTATAAATGGGAGAAGCATTGAAACACACCACATATGATTTGAGACTATTTTTCTTGAGAAAAACATCTAGATCTCATTCTACATCAGGGTTGTCATCATATCTTCCCTCTAGATCTGTATTACCCTATCCAAATGTACTAGCAATGTTGTCTCTTTCCAATTATATGTTTCCTTCTCCATTTAAGATAGCAACAGCTTCTTCAAATTATGGCCTCAAAGTTTCTTCTGTGAGCTTGTAAAAAAAATTGATTTTTTTTTATCAAATGTACCATGCAATGTTGACTCATCTCTCCACTTACCCTTTGCCAGCCCTTTCAACCACCATTCTTTAATAAATATGTTAAACCATGAAGTAAACTTTAAAACTACACCTAAATCATTTCCACAATGTTCTCTCTTCTTATGCCACTGAATTCGGTTGCTTTATATTTTGGAAGCAATTTTCATATTATTTTTTTTTATTTTGACCTTGTGACATCTTACAAAATTTATGTAACTCATGATTTTTCTGGAGTGCCCATAATTGTGTATGAAAAATAATTATGGGTACTCCAAAAAAATCATGAGTTACATAAATTATTGAAATTATTGAGTGTCTTTTTTAGCTCCCCACTCTTATTGAAATTCAAAATGGATTTCTTGTCTACTACTCCCTTAGAGATGCTGAGATGATTTAACCACAAGAGTTTGTTTCAGTCCTGCCAGAAAATTCAACTATATTGTTTTTATCTTACCATTCTCCCTTTTTCTAACATTCACTTGTTCACTGCTGAGTGGTGTCTGAATGTGGAACTGGACATAAGGAAGTGCCTTATTTTTCAATGATTAAACTGAATTTCTACCAAAATATGTTCAGGACAAGGTCATTCACCATAATTCTCGACCCTCACTTTTAGCCTTCTTTATTTTTCCATGAACTTCTTTATCATAATAGTTGTAGGTGTTATGAATGGGAGAACCACTGAAACAAACCACATATGATTTGAGATTTTTTTTCTTGATAAAAGCGTCTAGATCTCATTCTACGTTACGTTTTTCATGGTATCTTCCCTCTGGATCTGCAATACCCTCTCCAAATGTACCACCAGTGCTATCTATTTCCAATTATATGTTGCCTTATCCATCTAATATAGCAACAACTTCTTCAAATTATGGTTGCAAAGCTTCCTCTTTGAGCTTGTATTTTTTTTTTTTTTTAAATTCTTTCATCAAATGTACCATGCAGTGTTGACTCGTCTCTCCACTTACCCTTTTCCAGCCCTTTCAACCACCATGCTTTAAGAAATATGTTAAACAATCAATTAAAATTTAAAGCGACACTTGCATTGCCACAATTTTCTCTCTTCTTATGCCACTGAATTTGGCTGCTTTATATTTTGGAAGAAGTTTTCATAATATTTTTTTATTTTGACCTTCTGATATCCTACATAATTTATGTATCTCATGCTTTTTCTGGAGTACCCATAATTTTGTATGAAAACTAATTATGGGTACTCCAGAAAAATCACGAGTTACATAAATTATTGAAATTATTGAGTGTCATTTTTAGCTCCCCACTCATATTGAAATTCAAAATGGATTTCTTGTCTACTACTCCCTTAGAGATGCTGAGATGATTTAACCACAAGATTTTTCTTCAATGCTGCTAGAAAATTCAACTATATTGTTTCTATCTGACCATTCTCCCTTTGTTCTAACATTCACGTGTTCATTGTTGAGTTGACTATTAACTTCATAAGAGTAACATCAAGCTGGAGTGGTGTATGAATGTGGACCTGGACACAAGGCAATGACTCATTTTTCAATGATGAAACTAAATTTCTACCAAACTATGTCCAAAACGGCGCCATTCACCTTAATTCTCAACCCTCATTTTTAGCCTGCTTTATTTTTCCATGAAATTATTTATCATAATAGTGGTAGGTGTTATAAATGAGAGAACGACTGGAATACACCACTTATGATTTGAGACTGTTTTTCTTGAGAAAATCATCTAGATCTCATTCTACAGCAGGGCTATCATGGTATCTTCCCTTTGGATATGAAGTACTCTCTCCAAATGTACCAACAATGCTATCTATTTCCAATTATATGATGCCTTCTCCATCTAAGATAGCAACAACTTCTTCAAATTATAGCCTCAAAGCTTCCTATGTGAGCTTGTAATTTATTTATTTTTTTTCTTTCATCAAATGTACCATGCAGTGTTGACTCCTCTCTCCACTCACCCTTTACTAGCCCTTTCAACCGCCATGCTTTAAGAAGTATGCTAAACCATGAAGTAAACTTTAAAGCTACACCTAAAGCATTGCCATGATGTTCTCTCTTCTTATGCCACTGAATTTGGTTGCTTTATATTTTGGTAGTTTTCATATTATTTTTTAATTTTGACGTTGTGATATCTTACATAATTTATGTAACTCGTAATTTTTCTAGAGTACCCATAATTGTGTATGATATTTAATGGCTATTTTATACTAATATATTGGACCTACGTTCTTCCAAATTTAATGTGAGATTTTTGGCAGTATGATTTCGTGTTTTTGATATTCCTCCATAAATGTTGTGTCTCTGCATTTGCCACCTTCAAAATTAGAGTTCCATGATCCACATCAACAAAATTGGTTCAGAAAGGAAGTTTCATAATCACTTTATGATACAAATTATACATATGGGTACATGTTTGCTAATTAATTTATATTCCCATCATACCTATGGCATAACATCTCCCAAATCCAAACTAATGTGCATTTTGATGCAAATGTATAGGTTGCATATAAAGTGGAAATGTTGTTGAGAGAGATTTTTAATTTTCTCTGTCAGATAGGACAGAAAATTGCCACATCTAGATCCTTTTATTTTGGTATTAAGGTTACTGAATCAATGAGGAAAATTGCAGAGCTTGAAGGAATGTTGCATAAAGAGATAGTTGAATTTGAGGTGATATTATAGATGTATATAAAGTTTTTTTGTATACTTTAGGTTTCCTAACATGATAGTATGCAAGAATAATATTTCTACTTAATGGATATTTCCATTTTTTTTATCGAAATTGTTTAGTTGGAAATAATTTCTTCATAGAGTAATTCATTCTTTTAATGAAATATATCAAATTCAAACAAGTTTTATTGCAAGAGGCCATCATTAGTGACAAGAAAGTTGGAAGACTTGTTGCTAATATTTCAAAGCTAAACAGTATATGGCATCTTCTTCTTTATGAATCCTATGAATGGGATCATCATCTTTTCCATTATTCATAACTGTGTCATATATACTCATTGTTTTTAAATTTTTGGCATGCAAATAAGCCTTTTAAAGGTATATTTTTATGTTGTCACAAAATATTTACATGATTCACAAGGTGAGAAATCAAACTTCAGTGTAATTGCATATTTTAGGTTTTATAATTATAGGTTATTTATAGGTTGTAATTATCTTCAAAGTTTCACTTTTAATGTAGTATTCAACCGAAAATATTGAGTATCTTATACATAACTATTTCTGATTTAGTATCAAGTCTTTTGCTTCATTAGAATTAAGTCCATTTTGTACTGGCACATAATTGAACACGTTGTTTTTTTCCAATGTTTTGCAGTCGTAAAGTGAACTAATTATTGTGTTATTGTTTGGTGTCCACTATTGAAAAGATATACTCTTACTGTGATAAGTTTCAATCTTTTTTATTTGTTGGTTGTTGTCATGTTTTGGGTGCAAACTTGTCAAATTCCAAATCACATGTCGCTTTATGTGAGGGGGATATATATATATGTTATTTTTCCCAGTGGTTCCTTGGAGATCCATGTTAAATTTGCACATAACTTTAAATATCATTCAGATATCTAAATTTTCTAATTTTAATTTGAATATTTATGTGATAAAGGAAAGACAAAGGTCCCAATTAGAAAAATTCACCCAACAACAATAACCTTGATATTTTTTTTTCAATTCAAGTTGTAACGTATTGCATCTATCTTCATCAATGTTCTTCTTCCATATTCTATCCACTTATGACATCTCCTTTGGAATATTTGGTGCATTTGTGAATTATAGATCATTTATAGGCTATAAATGTTTTCAAAGTTTCAATTCTAATTGTGTATTCAAGTGAAAATATTGAGTCTTTTATACGTAAATATTTTTCCCTCCACCCACTTTTCATAACTTCCATATCCATTAGTTAGAGACCTGCAACTTTGATGTTGTTTTGATTGTTTAGTAAAAGATTGTCGATACATTAATTTATTGAAAGTTAATGTAGAATTTACAATCTATTAAGTTTCAAGATATAATTTTTAAAAATATAATTCTTTAAATCATGCTAGCTCATTGGAAGAGCACATGATTTTTTTGGGGTACCCATAATTTTGTATGAAAACTAATTATGGGTACTTGAGAAAAACCATGAGTTACATAAATTATTGAAATTATTCAGTGTCATTTTTAGCTCCCCACTCATATTGAAATTCAAAATGGATTTCTTGTCTACTACTCCCTTATAGATACTTATATGATTTAACCACAAGAGTTTTCTTCAGTGCTGCCAGAAAATTCAACTATATTGTTTCTATCTGACCATTCTCCCTTTTTTCTAACATTCACGTGTTCATTATTGAGTTGACTATTTAACTTTACAAGAGTAACATCAAGCTAGAGTGGTGTCTGAATGTGGAACTGGACATAAGGCAATGACTCGTTTTTCAATGATCAAACTAAATTTTTACCAAAATATGTCCAGAACAGGGCCATTCACCTTAATTCTCAACCCTCATTTTTAGCCTGCTTTATTTTTCCATGAAATTGTTTATCATAATAGTGGTAGGTGTTATAAATTAGAGAACCACTGAAATACACCACTTATGATTTGAGATTGTTTTGCTTGAGAAAAGCATCTAGATCTCTTTCTACAGTACGGCTATCGTGGTATCTTCCCTTTGGATATGAAGTACCCTCTCCAAATGTACCAACAATGCTATCTATTTCCGATTATATGATGCCTTCTCCATCTAAGATAGCAACAACTTCTTCAAATTATGGCCTCAAAGCTTCCTATGTGAGCTTGTAAAAAAACTAATTTTTTTTTCTCTCATCAAATGTACCATGTAGTGTTGACTCCTCTCTCCAATCACCCTTTGCCAGCCCTTTCAACCACCGTGATTTAAGAAGTATGCTAAACCATGAAGTAAAATTTAAAGCTACACCTAAAGCATTGCCATGATGTTCTCTCTTCTTATCCACTGAATTTGGCTGCTTTATATTTTGGAAGCAGTTTTCATATTATTTTTAAATTTTGACGTTTTGATATCTTACATAATTTAACTCGTGATTTTTCTAGAGTACCCATAATTGTGTATGATATTTAATGGCTATTCTATACTAATATATTGGACCTACTTTCTTCCCAAATTTAATGTGAGATTTTTGGCAGTATGATTGCATGTTTCTGATATTCGTCCATAAATGTTGTGTCTCTACATTTTCCACCTTCAAAATTAGAGTTCCATGATCCACATCAACAAGATTGGTTCAGAAAGGAAGTTGCATAATCACTTTATGATACAAATTATACATATGGGTAGATGTTTGATAATTAATTTATATTCCCATCATACCTATGGCATAAGACCCCCCAGAGCCAAACTAATGTGCATTTTGATGCAAATGTACAGGTTGCATATAAAGTGGAAATGTTTTTGAGAGAGGTTTTTAATTTTCTCTATCAGATAGGATAGAAAATCGCCACATCTGGATCCTTTTATTCTAGTATTAAGGTTACTGAATCAATGAGGAAAATTGCAGAGCTTGAAGCAATGTTGCATAAAGAGATAGTTGAATTTGAGGTGATATTATAGATGTATATCAAGGTTTTTTTGTATACTTTAGGTTGCCTAACATGATAGTGTGCTAGAATAATATTTCTACTTAATGGATATTTCCATATTTTTATATATACATTGTTTAGTTGGAAATAGTTTCTTCATAGAGTAATTCATTCTTTTAATGCAATCTATCAAATTCAAGCAAGGTTTGTTGCAAGAGGCCATCATTAGTGACGAGCAAGTTGGAAGACTTGTTGCTAATATTTCAAATCTAAACAGTATAAGGCATCTTCTTATTTATGGATCCTATGAATGGGATCATCATCTTTTTCATTATTCATAATTGTGTCATATATACTCATTGTTTTTAAATTTTTGGCATGCAAATCAACCTTTTAAAGTTATATTTTTATGTTCTCACAAAAGATTTACATGATTCACAAGGTGTGAAATCAAACTTTAGTGTAATTGCAGATTTTAGGTTTTATAATTATAGGCTATTTATAGGCTATAATTTTCTTCAAAGTTTCACTTTTAATGGAGTATTAAACTGAACATATTGAGTATCTTATACATAAATATTTCTGATTTAGTATCAACTCTTTTTCTTCATTATAATTAAGTCCATTTTGTACTAGCACATAATTGAACACATTGTTTTTTTCCAATGTTTTACAGTCGCAAAGTGAACTAATTATTGTGTTATTGTTTGGTGTCCATTGTTGAAAAGAGATACTCTTACTGTGATAAGTTTCAATTTTTTTTATTTGTTGGTTGTTTCCATGTTTTGAGTGCAAACTTCTCAAATTCCAAATCACATGTCACTATATGTGGAGATCCGTGTTAAATTTGCACAAAAATGTAGATATCATTTAGATATCTAAATTTTCTAATTTTAATTTGAATATTTATATGATAAAGGAAAGACAAAGGTCCCAATTATAAAAATTTGCCCAACAACAATAAAATTTATATTTTTCTTTCAATTCAACCTGTAACATATTGCATATGTCTTCATCGATGTTCTTCTTCCATATGCTATCCACTTATGACATCTCCTTTTCAATATTTGGTGCATTTGTGAGTTATAGGTCATTTATAGGCTATAAATGTCTTCAGAGTTTCAATTCTAATTGTGTATTCAACTGAACATATTGAGTCTTTTATACGTAAATATTTTTCCCTCCACCCACTTTTCATAACTTCCATAACCATTAGTTAGAGACCTGCAACTTTGATGTTGTTTTGATTTTTTAGTAAAATATTGTCGATACATTAATTTATTGAAAGTTAATGTAGAATTTACAAACTATCAAGTTTCAAGATATAATTTTTAAAAGTCTAATTCTTTAAAGGATGCTAGCTCAATGGAAGAGAACATATATATGCACCAATAGTGAAGGCCATGAAAGGTCCATCACAATAAATAATTTTTGTTAATACGAAATGGTGATGGTCACTATCTGTCATTATAATCAATATTTGTGATGGATCTTGAATGTCACCACAGCACATACTTTCGACGACGCCACCCTTGGCGACGTTCAATTTTTTGGTGAATGAGGCTATTGTCTATCATCATTGCTCATATGAAATGGTGACGATCACTATCCATAATTATAAATCATTATTGGTGACAAACCTTTAATGTCACCACAACACCTATACTTTCGACAATGCCGCCTTTGGTGACATTTATTTTTTGGTGACGAAGTCTCTTTTGACCATCACCAATGAGTTTATGGTGACATTTTTTGCCCCTCACCAATGTCCTTTTTTCCTGTAGTGTACGATTGACACAAGGATGAATAATTCAGAAAGGTCAACATATAACTACAAATGGAAGACAGAATTTGAGACTTCCATTACACACATAACACCATGATACAAAATTGAATTTGTAGTATGACTAATGAGCACCATGGGATATCGTGCGATAATTTAGGAGGCATTGAAGCATGCTCCATATGACTGGAAGAGTAACCAACCAGAGGAGTAAATAAAATCATATGGATGGTATGGCTCCTATGTTTGGAAAAATACTTAGAGGGGGGCTGAGTCAGTATTTTAAATTCAAAATCCCAAATTTTATATTCTAAAATATGTACACTATTGTTATTAAGGAAATATTCGTATGTACACTACTTCAGAGAAGGAAACAAGCGTATATTCAGTTTACTGATTTTTTCTATCAAATGATTATATTTCATCATTTCATCAATAGATTAATTAATTTTCAGTATGTAGTAAAGAACATAAATAAATCACAGTAAATGAGAAACACACATAGAACACCAGGATCTTAGGTGGAAACCCAATGTGGGAGAAAACCACCATTGTCATTATCTTTGTCTTCTTTTTTATGTTATCTTGACGAGAAAATATGTCCAGCCAACAGTAGGGGATCTCCCTGGCAGAAAGTCCTGATTAGACCTTGAACCGTTTGGAATAGGGATCCCATCCAGGGGGTGTGGGTCAGGCTACAGCTTAAAAGTCACCTTCCCTTTGGTCTCAAAAGAACTCGATTGAACTCGCGGACACACACTTATTCACACAATTACAAGATACGTGATTGATGCATTAGACATGTATATAACACTATGCGTAGCGAGACAATTAATAAAGCATACACTTATTTGAAGGAGGTGTCGTTAGCAACACATCTTTAGGGTTATGCTTTGCGAGCCAAATTACGACCACAAAAGAAATAGTTATTTGTAGCGGGATGCCCCTTTACTTCTCGAAAGATAAAAACGAAATGCTAATAAACAAAGTCATTAACATCCATTAAGAAAGAAATATAAAGCTGAACATCATTAACACGAGTACTAGAAAACCATAATGCATAAATGATGCCATTAAGAGTGCGGCTTCATTAATCAAAAGATATTTGAAGCGTATAAGAAATATTCATAGTGTTCGCACGAAGAAAAACACATTAGATCCGAAAGGAGTTTTAACGAGTATCTGTATTCATATGCACAAGGGTGTTGTCTTTAAATAAAATGTTGTATAGCTATTGAGTCTCCAAAAAAAAGGCCCTTTAAATTTTCCCCCGGATGGGGGTTTTATAGATCAAAAGTTGCCCTTTGGAAGCTTCGACTCTTCACTTGCACGACTATTGATTTGCCTTACGACCTGGAAGGAAGCGCAACATGCGACACTGGCTAGGTGGTGCGACTCGCGACACAGCTAGGTGGTGCGACCCTGTGACCTAGGCCCCGGGTGGTGCGACTGTGACTTCGGCTAGAGCGGTGCGCACCTGCGACTTTGTTTTCAAATGTCGCCTCACTGCCCTTTGGATTATGGGAGATGGACGTGTAATCGTGAGGTGCGGGTGCATCAATCATAGTCTTTTGAGGAAGTCTTTCCGGGTCGATACTCTCGCTCATGGGGAGAAACCGGAGGAACCTCTTCTTTCAACCCGATGCATGCACTCTAAAGCATTTGGGACTATAGTTTCTTTCTTTTGTGAGATCAGGTTGGAAAAGAGAGGTGAGCTTGGTGTAAATCCATACGGCGTGACAAGAAACTGATGCTCTGAGTTTCTCTTATGACACGCAAGATCTGGGTAGCGGCGGCCTTCATGATGGGCACGCAAAAAATGATCGGGATCTCTAATCCACCTGTCCCCGGAGTTTTCCCCTAGTCCAATGCCCCCGGTGAAAGGAATGGGATAGCGGGCATGCATCGAGTCGATGCAGCTGATCGGGTGTTCGTATGCAACCATTACTTTGTCCGAATCCTTGGATAGCTTATCCTTGGGTTTTGCATTTTCATACGGATTTGGACTTTGGCATCTTGTGTATGAATCCAATCCTTCTTCGACAAATGCTCGAAGCTTCGAGGAGTGCAGTGCTTTCCGATCCATCATTTTATTCAAGGCGATCGTAGCCTCCCTCATGTTTGCTCATATGCTGTAGTCTACTGCTTGTGCTCTTACCAATGGGGCGATTTGATTTGTTTTATTGTGAACATTTCCCTATACACTTGCCTCATGGTAACGTCTAATGTGTTGAACTCCTTTAAAATGGCAAGCGGAACTTCAATGACGAGGAAGTTTTGTTTTCGAGTTGTTGAACCCCCTCTCTCAATGTCATCCTTTCCTATTTTCCCTTTTTTTCATCGTCTGTTCGCTTCTTGTAGTCTATTTTGTAGAGAAATGATCTCTCTACTCATTTCGGTCACATTTTCTTCCGTGGCCGCTAGCGAGAGTTATGTGCCAGCACGACTGCTATCATCACGGGATTAGTCCTAGTATCAAGGACTATGTCTTTTCCGGTTGCGAGCGCGATGCGAGCGAAGGATTTTTGCGCCGAGGCATACTCTCTTCTCCTACCGGATTTTGAAGGAGAAGCCGATCAAATGTGAGCTCGTGAGGTCGAATACGTCCTCCTCTTGCCCACAGGCGCCGACATTGAGAGCGGGGGCTCGTGTACGCCCAAAGGTATTTCAAGGGAGATACCTCGATGTCCTCCAGCATTTCATTCTCTTCTTGTTTCTTCTTCTTTTCCTCCTCTTCCCTTTCGTCGGCATTCGGCTTCCGCCTTCTCACTGTTCTTTCCTCTTGCTGAGCTCGCATGTCGGCGCTGTCTAATTCGGCCTTCCTTTTCAGCTCGAGGATCTTGCGGCTTGCTCAACTTCCACTTTGTCTAGCTCTTTCTTGAGTTCTTGTTCGCGCTACGATACCCTCGCTTCATTTTTCTCTTTTTCCTTCTTGGCCTCCCCGTCGGCTACCTTCTTCTATCTATTACGCATAGGGCTCCTCTTGTGCTTATCCTCATCCTCTTTCATTTTCTTTTCTTGCTCTTGCTTTGGCTTTGGCCTCTGTTATTTCTTTTCGGTGAGGTGCTTTTCCTGTCTTCGAGCCTAGGGGCTTCTTGGCTATAGAGGAAGAAGCACCTCCTAATTCACGACTCCTTGCTTCCCGGGTTTGGTCATCTAGGACTTCTTGGCCATAATCTTCCCTGGAGAAAGTTTTTCCTATCTCATTCTACAGGGTTCCTTCTTTCATCTTCTCCTCGCGTTCGGCATGTCGCAGTAGTTCCATTTCCAATTTAGCCTCTTGCAATGTTTAGGAACTATCCTCTCTTGGGTCGTATGTTCGATATTCTAAAGCCTTAAGGTGGTAAAGTTTCCATTTCTTCTCCCTCTCGCCTCCACCTCTATGAAGTCTTTAAAGCTGTGTACGGCGATCGTGAGGGTAGTGCGGGCTACGACTTCTTCTTGCTCGGACGGGACCAGAGAAACCGAAGACATTTGGGAACGGACCTCTTGCGCATGAGCATCGTGACATATCGAGGCATAGCATGTGCCTTGAACGATCCAACTACTGGATGGTGTATATTCGACAAACGTAAACCAATGAGCCACTTTTGCCTAGTGTTTCCATGGCTGCTCAAGACATGCAAGGGGCGTCTTGGCAAAAAATTCGTAAAGAGCAAGGATGAACACTTGGGATCATCGGCTCTATGTCTTGTTTGTGCCTGGACTCCCAACACTTTGAGTTGTAAATGGATTGCACGTGTCTGCTTTGGATCCAAGTTATGTGCCCATCCTCAAAGTGCAACCTTCGAGCAAACAACATCCATAGCAAAGAAGCCATATAAAACTGTCGAAGGCATTCCTTCATGCGGTACCAATGCGGGGAGATAAGTTTATCCGCATGGAGTCACCAATATGCCAACCCATCAGAAACGAGGTGTCGTATGTTGTGAAATATTCCATGATAGTTGCCCATGTGCCCGCCGAAGGTGGTAGCATCGAGCGCCCGTCACAATCTGCGACAGCATGGCGGCCACTAGTCGTATACTTTCTTAAGGCTCGCCCTTTGGATATTCCTGGTCCTTCTCTGGCCTTAAATTTCTCGGCTCCTCCACCATTGCTTTATCTTTATCAACTATCGGAAGCGCATTGGCCGTAGCCCATTCTTCGTGAAGTCTATCTCTCGCTCGAGAAAGAGTAATAGAATGTGCATTTGAGCCTTTGAGTGATGCCAACGCCTTTGCCCTCGGCGTCACGATTAGGAACTTCTTGGGATCTGTTTTACGTATGATCCAATCTATCAGCTCGGGCATGGGAATATAGCTGGGTGAGCACCTGCGAGATGAAGCTTGGACCTTTTAACCTATAAGTATATCTCCCGATCCCCGAGGTCTTCTGGGAATTCCATTTTTGGCGAACTCTTGGTACACTTGGTACCATCGCATGCTATCCCCTTTGGTAAATGTGCAAAGGGTATCTCTCGTATATAGGAGGTGGGGACATTAGCATTTCCATCTCTACATCTTCCACCGCTAAGTATTTGTCTTTCTTCAGGACACTAGAGGTCATATCGTCGGAATCCGAGAGGATAGGTATACACTCCAAGTCTTCTTCAAATTCACCTGTCATATTCATGGAAAAGAATCCCAAGATAAGAAATATGCCATGATGCTACAAGACCACTATGGTTTATCAATTACTTCAAGCCGGGACACGAAAGCGAGTCAATAGAGAGTGGCGGGGCTGGTCGTGGGGTCGCGCAGTGAAAATTTCCAAGGTGCAACCTTGCGACCTAGCGACTGGGTCGCGAGGGTCGCGGGGTCACTGAGGTTTTGGAGAAAGCGAGCGGAAAATGCGACCTTACTGCAGTCGGGTTGCGGTTGCACACGAAAAATGAAGGATGCAACCTCGCGACCTTGCGACTAAAGGTCGCGGGGTTGCAAGTTTCCTCAGAAAAAGGGAGAAAATGAGACCTTGTGACCCTAGTGACCAGGGTCGCAGGTCGTGGCCTTCCAGGCTCTACTCAGGCTTGCCTGCCAGCGTGCGTGAGCGAGCGACCCAGTGTCACATGATAAATGAGTCTTACGCAGTCAAGGGGATTGATTTGGGAGCAGGGTACAAAGTGAGGTTAGATGAGAAACCGTGATGAGTCGGGTGGCAGTAAAAACCCCGGAATCAAAAGAAACCCTAAGTGTTAGAAATGAAAACAACACGTACGAAAGGACAATTAAAATGCCATTTGGTATTTAAAAAGAATAAACAAAAAAGCAGAAACAACAGACAGAAATGACAACTTAGATGTAGAAAATCGCGCCTACCGACCCTCTCGTCGAGCCGTTTTTCTATCTCGTTAAAATGTGACCCAGCGACCTCCTTTTATATAAAACGGTCGCACGTGTGAGTATTTAATGTACGCAGTGGTCGCAAGTTTGGTGATCAGAGAGAGAGGTGTGCGACCTCGCGAGACTCGCGACCTTCGCAACCTCCGGGTCGCGTCGGTTTTCCTTCAAACAAATTTGAAGTTTGCGACGGGCGACCCAGCTCGACTTTTACTTAACTTTTCTTTTTGTGTCAAGGGCTCCGCACTCAGTAGGGTTTTGGAGGTGCTGTAGAGGCTGCGAAATGGCGGTCTGCTGTCGAACTCGGCAGTCTCTCGTCGATGGTTAGCTTTCCTGAGGGGGGAGAGGGGCTGCTAGCTATTCCTTTTACCTTAAGGTCAACACCGCCTAGCCTTTGCACCTTGCGGTTGCTTTGCTTGCCGCTTGTTCAAAATGTTGGTCCGAATTTCATTTCTTCGGTGTTTTGATCGGTAAGGTTGGAGAACCCGTGCCTAGAGTGGGTCCCAGACGATTATTTTGTCCTTATTATGTTGCCCGCCGCGGCCGAACCTCTCGTCCCGACGATGTCACCGAGTCATGAACGTTGCTCCACCGCCGAGCCCAGAAGAAATTTCATGAGTCATCACATCACCTCGTTCCGCAAGCAGCTTCCTTTCTGTCCTTTTTACTCCTTTATTAGTGTTACTTCCATCAATCGTGGAATGTGCCCGAGGCACTTATTTAGACGCTCGTGGTATTTGCCCGAGATGGGAAATTTTTGCCCGGCGATGAGGGATCCTTTCACTTCTTATTTTTACTTACAAAGAGGTTGCTCCTAGTCTGGCTATGAGGACTTTGCTCTTTACGTTCCTGACGTGCATTGCTGAGCAATCGTTCTTCCCATCTAGTCACCGTCAGACGCACTTGTTAATACACCTCTCAAACTTTCAGGTGGGCTCTCACTTAATGGCTTCTTCATTAGGTCATGTAACGCTTTAGGTGCCGATAACAAGAAAGCTTTTACCACCTTCGCGTCTACTGTGAAAAGGCCTTCAACATCATCATAGAACTCACAGGCAGCCACTGCGTGGCTCGACAAGTCTCCGTTTTTATAATAATGTTTTTTTTTTTTTTTTTTTTTTGGCCGATAAAAGCGATAAACGAAACTATGGTACAAGGACAAGACAGCCCCCAAGGGCCGCTGGCGGAGGCAGTAAGCTTGGGAGGTCGTTCACACTGTGAGGACTTACTCTTCCCTCAAGAGCTTGCGTCTAAACGTGTGGGAACCTACTTTTCCTTAACTTGAAAAAGGACTCACCTTACAGTGCTTGAACTTGGAATGTTTCTTCTTACTCCTTTTCCTCGTGAGCTATCCCACTTCGCATCCGGTGTCTCCTACTCTCAAAGTTATATTCCTCATGGATTTTTCTATGGAAAACCATTTCTTTTGATTTCTGACTTTGGTGGATGGCAAAATTTTCTCGAGTTTTTTCCTTTTCTTCCTCCAATTTCGTGAGGGTGTCGAGCATCCCAGTCTCCAGAAGGTGGGGCATGGGTACCATGAAATTCTGGGATGTCTGGGTTGGCAGGGAGAGATAAATGGGGAGGAATAACAACTCTTTTTCCATACACGCAGAAAAGGGAGGCATTTAGGAGGATTGAGAGGACACGTCGTGCCCAAATAGCTGCCAGAAGCGGGCGTGCCAGCGTTTGCGCTCGGTGGGACAACAGTGGTTCTCTTTAATGATGCGGTGTATAAGATTTTTATTGTTGAATCACTAACCCATTTCCTGGGATAATTTTTAGAATGTTTAAGAACAATACCGTTTTCCGTGAGAAAAAAATCATAAAATCTAAAAGATGAGAAGTAAGTTTCTATTATCTAAAACCAAGGAAGTTGGAACGCCAAACCTAGTGATGATGGAATGAGTGACGAATTTATTACCTCGATCATTGATTTGGCGAGTTATGCTTCTTTGACCCACTCCGTAATTAATCTGTGATAAAAAGAATATACTCAAAAGTTGTTTGGAGGAGGAGGCGATTTCACTCAATGACGCTTCCGAAACCCCACTTCCGTTGAAAAGGTTCCTCCACCCGCTATTGATAGTAGAGGGTTTTGTCGAGCCTCCTATTTTGCGAATTTATGGCATCGAGTATTTCCGAACGCATGCATGCGCACTATAAAAAAGTGGTTGGCTAGTAGACTCCAAAGCATTATCTTGTGTGGGTGGTGATACGCTCACAAAATGACCCTCCGGTACCGTCCATCGTGGCAACCTTTGGCCGGGGAAGATTTTCTCTTCGTGCTTCATCGATGTTCCTAGGCAACAGAGCAAGACTTCCATATCGTAATGTTTAAAAATATTACCGGATCAGCCGGTAAGATGCGTATTTGAGTCTTATCGTGCGTCACGGCGCAGAGCAAGGTCCGGTGGATGCTCCGGGCTAAGTATCCTCAGATGTCGCAGTACCGTGAAGGGTCACAGAGGCACGGGTCACCTTGCCATACATGTCGATTGCTTCAATATTTTTCAACTCCATGTGAACTGTTCATCCTCCGTGGTACTCATTTGGCATAATACTTATCTCAAATCTGCAGCTTCTGTTTAAACTCTAAGTCATACTACAGCATGCCACCTGCTCTCGCTCACCTAACCCCGCTGCACAAATAGTGAGCGTGACAATTGCAGACGAAACCGTGACATGGTTTTCTTTTCAAGACAAGGCCTGAAATGCTTGACTTCTTTGTAGACCGTGACAGCTTGCTTTTCGATTTCAGTAGTTCGAATTCCGCCCTTTGTAAACCGCACTATGAAGCGGAATAGGTCGTTCATCATTGTTGCCGTCTTCTCGTGAGGACAGTAAGTGATGAATCAAGCGAAAGTATACAGATAAAGCTCGTTTAAACATGGAATTTGGAGGATGGCATCAATCTATAGCTCCGCTGATTTTGTTGAAAGCTCTCTCTAGGCAGACCCATTTGAACACCGTATCTTTTTTATCATCCCTCGCAGGCCCGACTATCCGAAGCAACCGATATGAATTAAGGACAAAATTGATTTTCCCTGGTGAAAGATTGCAGAATGGCTTTTACTTCTAGGGGGGGGAATCGGGGCAAGCGTGGCTTTCGCTCGCTCTAGACTCCAATGCCTTACTTAGTTACATGTGGCTCAAAGAAATTCTTCCTCCACACAAAACACTCTTCTTCGGTTGAGTGAAATCCCGCATTTCGCACTCCCGAAGATTTTTTTGAGGTGGCGTAAATGATTGCCTCCCGTGTTTTGAAAACACGAAGGACATCGCTCCAAATAGACTACCACACTTTCGTCTCTATCAAAACCACGGAAAGCTATATCCATGGCTCCGTTGGAAATTTTCTCATCGCTATCAATCCAAAAGGCATGCACTCATGAACGTTCCCCATTTGGTCCGAAAGGTAGTTTCCAACTGTCTGTTCACTTACCAAGACCAAGTTGTAACCTAGAGAACCCATCCAATAGGAGAACATCTCGATCCGTACACACCTCGTAATATTTGTTCCATGTGCGGCACCGGATAATTGTTCTCAAGTTCAAGGTCTTATTCAAATTTCGGAACCAATACATAAGAAACATCTTCGCTGTACTCTTCCGCACTTAGACAAAATGGGAGGAAAATTTGAAGATGATGCATGCATCCGTGCTTCTTAATTTCTTCCTTTTAATCATCGGTTCCAAAGTAGGATGCACTTTTTCTCGAGTTTCGGTTGGAACGACTTCACGCCTTCCTTCATGGGTATCACGGCTGAATAATGTTTGCACGTACGTGTGTAAACTATCATACGTCCAAGAAAATAAGTGTCTCGATACTTCCAAAATAGTTGGGTGAAGGCTCTGCTGCCCCTCGTCGGCAAGACAGCTCTTCCCAAGGTTAACGAACTTTTTGGGTTCATCTGATCCCAAGTTCACTTGCCGATGTGCCATGATGGAACTTGTACTTACATTTGGGGGTCATGAATCGTGTTTTTTTTTAGCAAGATCAAAGATCTTTTTTCCAAAGGACACTATCCCCTTAAATGGGGTTTTCCTTGCGTTTATCATGCTCTTTCCTACGGTGCTTGACTGCGTATCCGCCCATCTATTGCCATGTCCTTGAATACTTCGTTGTTGAACATAAATTCCAAGATATGTTGGTCATCATCAAAAACGCGTAAATTAGTAATATTATTCCGTGCGTAGGGTCTATATATAACTTCAATAGAAAATCCATCCTCAAATGGCAATCTACAGTAGCATAAGCGTATATCACCAAGCGCACAGTATCTCTAAGAACATATATTTGATTCCAAATGCATCAAAGTATAACAAGATTACTCTCTGTTGATAAGTTTTTAAATGCACACAAACAATGAATGGTAGACAGACCGCTTATAATGATCTCGGAGTCTCTCAATGAATTGTAAGCACCTTACCTTAACCAATGCTCGAGTCCGAGGATGGAGTCATACCAACAAGATGACAGTATTGAACCAAGCCGATGTCATCGAAATCAAGAATTTTGTCTTTGAGGGTCCGCAAATGCGTCCGCACCGCCCTCCATCATGGGTTCTGGAACCGTCATAGCATGGGTCCACAATGGCTCGGGTTCGTTTAGTTGTAGGTTGGGGCAGATTTTTGGTTTGGTGAGAGATGGGGAGTGGCTTGGTCTTCAACGACGAGTGCTAGTTCAGCATCGTACTCGGGTTTCATCGGATATTGAGGGGATTATAACATCCCGAAAATGGTCACACACATGCCGTTCGGGAAAACCGACGTTCGTTAGCATCCGTAACCGCCACAAGATATTTCATATATGGTTCGCCCCCACCCCCGACGGTTATTCCGGTCCTTCTAAGGAAGCTGTGACCAACAAAATACCCTTGCATTACCGGACCGCCACCGCGATAACAGGCCGTAGGCTTTAGGAATCTCATCAAATCACAATGTCAATACATTGGTGGACCCCCCAGAGTCGACGAAAGGCGGATGATGACGTTATTTAGTTCTCCTGCTACTGCACCTACGATCTCATTGCTGATGATCCTCGCATCGCTTCCGAGCGGATGTTTAGATTTCATAAACGGATAGGTGCATGACATCGTGACTACTGGAGTCAACTAGATAGTTATGATGTTGAAGCTAAAATCTCAAAAGATAAGAGGAAAGGAGGAGCAGACTGAATTGGCATCGATGGCATTTACAATAGACCGAACACTCACAATTAGTCGTTTTAAGGTCACGTTTAGTAGTTGAGGTACTGCAAAGGCTTTATGAATGAGTTCTCGTTGATTTGTGACGCGTGCTCATAGAGGGAGATGTTAGCTCGTTCTTTCATGTCCTCTACAATGTTATAAGCGGAATCAGATTGAGGGCAAGGCCTCGTAGTGGTTTTGGGGGGACCCACTCCCGCGTAATCTTACTCGTCACCCGAGCATTATTACGGGTGGACTTCTCAAAAGGCTTTGTTGTTCATTCCCTAGGGGGCAGAATTTTCCTTAAGAAAGTCTCTTTTTATTCTCGAAAGGATGGTTTAGAGATCACCCTTGCTCCTAAGGCCGTAGTTCTCACATGTAGGCTCAGGATTGTCCGCTATGTTGAGGCTCGGCGGACTTGAAAGGAATCGCTATGTCCCGAATGTCAAATGCACATTGCAGGACCCCGGTTCTTCATCCAGGGGAAAATTTTCATCGTGGTCGAAACACTATCCTCCTCCGCATCCCCTCGGGGCTTGATTGTCCGTGTCAGTTTATCATCGTGCAGCTCATGCTTCAACTCGCCGTAATGCTTTCTTAGAGGGCACCGTGGAAAGAACAGGTTATCTTTCCTATTTCTTCCACGTTAAGAACAGAAACGTGTGTTGGACCGGGCTCACTGGTGTTTTCTTTCCGAGAAAGGCTTAGGTGCCTTGGGTCGCTAGTCGTAGATTCCTTATACCTCTTTATCTTCGTGTCGAAGACTTCATTACTAACAGCTTGAGGGTCTTTTCTATACTTAGAGGTCAAAGCATCCTTATCCTTATCCATGGCTTTGTTTGTGGAGGAATGACCTTTCTTCACGATTGCTTCAGGTCATCTTTCCCCCTCGTGATCGATGGCCCTCATAGAAAGCATGTCTTTTTCACAATGAGGGCCGCGTACCTTCTACGAGAGTGGCTCAGCCTGCGTTTCACGAAGACGGAAATATCCCCCTCGGGGAGTAGCTTTTGTGATAGTATTCTTATGGTACAGAGTCATCTGCGAACGCTGTGTTGGGGGGAAATTTTGTGCACTATGGTAGAAAATCACCGATTGGAAGTCCCTAACCTTATCTTTCTGTGGCAACTTAATGGTGCTTAACTCCATGAGGAGCATGGAAGGGGTTTTTTCCCTTCCGAGAAATTTCGCAAGAACACGCGACGCGAACCGATCCCATGAGGTAATGGGAGGCACCTGGGAGGGAGCGGTACTCGTGGCTACTTTGTTTCGTACATGTGGACCGAGCGTTGGGGTTACGCCATCCGATTGAACCTCTCATGATTTGCAAGGGAGAGATAGAAGTCGCTATATGATCCTCTCGCCAAGGTGCCTTTCTAGGATCAAATTTGGGACAAGCTGTGGTGCCTAGGCATGTCGGGAGGGGACACAAAAATCTAACGGGGACCGCTCATCTAGGGGTGTTTTCACCCTCCTAGCATGCTCGTGATGCCCGATCTCCCCGCATTCAGACTCGTCCCCCGTACTCGACACCGATGCTTCTCCCTCATGGCGGAGAGTGTTCATCTCTCTCTCGATGTCTTCGCTGGCCATGCTTCAGGTATCCCAAATTGTAGACAAATGCACCTATTTTGCCTGCTTTACGGTGGTTGGCACGATGTCCCCACACACCTCATTCTCTCCCTCCGCCCCACGCCTATTTCCCCCCCCACCTTCATTTCCTGCCTATTCCCCTCTCCTTCACTGCGGGGCCTCATTTCCCTCGCTCATTCCTCGCGGCTCTATTTCCCCTCGCCATCGTTCCCGCCTATCTTCATCACCTTTCCAAGTGGGGAGCACTTGGTCAGCTGTTCGTTGGGTCTAGTGAAGCTGAGGGTCAGAAGGGTTCAAGATATCCAAATTTTCTCTTCACCTATTTGGAGTTCAAGAAAGAATCGACATTCGTTGTTCGGATAGCAAGTTCAACCATGAGATTCACCAACCTAGGTATGGAACTCACTAGTGCACCATTACAAGTGAGGTTTTCAGAGGGGGTCCCATTATGGGTCAAGAAATTTATAATTAGCATACGCAAATCCCCTCGATGAGATTACAGCACTGGCGGCGGCTTCCTGAATCGTTCTATGGTACTTACAACATGGAACCTCCCTCCCCGGGATATCTTCCAAAGGGGAGGGAGATAGGATCGTCGTTTATGACCTCCTCTATGGGGAGAGTTTGTGATGAATGTGTTGGTTGTATCCGGGAGGATTCGGTTGTGGTGTGGGTCCGTGGTGTGGGTCCTGCCACCGCTGTCACCTTCCCTTGGCCTCAAAAGAACCCGATTGAACTCCACGGACACACACTTATTCACACGATTAGAAGATACGTGATCGATGCATTAGACATGTATATAACACTATGTACATAGACAATTAATAAAAGCATACATGCGATGAGTGTATATTAGCAACACTGGGTTATGCTTGTGCTATTCTCTGTCTGTCAAAGAAATATGTTCTTTATACAGATGCCCTTTACTTCCCGAAAGATAAAACAAAATGCTAATAAACAAAGTCATTAACATCCATTAAGAAAGTAATATGCAACCTAACATCATTAACATGAGTATTAAAACCATAATGCATAAATGATGCCATTAAGAGTACCATTAATCAAAAGATGTTTGAACCGTATAAGAAATACTCATAGTGTGTTCACACAACAAAACACATCAGATCCAAAATTATTTTTAACAGTATTTGTATTCATATGCACAAGATATCTTTCAATACAATGATGATATTGAGTTTCAAAAAAAAAAGGCTCTTTACATTTTCCTGACAATGATCAAAGTTTCTTTAAGCCACTACCGCCCGACCTGAGTCGCCTTGCACCCTGGAAGGAACCGCGAATCGCGAGCCTCGGGGGGTTGTAGCACTGCGACCAATAGGTAACCTACGTACCCGGGGTCACAGTTGCGACCGGCGACCAATAGGCAATGCATTTCATGCATCATAGCCAAATTTCGCCATCGCCACCAGATTATGAATATGTATGCACCGCGATATCAAAGCGAATCGTCGTATTTTGAGGACCCTAGTATGATACCGGTCAGAGAGAAACCAGAGGAACCTCTTTCAACCGATGGCGTGGCACCTGTAAAAGAATTTGGGACTAGAGTTTCTCTTCTTTTTGTGAGATCGTTGAAAGAGAGAGTACAGCTTGGTGTAAACTACACCGGCGGAAAATAAACCCACCCAAGTCTTTGACTCGTTAAGATATGGAGTGGCACTTTTGACAATATAAAATGATTGGATTCTGTCCACCGTTCCTGCAAGCCCACTCGTCCAATGCCCCTGAAGGAATGATGGCGGCCCCGCACGAGTCGGGCGCGGCCGTCGTCGATCGTGTTCGTATGCACATTTTTGTCTGTCTGGATAGCTTATCCTTGACCGTATTTTCACACGGACGACCTTTTGGCATCTTGCGACAAACTCAATCCTTCTTCGGAAAATTCTTAGGGGGGAGCCTCGAGGGTACCGTGTCGTTCATTCCGACTGTCATCGCGCTCAGCTTCCTTCACCACTATCGCTTACCGTCAAAGCCTACCAATGGGCGACTATTTACTTTATTGCAACATTTCCCTACAATTGCTCAAGGTCGCCTAATGTGTCAAACTCCTTAAAATGGAAAGCGAAACTTCATTGATAGGGGAAGTTTTGCTTTGGAGTTGTTGAACCTTCTCCTTTTTAACGCCCATCCTTTCCTGCTCGCCCTTTTTCTCAAATGTCTTCCAGCTCAGAAGTTCATTTTGCAGAGAAATGATTCCCTCTACTCATTCGCCACATTTTCTTCCACACAAAGCGAAAGTTATGCCATCCGATGCTATCATCACCAGATTAGTCCTTAGTATCAAGGACAATGTCTTTTGGTTGGGTGGTCGTGGATGCGGCGAAGGATTTTGCGCTGCTTCTCTCTCCGCCGGATTTCACAGAAAGAACGATCAGCCCAGCCCTGGGAGGTCGAATACCTCCTCCTTCACTTCGGGGGAAATGACACATACTCAAAGAGAGGCCTGCACGTTCCAGTATTTCTGCGGGAAGACACTTTCGATGTCCTCCACATACTTCATCCTCTTTCTTGTTTCTTCTTCTTTTTCCTCCTCTTCCTTCGTCGGTGTTCGCTCTTTTTCTCTCCTTCATGGTCTTCCTCCTGCTCGCAGCTCGGCTTTTGGTCGCTTCAATTCAGCCCTTTCTCCACCGACCGCTGCGTGCTTCCTCAACCCCCCCCCCCACTTTTTCAGCTCTTTCTGAGTTTCGCACCACCGCAACCTCCGCTTTCTTTTTTCTTTTTCTTCTGCCTCCCGACCGCCTTTTTCCTGTTTCCGCCCTAGGCTCATTCCCGCTTATCCTTGTTGTCCTCTTTCATTTGTTTTCTTTCTGGCCGGGCTCCCACTTATATTTCTTTCTCGTTGGCAGAGCGTCTCACCGCACTCGTCCGAGAGGTTTTTGGTTATAGAGGAAGAACCACCTCCTAACTACCAGTCCTTGCTTCCCAAGGTTTGTCATTCGAGTTCTCTGGCCATAATCCACCCCCGGAGGAAGCTATCCGTATCAGCCCGGCTTCCTTCTTCTATCTTCTCCCCGGGCGTTCAAGAGGTAGTGATAGTTCCATTTGAATTTACCTCTTGCAATGTTCAAGAACTATCCCTCTCCGTGTCATATGTTCGATATTCTAAAGCCTTAAGGTGCAGTAACTTTTTCATTTCTTCTCGCTCTGCTTCTCCACCTTCTAAAGTATTTAATTGTGTATGTATTTATTGTGAGGGGGGGTAGCGTAGGCTGCGTATTATTCTTACCCCTAGACAGACTCGGGGAGAAACCCCGAAGACATTTGGGAATGTACTCACTTGCATGAGCATTTTTTTCCATGACATATCGTAGCATAACATGGGCCTCGAATTCCAGCCAAAGAATCTGATGAGGTGTATATATTCGCAAATGAAAACCAATGCAACCACTCTTTCCTGAAGAGCTCATGGATCGCTAAGAGAGACATGCAACGGGAAGTGCCTTCCTACGCTAACAATCCTTCGTAAAGAGCAAGGATGAACACTTGAGATACTTCCGCTTCATGTCTTGTTTGTACCGGGACTCCAAAACACCCTTTGAGTTGTAAATGGATTGCACGGTTCTGCTTTTGATCCCAACATGTGCCCACTCCTCAAAGTGAAACTTATAAAACGGCATCCATTGCAAGAAGCCACATAGAATCTGGCCATTCTTTCATCCGGTACCAATGCCGAGTGATAAGTTTGTCCGCATGGAGGTCACCAATATGCCGCTGTTGAAATGAGTGCCGTATGTTGTGACATATTCATGCAGATAGTTTCCATGTGTCATCAAGGTATGGGTACTCAGGTGCCCATACAATCTCTAAAGCACAAGTGCCCACTAGTTTGTATACTTTCTTATGCCCGCCCACTAGATATTCCCTGTCCTTCTTGACCCTTAAATTTCAAAGTTCCTTCCACCATTGCTTTACATCGTCAACTATAGGAACTACATTATCCTATTCTTCCGTGAAGACTATCTCTCGCTCGGTGCAAAGAGTAATAGACATGTGCATCTCAGCCTTCTGAGTGATGCCAACGCCTTGCCTTCGTTGTCCCGATTAGAACTTCTTGGGATCCATTTTCGTATGATCCAATCTATCAGTCTCTCGTGCTGAATATAGTCAAGAGCACCGCGAGACAGTTTGGACCTTTAACCTCGATATATTCCGATCCTAGAGGTTCGACCCATTTACAAACTCTTGGTACACTTGGTACCATCGTACGTCGTCCCCTTTGGTAAATGTGAAAAGGGCATTCCCCGTATATAGGAGGGACATTTACATGTCCATTTACATCTTCCACCACCATGGTTGTTCTTCTTCCAAGACACCGGAGGTCCCAGTATCGCTATAATCCGAGACAAGTATACACTCCAAGTTCCGTTTAAATTACGTGCTTGCTATCTGGTGAAAGAACTTTAAAAGATAAGAAAAGACGCTATGATGCTACAAGACCAATTATAGTTTATCAATTACTTCAACTCGAACACAAGCAGAAAGGAATAAGTGGCCTGCATCGGGTCACCGGTTGTAAATGCCAAGGTGCAACCTTAAACTCTGCGACTAGGCTTGGTGGTCGGCTGCATTGAGAAATGACGGAAATGCGACTCTCATATTTACCTTGGTCATGTGTCGAAATTTCTCAAAAGGAAGGGGATGTTACTCCGTGTTTACCTCGACTAGGGCTGCGGGGGTCGCGGGCTTCCAAGTTTTGAGAAAAGGAATGCTACCTCGCGACTCAGGCGACCAGGGGGTTGCGGGGGTCGCGGGCCGCGCAGTCACACTAGGGCTTGCCGGGATTTTGGGCGTGCGCGGCGTGGGACAGCTTTAACCAGAAAATACAAGACTAAATGGGTCTCGTTATTGCAGTCAAGGGATGGACGGGGAGGCAGGGCGCGCGAGGGGGATGGATGAGAAACCTGATGAGTTGGGTGGTGGTGAAACCTGAATCAAAAGAAACCCCAAGAAAGAAATGAAAACAATGTTGAGGTAAAAGGACAATTTAAAGGTCGAGGAATGTAGGATTTGCAAGAATAATTAAAAAAAAAGGAAACAATGAGGAAAATGAAACTTTACTTGGGAAAATCGGGTCTGTGCCTGGACCCGTCGTACGTTATCTACCGCCTATGCGAAATGACCTAGCGACCTCCTTATATAAAAAGGCACGTGCGCATATTTAATGGTCCCAAGTCGGTTGACCGCAGGTGACCATGACCATGACCACACCTCCAAAGTTAGCTCATGCCTAATGTCGGCGGTTTTTCCTTTTGAAGTTTGTGACTTGGCGACCTAGTCTTCCCGACTTTTACTTTCTAAATTTTCTTTGTGCCTATGGGGATCCAAACAACTTAAAAGTAGGGGTTTCTGGAGGGTGTTGTAGAGGCTACAACATGTTATAAAAAGAGAAATATTACATTTATACTGATGCATATTCTTGTGAGTATGCAGGAACCCACCTAGAGAAGGCTACAACCTTCTCTTGTTTTCTAGCACCCACTAGAAGGGACCTAAAGCCCCCTACACTTGTTTATTGGCTCCTAATAGAAGGGAGATAGTACTCCTTTGTGAAGGTTTCATCCCTCAACTCCTTGTGGACCACTTCTTATAATTTTTCAAATAGGGTCCACCTGTTAGAAATTCATCAAAAAATATGTAGGTCACCTTTCATCAAATTGTCAAATTAGGCCCATACTAAAAATAAACACAAACAAGCATGTCAAACTGAAGAATTCAATTTGATACACTATTGCACAGCAAATCAACTTAATTTCTGAAGCCTCAAGTCACTAAATGTAGAACCTAGCTAGAAACAACAAAAACCAAATTATGTATGTGATTGTATTGAATAAGAATCGTGTATGCACACACCTTCTCTATATAACACCTCCATATATATCTTAAACTATTGAATCATGAGTAACTACAATGTTGAATCAATCACTAGATCATGTACTGAATCAATCATAGATCACTAAACCCATAAAATATCACCAAAGTGTAGCATCCTAACTATCCAATATTCCAATCATGAAAAACCAACCCAATTAATATTGTCAGACACATATCAACAAGGTATATACATTATCAATAGATAACAACAATAAAAATAGAACATGATCAAATGTCATCATTAAGCCAAGATGAAAAACCATAGTATAAATACACGACCTCCACAAAACATACCAGCGTATGTACGCGACTATCATGCATAACATCCGCATATAGATCTCAGTATATAGAATAAATTCACATAATTTATACTCAACTTACTTGAATCAGTTCCACATATGTATGCGACTATTCAGGAACACACCAATATACAAATCTGAAATTACCGAGTTATACCTTCACGTCAAATTACACCACTTTTTAAACCAACTTCTCGACATGCATCATTATGTTTAAATAAAATCATCATTATAGCAATAGATCTAACATTATAATCATAAATATATCTAGAAATTATTTGCATTAGTATTCAAAACCCATTCAGTTCTGTCGGATCTGAACTATCTCCTTGCTTCCTTGGTGCACACTTCTTTCAAATCAAATCATTCATAGATAACTCAATACTTACACAGAAAACACCTTGATCACCATCTCTTTATATAGCTTTACCCTTAGCCAATATCTTAGGTCAATCTCTTAGTAATGTCATTTGTATTATTTGAAGAGATCAAATAACCATTGTCACACCCATTACTATGGACTAATACCATGGTAATGACCCTTGGTATCTAGATTACCATGGTGTGGATTTCGTATGCGAATTATCTTCACAATAAATGTTCATGTACATGACCTTGCTTTTGAGGACCCACGTATACTTTCCCAAACTCTACCTTTACCATTCATTTGTTTTTGAACTAACATTTCTTTGTCCATATCACTTGTAACATTTATACCAAATTTCCTAATCATCATATTATCAAAATTTTTACATCTTTATCAAGTAAGTTTCCATCAATGAAAACACATTATCCATATTGCCAACAATCTCCCCCTTTGGACTTCACGGGAACCACTTTGGTGTTTTGTCATCACCTGTAAATACCGGAAAATACCAAGACTTCTCACCAATCATACCTACAAATACCAAGAATTATCATCAAGCATTCTTATCCAAAAACCAAGCTTATTACCCCCTTTGACATCAAGGGAAAAGGGCTGACCAATTATGAATGAACACTTCCCCCTTTGTAGAGAGGATCACTATAGATTTGATTTGTTGAATATGAAAACTACATATTTACCATGCTCAACTGAGCGTATTCCAAACCTTCTAAAGATATTTAATAGAGTACAATACTTTATGACTCAACCAAAAATGACGTTTCCTATGACCAATGAGTCATGATTACATCTATTACCCAACACAGTGGGGTGAAATATTTGGCCCAATATTACAATAATGGGATTACATACAAAACATGACTTGATTGCAATGGCCCATATGTGACTGAATATTAAAATTACTACATCATGGGTATCTACATGACCTTTACTTCAAGGGATATAAATGAAATTTATAACCAAAACTAGGACCTCAAAGATGAGGTTGTAAGATCATGATAGTCATCAGCAACCACCATATACCATATAGGAACCTGCAACATTAATATTTCATAGCACTAACATAGAAGCAATATGAACATCCTCATCATCAAGGAGTAATATAGGGAAACAAAGCATCAAACTCTTCAGCATTATCCACATGGTACTAAGTATGCAATGCTTCCAACCATTACCAAGTAACTTCAACAATTGACAACCAATCATCAATAACGACCATAGCATACACATCATCCTCATCAATCATGTAAATAGATAAAATTTATCATTTGGAATCCATGCAACATTGATAACTAGTGACAGAACTATTAGGTCTCCTTAGTTTCCCAAGGCTGAGAAAGGAAACCAAAGAGGTAACCATAGAGCAACTTTTGACTTGGTATCTAGCCATACCAAATCATAGAGGGCTCTCTCAAAATCAACCTCACATATAATGGAAGTCATTGGTGAATATTATGGTTTTAGGTTGGTTATTAGCTCAATAGGGTTTTGATTAGGGTTTATTAGATAAAGAAGCACCGGGTTTAGGAACCAGGCCAAATGGTCCAAAAGATCAACTGCAGTTATAGAATGAGGCAATATAAAGGTAACTAGTGACACAATTTTAGTTTTTCATTGTAGTATGGTGAGGAATAAATCATGTATAAGGAGTAAAATGAGCATACATGTATGAATTAATTTACTTATAAGATAAAAACATTTACATGAAAATTTCAGATATAACAGAGCATATGAGGCAATGTATCCTATTTAAAATTTATGAGATTAACACAACAAGAAGATAGATGGTTTCTTGAACAACCTGATCATCATATGCATAAGAAAAATGGAGAAAAACATTTTCACTAACCACATAACAAGAATCCCATAAAAATAGCTGCAATTACCTATAAATTACTTCTGCAAATAGTCAAGTACACTAGTGCCAAAAGAGTGTGAACTTCAAATATCTAACCCTCTCAATGACTTGATTTTGAGTACATATAGAAAATAGAACAAGATTACACCTCTAGGGGTCGAATCCTGATCCATAACAACTAATTAATGAACCTAATGACTCATAGCCTAATCTTAGGGAAGTTAAAAACAACTTTTCCCTTTTTTATATAACTAGTTGATCTTTTCTCTCAAGTCATTAAAAATAATAT
The DNA here is from genome assembly GCA_034641835.2 of Pinus albicaulis. Lineage (NCBI taxonomy): Eukaryota > Viridiplantae > Streptophyta > Pinopsida > Pinales > Pinaceae > Pinus > Pinus albicaulis. The sequence continues at coordinate 180,631 of JAXQQM020072608.1, read as the reverse complement.
TATCTTACAAATATGAAATTAAATAGGCCTATAAACTATCAAAAAAATCATGATACATCTTTTACATCGACCATTTTGACCTTTTACTTCCGCGTGTCAAGAAAAATCTTCAAACCCAGAAACGCAGCAAAATTTCTTAGAAATGCAACAACATTAGCAGAAGCGCAACAAAAATTTGGAGGATGATTTGGAGACCTTCCTGGATGATATTTTGGCTGAAAAATGCATGGTTGGAAAGTTGAATATGTCTACTACACAATTGATTCATCAAGTACTACAAACACTAGCTCCAAACCCCTGAAAAATTGAATTAAAATCAAACTGACCAAAAGCACAGAGAGTGGTCTGAAAAGGCGTCATGAACGTCAGAAATAGGCATTATTTTGTCAATTAGTGAAAAATTATGAACCTTAAAGCCTTCCCATATACGTTTCTGACATCCTTGCATCATTATCCATCTTCACATGCTTGAAATTAGGCAGTTGGACTCCTGAGAAAAAATATAGCAAGTACTCACTCCATCTTTGTGGGCTAGTTTTCCTTTGTACACAAAAAATTCCAAATCTTCAAAATTTGCCTCGTTTCCTTGATTTTAGTCATGCCTTCAAACAACTAAGGATGCATTAGCCAAGAGGTCAGGGTTATATTTCTTCTAAAGCTTCCTTCAGGTCCTTTTGAGCTTCTTCTTCATGTTCTTAACCCTGATTTTACAAATAGTGTTTCTAGTGTAGTAGTGCCTTGCCATGTGCCTTTGCATGGAAGTGTCTATGTTTTCCTTATTTAGTAACTTCTCTAGGTTTTCATTTACTACCCCAAGCCAGTATTCCCTGTCCTATTCAATTTCAGATGTTATGGTCTCATTGATGTCTTTGCGGGCTTGAGGAGAAGATGGCTCTTTTTTTGAGATTCAACAAGATGATGAGCTTAGTGAAAAGATTCACCTTCACTAAGTGGGCCCACAGGCTATTTTTGGTGCAAAGTCTATTTTTAGACTATGTCTATTTTTAGACATGTCAATCATATTCTATGAGTTGCAGGATATTATTTCTGGATGGTTGGTCAAATTGGAAAAATAGATGGACTTCTATTTTTAGACATATTGGGCGGAATCTATTTTTAGATTGCCAGTCTAAAAATTGATATGTCAAATATTATTAGCTCTTAATAATATTTGGACTATAAACATTATCTTATTCTCTTAGAGCACTTCAGTTAAGTGCACATATGTGGCATAGTAGCTGACAGAAGGAATTACACTATTCCTGAGGGTTTACTGGAGCTAATGCATGAGGACTTAAGTTAGAACTCATGTGATAGAGTTTGGTGGAGTTATAAAAGTAGTTGGTGGAGTTGTATTTATTTTAACTCAGTTAGACTCAGTTGAGCTAGTTGTATTTAGTCTAATTGATTGATACACTAGTGAGAGTGGTGTGAATTAATTATTTAATTAATTCACTAAATAATAATTCATTAAGAAACTAAAGAATACATCAGTTAACTACAGTGCATGGACAGTTTTAGTGGAGACCAGTGGAGAGGTAGGTGAAAGAGCAAGTGTGACTATTAGTTGTGACTGTAGTGATGCATTTATTGCATCCAACACTCAGTGAAGATGCCAATGAGGATTGAGTGAGCAAGGCTGGCTAAATTCAAGTTCATTCAGAGCCATTCTTTAGCAAGGATTTTGCAGTAGAGGCAGGTTAGCAGGTGGTAGAGATCGGTGGATTTGCAAGATCGGGCCTGATTAGTGTGTAGTGATTGTATTGTACTGAGAGCTTTACATGTTCAACTTTGTATGAGGATTGTTACATGATCTCTATGAAATATACTATATGCATTTATTTGGGGTTTTTAGCTTCAGGCTTTCCCGTTAAACAACTTTGTTAATGTGTGTGAATTTTTATGGTTTCATGTGTGCATTGCAATTGATTTAATTTACGGATGTGATGATCAATAGTGGAATAGATTCTATATTGTGCATGAAGTTAAAATAGTATGTGATCAGGAGAATATTGGATATATAACACATAATTTATATAATTTCTACAAGGTATCAGAGTGATATTGATCAGATCAGATTGCAATTATTGAAGCGGTTGAGTTTGTGCTGGTGGAATTCGAATTTGCTGCAGTGTTTTCTTGGTGTCGAAGTTGAGCATTCATTGAAATGTCTTTCAACGGATTGCGATTGGAGTATGCCCTTGATGGCAGCTCAAATTATATTTCATGGAAGGATAAGATGGAGGCAGTGCTAGATGATAATGGGTTGAAGGAGTTCATAGATGCTGAAATTCCAAAACCTGCTTCTAGCGATGCAGCCGCACTTGACGCATGGAAAAAGAAGACAAAAAAATGTTGAAGGATTCTGTTAAAGGTGTGAAGGATCACATAGTGTCCAGCCTTCACGGTAAAGCTTCTTTAGTCTTAATGTGGAAAGCTTTGATAGACTTGTTCCAAAGTAGAAGTGACCAGAGGAAGTTGGCGCTTAAAGACAAGCTCAGAAAAACAAAAATGGAGAAAGGTGACAGTATACCCAAGTACCTCACGAAGTTTGTTCTATGCAGGGATGAGCTGGGAAGTGTGGGGGTTACTATAGATGAAGAGGACTTGGTGAGCTTGTCTCTCCTTGGGCTTCCGAAGAGTTGGCATAGCTACGAGGACTTTGTCAATGGTCGATAGAAACTGCTGGGATGGGAGTGACTTTGGTCGGATCTTGTGCAGGAGTAGATAAGGTGGGGTACCAGGAATGGATATTCATTGAAGAATGAAGAGGAATAAAATTTCACTTTGGCTGCCAAAGCAAGGAAAGGGAAGGGAAAGAAAAATCCTTCTCAATCCGGTGCGAAAGGCAAGAAGCGGGACTTTTCCAAGGTGAAGTTCTTTCACTGTCACCAACACGGACATTACGCCACTAATTGTCCACATAAGAAGAAAAATAAGCAGTTTTCTGGATCTCTAGTTGGAGAGGCCTTAGCCTCACAGTTTGAGCTGGATTTTTTGCTGATAGCATGCTTGGTTTCAAGTGTGATGGGATCAGCGTGGTTTCTTGACAGTGGTGCATCTTTCGATATGACCAGAGACAAAGATTTGTTTAATGATCTAGATGAAAAGGATCTTGGAGTGCACATCGAGATGGGTGATGATGGTAGATATAGTGCAAATGGTATCAGGAACATTTCCTTTGAGAGGGAGTCTGGTAAACCTTTCATATTGAATGATGTCATGCATGTTCCAGGATTGAAGAAGAATCTGATTTCTGTGGTGATGTTGGAAGACAAGGGATATGATGTTGTTTTTAGCGAGGGAAAGGCTTTCCTGTGTAGTAAAACAACTGGTGAAACCCGAAGGATAGCGGTTCGAGTTAATAACCTTTATCAATTGCAGGTAGATGACTGCGCAGCAATGGTAGGCAAAGCAGAAGGAGTGGTGAGCTGGGATGAGGGCGAATTGTGCCACAGGAGATTGGGCCATCTTCACCATGGTGCTTTGAAAATTTTGCAGTATATTTCTACCGGGCTTCCCAGGGGTACACCTGCAGCGTCAGATCAGTGCAAGGGATGTACTTTTGGAAAATTTGTGAAGACCACTTTTCATGAGAAGGATAGTCACACCATGACGATCCTTGAGATAATTCACACAGACGTGTGTGGACCTTTCTCAGTAGCTTCGACAGCAAATCACAGGTATTATGTGATATTTTTTTATGACATTTCTCATAAGTGCTGGATATTCTTCATGCAGAAGAAGAGCGAGACATACTGAAAGCTCTGTGAGTTCAAGGCACTGGTTGAGAAAGAGTCGGGGAAGCAGGTGAAATCTCTTAGGAGAAATAATGGTGGTGAATACATCTCTGGCGAATTCAAAGACTTTTGAAGCGCAGAAGGAATTTGAAGAGAGTTCATAGCGACTCATAACCCACAGCAAAATGGGGTCGCGGAGAGAAAGAACAGAATGATCGTGGGTGCTGCACATGCGATGCTGCATGATCAGGGCCTTCCCATACACTTTTGGGCTGAAGCATGAAACATTGCGGTTTATGTGTAAAACCGTTGTCCTCATAGAGTACTTAGCATGAGTACACCCGAAGAGGCGTTTTTTGGTAAGAAGCCTGATATTTCTCATTTGAAGATTTTTGGCTCACTTATTTACATTCATGTGACGAAGGATGCCAGGATGAAGCTGGAGCCGACCATAGAGGTTGGGATATTTGTGGGGTACAGAGAAACACCCCACAATTATCGTGTCTATTTTCCAGACAGTCGGACGAATGTTGTGCGACGGGATATCAAATTTCATAAGGAGAAAGCCATGAAGTTGTTGCTTGAGAGGGAGCTACACTTGCATGCAGATGAGGAGCTACTTGTTCCTAAAGATGAGGCTCTGGATGTGGATCAGCCACAAGAGGAGGTTCATGGAGTGGAAGAAACCACTCATGCATTGCCAAACATCAGAGGGTGCTTGCAAAGGTTGCAGGGCAAATGCATGGAGTTGCATGTCGCATGCAAGGAAAGTTATTTCACCGGACTTGGTTTCATCAAGAGTGAGGCGGATCCGAACCTATACCAGATTGTGGTGGAGGGTAAGTTGCTGATCATTGTAATTTATGTATATTATTTGATACTAATAGGTGATGAATTGTTGATACACTCATGCAAGGAATATCTTGCAAAGGAATTTGAGATGAAGGACTTGGGCCTCCTTCATTATTTCCTGGGATTGGAAATTTGGCAACGGAAGGGTGGAGTATTTGTGTCTCAAGGAAAGTATGCTCGGGAGATACTGGAGAAGTTCAACATGCAAGGCTGCAAGCCTATCGACACTCCTCTTCCTGGTGGCTGGAGGAAAGAGGATGCTACATCGACAGAGGTAGTGGATGCCACTGTTTATCGACAGTTGGTTGGTTCGCTCATGTATCTAGTCAATACATGACCAGAAATATGTTATGCTGTTAACCAGCTTTCACAAGCTATGGTTAAGCCTACCAAGCTCTTTTGGAAGGCAGGCAAGCATGTCCTGAGATATCTCAGGGGCACATCGGGATATGGATTGTGGTACAGACAGTCGGATGAGTTGAAGCTGCATGGCTTCACGGATGCATATTAGGCATGGAGCCCAATGGAAAGAAAGAGCACATCTGGAGGGATATTTAGTATCGGGTCTACAACATTTTCTTGGCACAACAGGAAACAGAGATCCGTGGCACTTAGTTCAGTGGAGGCTGAGTACATGGTAGCAATTTTGGCTGCATGCGAGGCTATATGGATGAGGAAGATCCTGGTTGGTTTTCCTGGTTCTGATATTGACATCCGATATCATCATATCCAAGATTGTGTGCAGTAGAAGATCATTTTACTTTCTTACATTCCTATGCAGGATTAGGATGCAGATATTCTGACGAAGGCGCTCACCAGGAGAAAATTTGAATACCATAGAGACAGGATCGGGGTGGCAGATAATCCCTATCTTGTTGAGAGGGAATGTTGAGATTCAACAAGATGATGAGCTTAATGAAAAGAGTCACCTTCACTAAGTGGGCCCACAGGCTATTTTTGGCGCAAAGTCTATTTTTAGACTATGTCTATTTTTAGACATGTCGATCATATTCTATGAGTTGCAGGATGCTATTTGTGGATGGTTGGTCAAATTGGAAAAATATATGGACTTATATTTTTAGACATATTGGGAAAAATCTATTTTTAGATTGCCAATATAAAAATAGATATGTCGAATATTATTAGCTCTTAATAATATTTGGACTATAAACATTATCTTATTCTCTTAGAGCACTTCAGTTAAGTGCATAGATGTGGCACAACAGCTGGCAGAAGGAATTATGCTATTCCTGACAGTTTACTAGAGCTAATGCATGAGGACTTCAGTTAGAACTCACGTGACAGAGTTTGGTGGAGTTATAGAAGTAGTTGGTGGAGTTGCATTTAGTTTAACTCAGTTAGACTCAGTTGAGCTAGTTGTATTTAGTCTAACTGATTGATACACTAGTGAGAGTGGTGTGAATTAATTAGTTAATTAATTCAATAAATAATAACTCATTAATCAACTGAATAATACATCAGTTAACTACATTGCATGGACAGTTTCAGGGGAGACCAGTGGAGAGGTAGGTGAAAGAGAAAGTGTGACTATCAGTTGTGACTATAGTGATTCATTGATTGCATCCAACACTCAGTGAAGATGCCAATGAGGATTGCGTGAGAAAGGTTGGCTAAATTAAAGTTCATTCAGAGCCATTCTTCAGCAGGGATTGCGCAGTAGAGGCAGGCTAGCAGGTGGCAGAGATCGGTGCATGGATTTGCAAGATCGGGCCCGATTAATGTGTAGTGATTGTATTGTACCGAGAGCTTGACATGTTAAGCTTTGTATGAGGATTGTTACATGATCTCTATGACATATATTATATACATATAGTTGGGCTTTTTAGCATCAGGCTTTCCCGTTAAACATTTGTGTTAATGTGTGTGAATTTTTATGGTTTCATGTGTGCATTGCAATTGATTTATTTCTGCATGTGATGATCAATAGTGGAATAGATTCTGTATTGTGCATGAAGTTAAAATAGTGTGTGATCAGGAGAAACTTGGATATATAACACATAAGTTATATAATTTCTACACCTTTTCATGTTTTTCTTTTCTTTCCACTGCTCTAGTTCTAGGCTTTCTTGGTTTTACCTAAATGTATTTGTCCTCCAAATGATCAAAATAAATCATGGCCTTACCCTTATCCTTTTCTAGCATGGCATCTACCTTGCTGGATGATGGATGGTCCCCTTGTGGTTTGCTTTGCAACAATAGGTTTAGTTTCAGCTGCCTATTTTCTTGTTGCAAAAAATAAACCATGAAATTTGCATTGGTAAGATCATATTTGAGCTCCCTCATCTGTGCCTCTTTCTCTTTGATTTTTTCTTATGCTTCCTTCTCTTCATCGTGTTTGTCTAGGTAACCATCTCTAAATCAAGAGGTGTTTGTTCTTCACTGTGCAAGGGTGTATCATGTTTGCGTCTTGATGATTCTTGTCTCATAGTGCCAAGCTAAGTTCCCTCTTCACTGATAGTCTTACTAGGAAAAATATTTGCTTAAGCCCTAGTTCTAGGTCTAGGAATCTCTGTTATTTCAAGGGAAAACATTAACCTCTTACCTCTGCTATAGGTCTTTGAAATTTCTGCTCTAGGTTATGTCTTTTTCATTGATGGCTTGTATGATGAGCCAACTTCCTATGGCCTAGATGATGCTAAGGGAGTGCTCTAACTCTTTGGCTGATTTGAGGCAAGCAAAAGAGCAGCTTCTTCCAAGAAGGTCTTCCATGGCATGTTGATTTTTGCTAGCTAGTGGAGGACTATATGTTTGATCAAGTCACGATGAAATAAACTGGTTGAATGATAATTTCCCTTTGACTGCACCTTCTCTGTCATTTTGACCAATCTTATGAACATGTATTAAGGTAAGTTGAGGGACTTTTGAGAATTAAAATGCATCAAAAACCTGATGTGGTACTGATAAAACCTACTGAACCTACCTTGACAAGTGAAGTATTTCATGATATTTCTCATCAAGCAGTTGTACTTGTCCAACAAATTCCTGTTGGGAAAGATATGATAAGGGGAGTATTTTTACTATGGTTTCAAGAAATACTTATAGTTCTCAATATATAAATCCATCCCTTTGAACGAAATCTCTCCATCATTAGGGATTGTAGAAGCTGAAGCTATAATATCTACTGACACCATTAATTTTACACCTTCAATTGTGACATGATCTCTTCTTGACAACAACTAAAATTTTTAAGTCATGGTTATAACCCACCTCCTGCACTTTCTTACAAAACCCTAAGCACCCTACCTCTTCAAATGAATTCCTTATAAAGTTTGATGCATTGACCTCCTTCATATGAATAGGCTCATATCTTGAGATTTGTCCTGCTTTGAATTTATTCTTTTCACTATTCTCTGCCATGTTTGACCTCACTACTGACAGGAAACCCTAGTCTCACACAAGAATGGGTAAAGGGACTTGAGATACAAAATAGGGGAGAAAACATAGCAAGTTGAGAGTATGGAATGGAGGGCAAGAAATTTTTTTCCAACTCCCATGATGGTGACCCAAATAATGGACACGAATCTCTTTTTTCTTTTGATGTCTGACATTATGATGAAAATCAAATGTAAATCCTAGACCATGACCTATATGATAGCACATTAACTCTTTTAATGACCTAGGACACCTAAATGATGACATGACCATGATGAGTGATGTTGACCTTGAGAAAGTAGAGGGAGTAGCACTTACCTAGACAATAACCAATGATGATATGACAACAAAGATATGTCAAATTTTATTTGATATTTTTATTTGAAAATATAACAATTTTACCATAAGACTCTAACTATAGTGAAAATAGTACATTTTGATCACTATGACTTTTCAACACTAACATTGGCTCCAATGGGGATGGAAGCTCCTTTAGGAGGTGTCAAGAACATCGTAGACCAGGTCACCTTGTTCATTGGGAAATGGAGCCAGTGTAGCTACAATCCTCAAACCGACTCAAATCAAACTAAAAATTGAACTGTACATCGTCAACTACAGACTCTACTAGAAACTGACACTGAAAAATATGCTCAGAATGTTGAGATTATTCATCACACCTTACCTAATCTAATTCATCCATAAGTGATTTGATCAATTGAATTCGAATATCCATTGTATCCATGAAAGAAAATTTCTATTTGATTTCGTGCTCCTAATTTCCTCAAAGGAAAAGTGTTGTGGTAATGACAACCCTAACTGAAAGCTGAACCCAATCTCTGTGTTGGCAAAGAAAAAAAACCTGATCTCCACTGATGATTTCAATAGATTTTCAAATGGATATTCCAAAACATAGAGGGCCTCTTCTTATTGTTCAATATCTTCAGGCTCTTTACTAGAAACTTCATAAATATTTGTAAATGAAAATCCATCAATCTGGCTATTCAAATCTTCATTCCTCTCATCCAAAAGGCAAGGTTTTGGATGTTCAAGGAAAATTTTAAATGAAGAAACCACTTCAATTATATTCGAGTACTCGTGTGCTTCTAGTGTTTTTTGTTCATCATGTGCTTCAACATGAATAAAATCAATTTGATTGTCACAAGAATCAAGGAAAACAACCTATGGAAGAAAATAAATTTGATTGTCAAAAGAAACAAGGAAAACCATTAGGGGAATTTTGAGGTCTAAAATGGGCCTCCTAAGAAAAATGTACAACCAAAATAAAATTTAGAAGAACCAATAGGATTCAAGATGATGATGTCAACCATGGGGGATGATTCACCATTTTCTTGTTTTTCTTTTCTTGTCGCTGCTCTAGTTTTAGGCCTTCTTGGCTATACCTGAATATATTTTTCCTCCAACTGCTCCACAACGATGATTTCCTTACCCATATCATTTTCTACCTTAGCATATACATTGATGGATGATAGATGCAATAGTATGTTTAGTTTCAGTTGTCTATTTTCTTGTTGGAAAAAATACACCATGAAATTTTCCTTGGCAAGACCATCTTTGAGCTCCATGATCTACGACTCTTTCTCTTTTATTGTTTCTTAAGTTTCCTTATCTTCATGTTTTTTTTCTATGTCAGCCATATCTAAATCAAGAGGTGCTTGTTCTTCACTGTGCAATGGCGTATCATGTTTTCCTCTTGATTATTCTGGTCTCATACTGCCAAGTTGAGTTCCCTCTTCACCGATAATATTCCTAGGAAACATCTTTGCTTGAGCCCTAGTTCTAGGTCTAGGAATCTCTTCTATTTCGGGGGAAAACATCAACCTCTTACCTCTGCTATAGGTATTTGAAATTTCTGCCCCAGGTTGTGTCTTTGTCATTGATGGCTTGTTTGATGAGCCAATTTCCTATGGCCTAGATGATGCTAAGGGAGTGCCCTGACTCTTTGGTTGATTTGAGGTAGGAAGCAGAGAAACTTCCTTCAAGAAGGTCTCAAATGGCATGTTGATATGTTTTATCTAGTGGAGGACTATAGGTTTGATCAAGGCATGATGAAATAAACTAGTTGAATGATCTTTTCCCTTTGACTGCACCTTCTCTGTCATTTTAACCAAGCTTCTAAACAAGTAGTAAGGTAAGTTGAGAGAGTTTTGAGAAGTAAAATGCATCAACAACCTGATGTGGTACTGATACAACCTATTGAACCTACCTCGACAAGTGAATTATTTCATTATAGTTCTCATAAATGGGTTGTCAATGTCAAATAATTTCCTGCTAGGAAAGATATGATAAGGGGGGTATTCATACTATGTATTCAAGAAAGACTTATAGTGCTCAATGTATAAATCCATCCACTTAAACAAAATCTATCCTTCATTAGGGATTATAGTAGCTGAATATGTAATATTTGCTAACACCTTGAAGTTTACCCCTACAATTGTGACATGATCTCTTATAAAATTGATAGCAAATAAACTTGTTAAGTCATGGTTATAACCCACGTCTTGCACTTTCTTACAAAACCCTAGGTAGCCTACCTCTTCAAATGACATCCTTATAAAATATTATGCATTGAACTCCTTCATATGAAGAGACTCATATATTGAGATCTTTCCTCCTTTGAATTTATTCTTTTCACTAGTCTCTGTCATGTTTGACCTCACTACTAACAGGAAACCCTAGTCTCACAGAAGAATGGGTAAGGGGACTTGAGCTGCAAAATAGGGGAGAAAATGAAACAAGTTGAGAGTATGGAATGGAGGGGATGGAGGGCAATAAAAATTCTTAAAAAATCACGGGGAGTAAGGAAGTGTTTTGGGAAAACAATGAAAGTGGAATTTATGAACTTGAGTGAGGGAAAGGGGACAAAAGAGGGAAATCACAGTCCTAGTCTAGAAGTGCAGCAACTAGATAGGGTTTGTGTGGGAAATTGATGAAATGAGTGAAATAAGTGAGGGGAATGGTATGGAGTGTCTAATGAAGGCTATTAGGGATATATAGGCCAAGAAACTAGGAAATTTCCTTATCAAGTGAAGCAAAACAGTGAAATCACAAAATCACAGCAAAAATGCATCAACAACCCTTAGGGAAGGCATTTATCAATTTTTTGAAGAAATTGACTGAAGAAAATATTTGTAATGGTCCCACTTAATTATTTGAATTTTTTTGAAACAATGAGATGGAGTTTTCACCTGTTCTTTCCCTCCTTATGTCTCCAAAACAAAAGCACAAAAAGTTTCCAGAAACACATAAAAAGTGCAGCAAGCTGATGAATTGAGTAATTTGGTGATATAATCTAAAATTTTGGTGGTTATGGAAATTTTTGAAATGCAATAGAGGAGCTCTTGAAGACTTGGAAGGATATAATGAACTCTTGGAAAGCTTATTTCTTTTTATATCTCAAAAAACTCGATTTTGGCTCGTGACATCATGTGTACTTACGAAAGAAAGACTTTTGACTGATGTGACTGCAGCATAATTATTCAAATGTAAATGTTATCTTTTTTTATTTAATTCCATAATTTTCCAACTCCCATGATGGTGACCAAAATAATGGACATGACTCTCTTTTTGCTTTCGATGACTGACATTATGATGACAATCAAATGTAAATCCTAGACCATGACCTATATGATAACACATTAACTCTTTTGATGACCTAAGACACCTAAATGATGACATGACCATGATGAGTGGTGATGAACATGAGCAAGTGGAGGGAGTGTTATATGAACTAATCCCTCTTACAGACAAGAGCGATCTCCCTAGTATCCTAAGGATATCTAGAAACAAACAGATAGATGTAGACCATTTTCTCTAGACTATTTTTCTTAAAAAATACTCATTATCTACGGATAGATACTCGTACCTGAAGTCCAACAATTGCTCGGTCTTCAATCCAGTCACTCCAGAAGTTATCGATCCAGCATATAAGATCTGCAATCAAAAATAGGCAATCTAGATCAAAAGCATCTGCAAAATATGATAATTCAAAAGAAATAATCTATCTTAGTGATCAAGGAGTCTAAGAATTAAATCATTCAAAAGATAAATGAACAACTCAATGATAAAATAGAATCCATTTGTATTATCTTTGAATAAAAATAAGAAACCTTACAACCATGACACCTTGATGTTCGTACAGGTTCTTCTGGGGTCCCGAACAACTATTTTCCTCAGTTTGAAAAGACTCTGACTCTCTTTATCAGCATAATACTATAGCCATGAGTATGTAATCTCTCTCATGCTAATGATGCCAAATGTGGAGAAGTATCTTTAGCAATACTTAGAAATTACTTTCTCGAAAGCAAGAAGCAAGTATTTTTTGAACTCTCTATGCACTATTCTTCCATCTCCTAACTACCCTTGAGATTGAAACTTGGCCTCAATTTATAGCAGAAGGGAGGTAGTTTCAGCTCCAAAAAGGAAGGGATAAAGCCCTCTCATCATGGGATTTCAGCTCCAAAAACCAATGGATTACTCCATTTATGAATGGATAAAGGTTCATGAATGGAAGGGGTGAAGCTCGACCATATAGCACTTCTAGAAGGCCCCAGCTGGGAGAATATTCGATCAGATGGGCTTCTAGAACTTACTTTTCTCTTTATTTTACCTTTTACGGGGGTCCGCGGTTTTAATGAGCTTTACGTACGGGATGTACCGTATTTTTTATAGCAATTAGTCGCGATACCACACAGAATGACTAGGAAAAGTGCAGGAGTAGGATTTTTAGGATTTTTAAGAGCTTCTTCCAGTTCCAAGACTTGATTTGGGGAACTTTATGTTTTTAGACTTCCAAGGAAGCAATAAATAGGTAACGATGAACCTATATAGACACTCAATGTCATGGTAACAAATTTCAGTGTAACAGGGAGTAGCACTGACCTATAAAATAACCAATGAACATATGACAACAAAGAGATGTCAAAATTTACTTGAAAATGTAACAATTTGACCATACGACTCTAACTATAGTGAAAACAGTAAATTTTGATCACTGTGACTAATGGACACTAACATTGGCTCCAATGGGGATGGAAACTCCTTTAAGAGGTGTCAGGAACACCGTAGAATAGGTCACCTTGTTCATTGGGCAATGGAGTCACTACTGCTACAATCCTCAAACTGACTCAAATCAAACTAAAAACTGAATTGTACATCGTCAAATGAAAGCTCTACTGGAAAATTACACTGAAAAAGATGCTCAGAATGTTGAGCTTATTCATCACACTTTACCCACTCTAACTGATCCATAAGTGATCTAATCAAGTGAAGTCGAAGATCCAATGAAGCCATGAAAGAAAATGGCTATCTGATTTCTTGCTCCTCCTACTTTCCTCAAAGGAAAAGTGGTGTGGTATTGACAACCCCAACTGAAAACTCAACCCAATCTTTGTGTTGGCAAAGAAAACAAACCTGATCTCCAATAATGATTTCAATATATTTGCAAATGGATCTTCCAAAACATAGAGGACCTCTTCTTGTTGTTCAATATCTTCAGGCTCTTTACTAAAAACTTCATAAATATTTGTAAATGAGAAACCATCAATCTTGCTATTCAAATCTTCATTCCTCTCATCCAAAATACAAGGTTTTGGATGCTCACAGAAAACTTTAAATGCAACAACCACTTCAAGTATATTAGATTCCTCATGTGCTTCTAGTGTTTTTGGTTCATCATGTGCTTCAACATGAAGAAAATCAATTTAAATATCACAATAATCAAGGAAAACAAATTCTGGAATAAAATCAATTTGATTGTCATGAGAATCAAGGAAAACAACTTGTTGTTTATTATTTCCATGAAAAATTAGATGATCAATGCCATAAGATTATTCAGCGCTTAAGTTTTTTGTACATGCAATTTTAGAATTCTGACTTGGACCAATTTCTTCCTGATAGAAAATCTCAGAAAATTAATAAGATAAAGAACAACTTGAATGATTATCCTCATACATTTGAGTGCATAAATACTGACAAGGTTGAAAATATTTGTTAACTTCATGGGATATAATATGAGTGTTAGGATGCAAATGTATTTCATCTTCAAGCAAAGAAGGAGTTGATGTGTTATGGGAATGATCCTTTGTATCAAGGCAGCTAACTCTGTTATTTTTCATTGGGAAGAAAATTCATGAAGGGCTTCTATGATCTCATAATCTAGACACTTTTCATCACCAAAAACCTCTTCAAAATATTAAATGAAATCTTCACAGGATTCACAAAAATCTTCAAACAACAAGAATGAATGATGAGACTTTCCATAAAACTCAAAGAATGTTGTGTGGAAATATTTAAGAGAGAATAAGCTACTTTGCTCTAACCCTTCATACCATGATCTTGCTTTCCCTTCCAGGGTATCCATAAACATTTTCATCAAAAAATCTTCATTAATCCTAATCCAAAGCTTATGTATATGCCAATGAAATTTTATTAGATGCAGAATGGCCTCATCCTCATAGCCATCTATGAATTTGGGAAGATAAGTTTTCTAATCTATACAAGGAATTCGATTTGGAAAACCAAGAATGTGAGCACAATTCATAGGAGCATACCTTCTAGCAATTGAATACATCTTGAGAGAAATAGGTGAATTATGGCGTCCTTTAGCCTACTGATTCTTCTGCCAGTGGAATCACCAATAAAACCTTGATTTCTGGGTCTTTCTTTGAATCAGGTCTGAGTCGCCGGGTGAATGATTTCAGCCTTCCCGAGTTTGATCATTTTCCACCATCAGCAATCAGATTTGATCCTTGGCGTTCACACATGGGGAAAATGTGACCTTTCTTTCCCCGGAAATGGTGCCAAAAATGTTAGGGCCCCTTATTTTCCCAATGCTGAGAAAGGAAACCAATGAGGTAACTACAGACCAACATTTTACTTGGTATTTAGCCCTACCAAATCAGATAGGGCTCTCTCAAATTCAACCTCATAGCCAATGGAAGTGACTGGATAATATTAGGGTTTTAAGCTAGTTATTAACTCAATAGGGTTTTGAATAGGGTTTGTTGGATAAAGAAGCACCAGGTTTAGGAACTAGGCCAAATGGTCCAAAATATCAACTACAATTATAGAATGAGGAAAGCTAAATGTAACTAGTGACACAATTTGAGTTTCTCATTGTAGTGTGGTGAGGAAGAAATCATGTAGAAGGAGTAAAATGAGCATACATGTATGAATTCATTTACTTATAACATAAAAACATTTACATGAAAATGTCAGATAAAAAAAAGCATATGAGTTAATGCATCCTGTTTAAAATTTATGAGATTAACACAAGAAGAAAATAGATGGTTGCTTGAAAAACTTGATCATAAGATTCATAAGAAAAGTGGAGAAAAGCATTGTCACTAACCACATCACAAGAATCCCATAAAAATAGCTACAACTTCCTATAAATTAATTCTACAAATAGTCACGTAAACTAGGTGTGAACTTCAAATATCCAACCCTCTCAATGACTTGATTTTGAGTAAATATAGAAAATATAACAAGATTCCACCTCTAGGGGTCGAATCTTGATCCATAGCAACTAATTAATGAACCTAATGACTCATATCCTAATCTTAGGGAAGTTAAAAATAACTTTCCCTTTTTTAGCTAACTAGTTGAGATTTTCTCTCAAGTCATTGACATAAGAGTATCAAGGAAAATTTTAAGGATGGAAGTTTATCTTAAAGTTTAGAAACATTGGCGAATCTTACTAGTCCCTAATATCCAAATTTTAAAATTTTTGATGATAATTTTGTAAAAAAATTTAGATTTATAATTATTTTATATTAGACAATATATAATATTGGCAATTTTTAAGGTAAAATAAATTTATACTATAAATTTTGGGTGAATTCATTTTTAGAAAAATGGAAGTTGGCAAATCTTTTTTTTTGAAAATGCATGGAATATTAGCCCACTTGCGAATATTAGCCCCTAAAATTTTTTGTGAAGAGTATTTTACAAATATGACCATAAATAGGCCTATAAACCATCAAAAAACTGATGAGACATATGTTACATCGACCATTTTAACTTTGACCTCCACGTGTCAAGAGAAAACTTCAAACCCAGAAACGCAGCAAAATTTCTCAGAAATGTAGCAACATTAGGCAAAGCACATCAAACTTTTCGAGGATGATTTGGAGACCTTCCCAGATGGTATTTTGGCTGACAAATGTGTGGCTGGAAATCTGAATATGTCTACTACACAATGGATTCATCAAGCACTGCGAACACTAGCTCCAAACCCCTGAAAATTGACTTCGAATCAAACATTCCAAAAGCGCAACGAGTGGTCTGAAAAGGTGGTAGAAAGGTCAAAAATAGGCATTATCTGGTAAATTAATAAACTTTTATGAACCTTCAAGCCTTCCCATGTACTTTTGTGAAATTATTGCATCATTAGCCATCTACACATGCTCGAAATTAGGCAATTGGACCTACTGAGAGAAAGCGCAGAAAGTACTCGCTATGTTTATGTGGGCTAGTTTCTTGTGTACACAAAAAATTCCAAAATCCTCAAAATTTTCCTCATTTTCTTGCTTTCAATAATTCCTTAAAACAAATAAGGATGCATGAGTAAATAGGGTAAGTTTATCTTCCTTCTTAAGCTTCCTTATGGTCCTTTTGAGCTTCATCTTCATGTTCTTAACCCTAATTTTACAAATAGTGTTTCTAGAGTAGTAGTGCCTTGCCATGTGCCCATGCATGATAGTGTCTCTGTTTTCCTTCTTTAGTAGCTTCTCTAGGTGTTAATTTACTAACCCAAGCCAATATTCCCTGTCTTCTTCAATTTCAGTTGTTATGGTGTCATTGATGTCTTTGTGGGATTGAGGAGGAAATTGCTCTTTTTTATGTTTTTCTTTTCTTGCTGCTACTCTAGTTTTAGGACTTCTTGGTTGTACCTAAATTTATTTGTCCTCCAACTGCTCCACTTTAATTATGGCCTTAACCTTTTCCTTTTCTACCAAAACATCTACCTTGTTGGATGATGGATGGTCCGCTTGTGGTTTGGTTTGCAACAATAGGTTTAGTTTAAGATGGATATTTTCTTGTTGCAAAAAAGACACCATGAAATTTTCCTTGGCAAGATCATCTTTGAGCTCCCTGATGTGTGACTCTTTCCCTTTTACTATGTCTTTGGCTGCCTTATCTTCATGGTGTTTTGTTAGTTCAACCATCTCTAAATCAAGAGGTTCTTTTTCTTCACTAAGAAACCAAGTGTATCATGTTTTCCTCCTGATGATTCTTATCTCATAGTGCCAAGTTGAGTTCCCTCTTCACTGATATTCTTCCTAGGCAGCATATTTGCTTGATCCATAGTTCCTAGGTCTAGGCATCTCTTCTATTTCAAGGGAAAACATCAACCTCTTACCTCTGTTATAGGTCTTTGAAATTTTTTCTCTAGGTTGTGTCTTTGTCACTGATGGCTTGTTTCATGGGCCAACTTCCTGTGGCCTAGATGATGCTAAGGGAGTGCTCTGATTCCTTGCTTGATTTGAGGCAGGTAGAAGAGCAGATGCCTTCAAGAAGGTCTCCCATGGCATGTTGATTTGTGCCAGCTGGTGGAGGACTATTTTTTTTATCAAGGCATGATGAAACAAACTAGTTGAATGATCCTTTCCCTTTTACTACACCTTCTTTGTGATGTAAACCAAAATTTTGAACATGTAGTAAGGTAAGTTGAGGGAATTTTGAGAAGTAAAATTCATCATCAATATGATGTGGTACTGATACAACCTATTGAACCTGCCCTCACAAGTGAAGTATTTCATGATAGTTCTCATCAAGGGGATGTACTTTTCCAACAATCTCCAACTAGGAAATATATGTGAAGGAGACTCTTTGTACTGTGGTTTCAAGAAATACTTATAGTGCTTAATGTCTAAATCCATCCCCTTGAACCAAATCTCTCCTCCATTAGATATTGTAGTAGATGAAGATATAATATATGTTGACACCATGAAGTTTACCCCTACAATTGTGACATGATCTCTTCTAAAATTGATAGAAAATAAACTTGTTAATTCATGGTTATAACCCACCTCTTTCACTTTCTTACAAAACCCTAGGAAACCTACCTCTTCAAATGAAATCCTTATAAAATCTGATGCATTGACCTACTTCATATAAATAGGCTCATATCTTGAGATCTCTCCTCCTTTTAATTTCCTCTTTCTACTGGTCTCTGCCATGTTTGACCTCACCACTGACAGGAACCTAATCTCACACAAGAATGGGTAAGGGGACTTGAGCTACAAAATAGGGGAGAAAATTTAGCAAATTGAGAGTATGGAATGGAATGGATGGAAGGAAAGAAAAATTCTGAAAAAATTATGGGGAGTAGGGAAGTGTTTTGGGAACACAATGAAAGTGGAATTTCTGAATTTGAGTGAGTGAAAGGGGACAAAAGAGGGAAAACACAGTCATAGTCTAGAAGTGCAACAACTAGCTAGGGTTTGTGTGGGAAATTGATGAAATGAGTGAAGTAAAGTGAGTGGAATGGTAGGGAGTGTCTAATGAAGGATATTAGGGATTTATAGGCCAAAAAACTAGGAAATTTTCTTATCAAGTGTAGCAAAACTATGAAGTCACAAAAGCGCAACAAAAATGCAACAACAAACCCTAGGGAAGGAGTTTATTAATTTTTTGAAGAAGTTGACTGAAGCAAAGATTTGTGATGGTCCCAATTACTTGTTTGAATATTTTAGAAACAATGGGATGGATTTTTCACCTGTTCTTTCCCTCCTTATGTCTCCAAAAAAAAAGTGCAACAAATTTCCAAAAACATAGCAAAAGCACAACAGGCTGATGAATTGAGTAATTTGGTGATGTAATCTGAACTTCTGATGGTTCTGGCAAGTTATGCAACATAAGAGAGGAGCTCTTGAAGACTTGGAAGGATATAATTAACTCTTGTAAAGATTTATTTCTCTTCGTAGCTCAAAAAACTTGATTTTGGCTCATGACATAATGTGTACTTTTGAAAGAAAGACTTTTGACTGGTGTGACTATGCCATAATTATTCAAATGGAAATGTTACCTTTTTTATTTAATTCCCTAATTTTCCAACTCTCATGATGGTGACCCAAATAATGGACATGACTCTCTTTTTTCTTTTGATGAGTGACATTATGTTGACAATTAAATGTGAATCCTAGACAATGACCTATATGATAGCACATTAACTATTTTGATGACCTAGGACACCTAAATTATGACATGACTATGATGAATGATGATGACCATGAGCAAGTGGAGGGAGTAGCACTGACCTAGACAATAACCAATGACCACATGACAACAAAGAGATGTCAAATTTTATTTGAATATTTTATTTTAAAATATAACAATTTTACCATAACACTCTAACTATAGTGAAAAGAGTAAATTTTGATCACTATGACTACTGGAAACTAACAAGAAAAAAAACATATAAATCTCCATTAGTAATAGTATAAATATCCAGACATTAGAAAATATATGCATCAAGACATGCTTATTAAACCATAATGCCAACAAGTGACTTTAGGGTTATGATATATACTCCCCCTGAACCAACGGACTGCAACAAACTAATGTCAGAAACAAAATATCAAACATGAAATGGTGAATGCATATAGGATGCTCCCCTTGAATCCATCGTGTATTAATCATTGAGATTTATGTGCGTGTCTATAACTCAAAAAATGTGTATATGTTATAACCCTATTTTCAACTCCATTATAGTGAGAGAAACCCAATATCAACTTACCTTAGTTGTTTGGATCAAAATTCATTCCCTTTTCACCTTTTATTTTACTTATGTGATATTTATCCCATGATAAAAGTGTGGAATTACAATATTGAGTTATTTTTCATAATTATTTTTCCAAAATATTATAATTCTTAGATAATAATTATTTCATGATTGAGATAATTGAGAAAAAGCTCATAATTGTGAAAAAAGTTTCTAATGTTTGCCATTCCCAAGGAGATCAACTTGACCCACTTGTGCATGAGCTGGCTAGGTGTCCATTATTATAGAATTTTCCTAACTTCTCAAGCCCCTAGGTGTTTATATACATTCTCCCAAAGGATAGAATGAGCCTATATAATCCCACCAAGAGGAAAGGGGATTAGATCTGGTATTCAAACTATAGTGCGAGAGATTTTCTATATTGGGAGAGGAGACCATACTACAAGCTCGAGGAGAGGATCTCCTTTGCTCGAAGGTATATTGATGTACTTTCACTTATATGGTTAATACGGATGTATGTTCCTTCCCCTTATATCAATGTTGAAGTCTGAAATTTTTTCTTTTTTTACTATCATTTTTCCCTCTCCTTTTCCTTTTTGTGGTCATCTTGTTGCAGTTTCATCCTAATTAAGGTCATCATAGACTTAATCAAAAATATAAAATATATTAATCATCCATGTTTTATAATCTATTGTTTCTTTGTGAATTATAATTAAAACATATCTACAACTACTTAATCTTTCTCATTACATAGCTAATATCAAATTTTGTGGCCATCTCCATGGTTAGATAGGTTTCAATACACCAATGAAGAAATGAATGGTACAAGAAATAAAAATGGAGCATTAATAAAAAGTTATGTGTCTTCACAGATAGAGCTTGTAACAATATTGTTTTGAATACGTAAATTATTATTTTATCAATTTTATTTTCACCTCCAAACCAAAAGGGAGAGACGTCATGGCATCTACAACTCCAACTGGATATAATTTTACTCCCCTCTGTCATTTCCTACAGCAAGAATGACAAAAAACCACTTCAGATTCAGATGAACACTTGGATTTCATTTGTATAAAGTGAAAAAAAATTTACAAGGGATTCATAACATCAAACTTGGTTCCACCTCCTAATTCTGCGAATTTTCTAGTTAGTCTTTGAATCAAATCTACAGGTTGTAATAGAAACAAGGTAAAGAGTAACATATATAGGATACAAAATATAAATATAATATTGGGATTGTTTTTTATATTAATTTATATAAACAATTAAAAAACACAACATCAGAATCATGTCGAGGAAAAAGACTCAGGCCCCTAAACAGAGGGTTACTCTATAAAATTTAATATAAAAAAATGAGACCCTTGGGTTTTCATCACCTGATGACTAGATCTACCAATTGTTTATGACCATTGTCCATGTGTTTAATCTGAAAGATTCCAATCCATAAAGTAACTTAAACCTTTGAAACATGCATATAGACAATCATTTTAGGAATTCTAATGTCATTGGAAGCGCTTTATCCTGGAACTTGAGGAATTCTGATGAATATAATCAATTGTATATACATCACTAACTACTAAATCTATTATGTCATCTGCCGGAATAACATCCAATGGTAGTTGAACCTTTGATGATCAAAGTAAATCTAGGGATTATTTTCCATTTCTATATTCATAAGGTTCATAATTAAGATGGAATTTCAAGGATGTTATGGAAAATTAAACTTGATTCTGGCATAGTACATTTTTATGAAGTGATCAAAAAGGATTGGTGGAATGTTGTTTTTCCCATTTTATCTGCAAATAGAATCAAATCTCTTTAGGCGGAGTTCCCCTTATCTTGGTCTGGGATGTTAAGATAATAAATTACATTAGTTTCTTACTTTAGAGGGATTATGTGGTGATGATGTCGATAGAGGAAAAATGTCATTGTCAGACCATGGGACAGATATCAGCCCAATGAAAAAAGGATAGATAAAGTTTGGCCTAACCATTTTCAAGAAGAGACGTCTATTGGCGTAACTAGAAAATAAAATATGACTCAACATATACACATTAGGATCTGATATGAATATAAGGAAACCTTGGAAAATAAGTCCTAATGATCCATTTTGCATACCAAACTCGATGCACCCTCATAATTCCATATAATGATTTCTTCCTCATCATGTTTTGACCTCGTCATATTCCTTTGTTGGTGTAAATCATCATATCCAAGTGTCAAATATAAAATTTTAGGCTAAATCCTTCTTGTAATATTCCATCGTTCAATCACAATAGATATTTATTTTTCAACATTCTCCCATAATCTAAGGCATTTGAAATAAATAAATATATTATTCATGTTATTGAATTTTTTTTTTTACGGGGATCAAAAAACCCATTAAACATGGTTGAAAAATGGACATTATTCATAGAAGTTTGGGGTTATCCCAATCCAAGGCAAGAAGTGATTACTTATTTGTTATGCAATATTGTGATGAACAAAGTCATCCAAAGGAAAAGGAATGTACCTAGAAGGACAACAAATAATGAACCATATTATATTGCATTGAGAGAAGGCTTATGAATAGCTAGGGAGTATGGATACAATGGAATCGTAGCCTTCACCCATTTTTAACTTGTGTGCAACCAGATGAAAGGCGTGTACCAAGTCAAAAAGGAGAGGTTAAAACAACTACATAGAGAAGCAAAAAATATTGTTAGTCAAGTTCAATCATTTAGCATAAGACATTGTGCAAATTTTAATAGGATGTCTAGTGATCTATTTTATGTGGAAATGCCAATTCAAGATTTTTGTGTGAAAGATAAGTTGGTGTCAAGAAGCTCTCCATCAAAATTAACTTATGGAAATTATAATATATCTTTGATAAGTGTGTGTTTTTTAGTTATAAATGTGGTGTTTTTAACGACCATGTGTTTTTTCAGTACTATACTAAGTGTGCCCCCACTATGTAAGCACAACTTGGTGAACTTGACATGTTTTAGAAAATTTTGTATTTAATTCTCAAAATGTGCACTTCGGAATTTTTGTTTTTAGTATAGATTATATTTTAAATGAAGATTTTACACCAATTAATTTTGAATAAACCCTTCGATAGTTACATTAATTTCTGAATTCTTGATCTTTTTAAATAACAATTTTAAATATTTTTAAATGCAGTAGGTAACTTCAAAAGTTTTTTTAAAGATCATATATATATATATATATATATATATATATATATATATGAATCAAGGGCCTAGATCATCACATGAGCAGTTTCCACTTGATTCTTCAAGGTGTAAATGGGATAGAGCATCAATTGAGTCACATGCATCAACTAGAGGGTGACTTTCTATGCATGTTGATGAGATTGGTCATGGATCAAGGAGATTATCAAATGAATCGGGGGAGGGCCATCATTAGTTACATCATGATAAGGTATATATATGTTTATGTGCAATTTTTTATATGATATTTGTATAATTATATGTACATACATATGAAATTTATTTTTTTAAATTTAGATTTATTAATTTATAATAAATTTCATCTTTTTTGGGAGCATCTCTCACTAGGTCGAAGAGAGTATCAGATAAATAAATGAAGGGCCATTGTTCACATCATCGTGGTATGGTATGTATATGTTTATGTGCATTTACTTAAATCATAAATAGGTAGAATCATATGTACACACATATATTGAATATATTTTTTCCAATTTTACTTAACTAATTTATTATAATTTCTATTTTTTTAAAGTATCTCTCACTATTTTTTTTTATTTTTTTACAAAGCCAGGTATTGATATTTCTATTCCAAAAGAAAAAAGGAGCAAGCTCGCATTACATATAGGAATTTGGAGATTATATAACTATTGAAGGTAACACAAGGAGTGCAATCCCTATTACCCATAGATCTGTATCCAAAACTGCCCAAATTTCCTACTACATTCTGAGAATATTATCTGAGAAACTGATTAAGCAGAAATGTACATTTACATAATATGATAGAAAATTATAATAGATGGCAAAGGTATATCGTTAGTTTCACTGTTGTATTCTTCTAGTATTTTTTTTACTGAAGGTTCTTGCTGAGATCTGTGCCTACTGCCTTGATAATTTGAATTCTCCCCTTCTTGATTCAGGATGAGACTCTTGAGATACTTGATCAACTCCTCCATATGTGTGCATTTGTTCTTGAGTGATACAATTTCATTTTTTTGTTCCTTAAGCTACTTCTTCAAGAAGTAGTTCTCAGACTTCGCTTGATGCCTTAATTCCTGCATTGTTTCTCTGAGCTTGTCTATCATGAACATATTTTCTCTGTAGACAACACACTTTTCATTTTCAGAAGCTCTTTCCAGAGGGTTCATATCCATTGTTGCACGCTGGGAGATCATCTTTCTCTTCCGCTGAATTGAAAATACAATGGTTTGTTTCCCTAGAGAGATGGCAGTTGAGCATGAAACTCATTCTCCTAGAAGGTAATTCTTAACAGGATTTGCAAAGGGAGTAGTATCGATCAGATAGAAAATGAGATGTGAAGGGATAGGGCGGAATTTACCAGTAATGAGCAGGTTGTTATAAGTTGCAGAAGCTCGAATGGAGTAGGACTGAGGGCAAGGGAATGGAACAAGATTAAGCAAACTGGTAGGAGAGGAGTGAGCAATCTGTGAAGCCATGATCACACTCAAAACCACTAGGGGAAGGTTCGGGTCGAGGCTGAAAGGGAGACCTTACCAGGTGATGGAAGAATGTTTAGGTTTGAAGCCAATATGTAGAGAAGTGGGATGAGAAAGAGATAAGGTTTGTGGAGAGTCACGAGAGTGAGGAGGTGTCTCATCAGACTTGAAATTTGGGCAAGAAGGATTACGGGGTACCTGATGGATTTGAGGAGGATTTAAATTCAAAAGGGGAGTGTTTTTTTTTTTCAAGCTACAGTCCCTATAACGATGTGACAGAGGCAGGAGAGGGGTGCAAGGGATGTTATGGTATTGGTATGAGTAGCATGTCATGATGGATTCGGGTAACAAGTACAACAAGTACATGAATTAGTCATTTATGTCATTAATTTTTAATTGTGTCACTCCATATATGGAAAATTGCAATTTTGGAACCGAAGTGTTACATTTCACTATAGGTGTCTCTGAATCCATTTGCAGTGTTACAATTTAGAGACAAAGGGGTCTCTGAATTTACAGTGTTAAATTTATGAATACCCTTTTGTCTCTAAAGTTTAACAGTGCAGATGGATTCATCTACAATTAACATAATTGCATGTATCATCTATCAACTTTACACCAATGCCTTCATTATAATTTTATTACAGGTAATATTAATTAGATAGCTACATTTATATTTATATTTATTATATTTAATATTTGGCCATAAAGTTTAATTTTTAAGCTTCATCGATTTATGTTAAAAGTGTGAGTTGTTTTAAATCTAAGGTTTCTTCATATTTACATTTAATAACTAGATAAATATAACATTTCTTATGTTAAACATGTGAGTTCACAAGTTAAATCTAGTATTAAAACATCATATTTACATTTAATAAATACTAAATAGATAAACCTACAATATATATTTATAGACCTATTTAGTAAATAGGTATGAACATTTGTTAATTTAAGTATGAAACTTAATTAATTTTTAATGATGTATGAACCTTTATTTTTTTGTAAGTCAGCATTATATTCATGTAGGAAAAAGGGAGTACATATAGCTAGTTACAAAGCAGGTGGTCTCACCTCGACTAGATTTGTTGACAAAATTTTGCACCAGATGCAAAATAATGCAAAAGAGGGACTAGGGACATTGTCCATAAATGGTTGGGCCAGAGGCACCAAAACACATATAAAACATAAAGAACACCAAATAGCATACTAATCGTCCAACGTGATCGATGCAGGGTTGTCCGGGGTTTTTCCTAAATGCGGTGGAGGACAAAGTCACACTGAACGTGCCCTTCAAAGTGTGCCAACCAAGTCTCCAGCTTTTCTACTTTCTCAATGAGTTGATTTTGGCCTCGCCAAAAAACTACCAGTCTCTCCTAGACTTGGCACTATAAATAGTGCATTTAGTGCAATGTTTCCATCTGCTCTGCATGCTCCTCACGACAAAATCTCTCAGTTGTGTCCACTCTTTCCATCAGGTTGTTGATAAGTGCACAACCATTCTCTAGGCAACAATGTTGGATAACCTACCCCTCATTTACCTCAAATCAATCAAACCCATGATTCCCCTTGCTACCACGGCCTCCTTCGCCCCGACGACTCTACTTTTGACCCCTCAAACCCCCACCTCTATTATCCTCCCGCTTACCTCCTCCACCATCCCCAGGCACACCAACACTAGCGAGTCACGCACGCCCCGCAGTCTTTACACCCTGGCGTGGAGCTGCCATGATTATTTCTGAGGCTGCCACCCCCACAGGGCCATGGATGACAGGGGAGGGAGAACACCCACACCACACCAGGGGCTTCATAATTTGCTAAGGTTGAGGAATCCCACCGTGTGCAGAGTCGAGAGACCAGACCCACCACGTCTATAGAAAACAAACACCATCAAGGAAGGAGCCAAATTTCGTCTCCCACCACCACAAGCTGGAAGCACAGAGACACCTCTCACTACCAGATAAAGACTTCCACCACCAGCAAAACCAAATACCATCACCCACCAAACCAACACAGGAAATTTAGCAACAAACGATGAAAAAGTAACCGATGCTTGAGCATAACTCCCCCTAGGGCAGTGACCAGTCTCCAAATTCTCCACATAGAGACCACAAATTAATCCACCAAACACCATCACACCCATGCTGGAGGGCACGAAATTTGGAAAAGAAACTATTTTTCCGCCACCACCCTCAAGGTTTCCTGGACTGCAAATTCTAGCTTCCTCTCTTATAACAAAAAAACAGGATCACTCAAAGCCAAGAAAAATGGAAATGAGTGATCTCACTTCCCTTCAACTTCCTATCCTCAACCTAGAAACCGAGCAGCGGGGACCGATTGAACACACCACACTAGCAAATTCCAATGACAAGTACACACAAGAAATTCCCTCTATAAACCTTCCCGCGACGTTTACACTTCCTCTTCAGAGGTCACCATCAGGAACAACACCAAACCATATTTAAGAGTCTAATGTTGGGCTCCCTCATCTTCCCTTTCCTTGTCCTTTCACCAACCTTTGAACTCTAATGCACAATTATTTTTCACATGAATTGCTAATGTGAAGCTAGTAACTCTCAACCCTTAACCCATTAACCCCTCACCCCTAAAATCCTTAAATGTTAAATCCCCTAACTCTTAAGCCCCTAATACCTAATCCATTAACCACTAACTCATTATTCACCTAACCCATAACTATGCCTAAATCCGCTAACCCATAAGCCCCCAATCCCTAATCCCTTAACCACTGACCCATGATTCCCCTAACCCCTAAATGCGCCTAAATACCCTAACCCTAACCCCTCAATCCCTAACCCCTTAACCACTAACTCATTATTCCCCTAACCCCAATACCTAATCCCTTAACCACTAACTCATTATTCCCCTAACCCCTCAATGTGCCTAAATCCCCTAACCCCTAACCCCCCAATCCTTAACCCCTTAACCACTAACTCATTATTCCCCTAACCCTTAACCGTAAGCCCTTATTCCCCTAAGCCCTAAGCCCCTAATCCCTGATCCCTTAACCACTAACTCATTATTACCCTAAACCTTATAACAGTCCTTAAAACGCATTGGGATTATCCATTCCAAACAAGAGCAGGTCTAGTTGGGACCTACAATCGGGTTAATTCCCCCTTGTTGGCAAGATTAAAACAGTTAATCTTCGATATACAAAATGTAAATCAAATGTTTCATTAAAAAGAGGGAACCATACCCTCTCCACCAGGCTATGCCTATCGGTCGCTTGGCCTCTTCTTGCTCTCACTTGAATGTAGTCTTGCTTGAATGGTACAGAAGAAGGTTTCACATTATCAATTGTTTGTTTGGGACAACTTTTAGTTGTTTAATCACTGTCACATTCTTCAAGCTTATCCTTTAAATCATCCTAGTCTTTTCTACTCTCTCCAACTTTGTAGTGCTTTCCATTCATGTCAGTCTCATCTGTAGTGCTTTCCAAACCCCTAACGCATTTAACCCCTAAACCCTTAACCCGTAACCCCTAACCCATTAAACCCCCTAATGCAACAAGAAAATTCCAATCCAAACCGCATTACCCTTTTACTCACAATGATGTTATTCATTGACAAAAGTTATTCAAACCAAAAAATTACCATGGCGTAGGGCAGGGATTAACTCGAAATCGATGGCCTTTTAGGTGTTAATATGTTTTGTTTGATCATACCGTGCTTGCCATGTATTGATTTAGAGAGAAACCACTGCAAGTAATGAGATGCTCCCCAAAACACAGAAGGACCCATGAATGAAACTTTGTGTCTGCCATGAGAATGGAGGAAACCCTTTAAAATACGCAATAAGAAAACATGTGGAATTGAAATGTTAATTAAGGATGACATAAAAATGCGGTTGCAAAGAATTTGATGAAAGACGCAGAAAAAATAAAAATGCTAAAGTGATGAGACATCCTTGTCAGTCTTTTGGGAAAGAATAAGTTTACGAAGCTTGAAACAACTCTTGGAGTCATGTTCAATGAGTGACCATAGACTTAGGGGTGTCAGAGTGGCTAATAATCATAGTTTATGGTGGATGATATTCACCATACATAACATTTGTCATCAATGTTGGTGAATTACTATATTCTATCATGGTACCATATATTTATTTTTTAAAGGAAAAATCTATTGAACATGAAATAAGTTGCATCTCGTGTAAATGTTTAATGTCATGATGTTGTGAATGGTTTGCACATTTTATGTATCATATATTTGTAATCACTTATTTCAAGTTTACTTTAAGAAATAAAGGAACAGGTGCAGGGCCTTACCATAAGAATGACTTGCACTAACTCGTCTCCTCATATCATTCAAACATTAGCCCATAAATCAAACACATGCCCTAATTTCTCTAGTATGGAAACCCTTGGATGAATATGATAATGAACTCCTCCCAACTGCTAGTTCTAACCCAACTATTGAATGTCTTTGGTTGGCATGTGTAAATGCCTTTAATGGATCCATGGATATGTACGAAATCCAATTTTTCATTGAAATGATACAAACACCCAAATTAACACGAGGTATAGAAATTTCAACCTTACAACTCTCTC
Source organism: Pinus albicaulis (assembly GCA_034641835.2). Lineage (NCBI taxonomy): Eukaryota > Viridiplantae > Streptophyta > Pinopsida > Pinales > Pinaceae > Pinus > Pinus albicaulis. The sequence continues at coordinate 151,670 of JAXQQM020072608.1, read as the reverse complement.
ATCCAATATTAAATACTTCACTAATTAGTCAAGGGGTAATCTACTCAACTATATATTAAATATTAAAAGCACTCATATTAACACAAGAAAATAATAATAGTATTTAATATAAAGTTATAATATAGGTAGATGCTAAATTGGCATGTGAGACCCCCTTGTTCGTGGGATAATTGATGCCCTTCATGCAATGATTTAACTATTTAATCCATGGAGGTATACATACCTTAATTTCCCTTGGATTAAAACTTGTGACATTTAAAGGGGAAACACTTTAACACAATTCTAACAAGTAAATACAAACTTAATTTGTATATGTATCAAAGTTAGTATAAGAGTTGCATGTCATGCTTAATTTTGCATGAAATCAATGGAACTCGTGAAGGGTTGATCACAATAGGCATGTATGGTCGATTCCGGTTATCATAGGTATGTTAGTTTGGTTTTCCCAATCAACAAATTTCACACATTGTTACTATTGTTAAAGGTATGTCAGGTTAGTTTACTTGTTCAACATCATGCACATTTGGTTGTGTTCATTAAAGGCATTTTAGTTCATTGACAAAACCAATAGTTTGTCAAGTTGGTCAGCTTAGCGAGTTATGTGTCATGTCAATCATCTTAATGAACAACATGTCATGTCGATTAGTTTATTTATTGACATGCACATTCCATTGTCATTGTTAGTGATGTATTAGGTTGGTTATTAACATCTATTTTTATTAACACTATCTCGGATATTAACCCTATCAACATGCATGTTTAACTACAATTGCGAGAGGTATGTTAGGCTGGTCAACCCCATCAACAACATTTATGTTCAATTACGAATGTTGAGGTATACCACACTGGTCACCTGATTACCAACATGTACCTTTTAGTTATCACTAGTACAAGCATGTTAGGTTGGTCAACTTGATCAACTACATGTATGGTTGGTTACAAGTAGTAAAGCCTCATTTGAATGTTCAATGAAATAAATAGTGTGCAAATATTGTTACCATTAGTGAAGACACGTTTTGTTGGTTAACTTAGTTAACATTACATACATTCAATACGATTGTTCGAGGAATCCAAGGATACTCGACCCATTTAAAGTAGTGCATACCAATATTGATGGGGGCTTTCTTATTGCTTGGTGGGTGAAAACAGTGTGTTATTATTCCCCCACAAGTGTTTAATATTGCCATGTGACATGTTCACCCCTCATGGGCTGAATTGCCTTCTTAAGGGGGTTGTTTATTTAAGATAGGGTTAGGTCCAAGTCTAGAGTGACTTTCGTAGAATAGATACCACTTAGTTGTGACTATTGAGTTAAAGTGATGCTTTCATAGCTTTTGAGATGCTTCTACCACATTCCAATGTCTAAAATCAATTAATTTCCACTTTCTTGTGTTCATCAAAACAATTTCAATCCAAAAAATGAATGTATGTGAAAGCAAGTTAAATAGCCCAATGTTCATTGATCCACACCACCAACATTACTAGATTGATCTCCTTGCTTGTATTTGTTGGGGTTCAACCTCATCCCTCCTAACATAAGTCATTTACTCCACCATTACATACACAACATACTTTTAAAAAACATGGCAAACTTGACCATTGTCATACCTTACAAAAGAATTTCAAAACATTGTTACATTTGCACCACAACATATACATATGTGCAATTTGTATCATTATTTCCTAAATTGCTATATAGTTCTCTTAATTGCAATATCCTACCACCTTGATGCCCCTTAAACCCTATGAAGATCTTTGTATTGATTTTATGACCCTCTCCATTTTTCAATTTCCTTAGATTAATCTTATATCACCCTCCATTAAAATCATTACCTACACTTACATGTATTCATTAACTCTATAACTCAACAAAGATTAAAACTACAACAATAATATAGTTATAATACTATTATAATTATAACTCTTCCGGGACATCACATAATTTTTATTTTTTTAGGGACCGACGCGTTTCGAACTACCAATTGTAATTTATCATCAAGATAATGAAAATTGGCTGATCTGACATACACATTTATACCAGGAGGAGAGAAGCAACGGTCAAAAACCAACGGTCTAAAATTAAGATTAAAAATAAAAACGAAAATAAAATTAACCCAACCTTATAAAAAAATAAAAATAATAAAAATAATAATACAAAAAATAAACATAAAAATAAAAATAAAATAAAATAAAATCTAAAATATAAAAAGAACCAAACACCTAACTACCCTCAACTTAAAAGCACAAGTTAAAATATAAAATCAGAACTAAAAACTAAATTAACACCCCTTTCAAAATAAACATGAATCAAGTAAAAAGTCAAAAAGTCAAAGTAAAAAATTATAACTAAATCAAAAATATAAAAATATAAATAAAAATAAAGGATTTAATGTATAAATAAATTAATAAATAAATACAATTAAAAACTAGAATTAAAATACAATTAAAAATAAAATAAAATAAATTATTTTTATTTTAAATTATACCTAAAACAAAAAATATAAATAATTACAGAATAAAATAAAAATAAAAAGGATATAGTTAATAAATAAAAATCAAAATAAAGAATTTAATGTATAAATAAATTAATAATTACAAAATTAAAATTAAAATATAATTAAAAATAAAATAAAAATAAAATAAATTATTTTTATTTTAAATTATACCTAAAACAAAAAATATAAATAATTACAAAATAAAATAAAAATAAAAAAGATTTAGTCAATAAATAAAAATACATTGATAAATAAATAAAACTAAAAACTAGAATTAAAATACACATAAAAATAAAATAAAAATAAAGGATTTAATAAATAAAAATAAAAATATTAATAAATAAAATTATAATACTATATAAATGAGATATATTCATATGTAAAACTAGTGATATTTTAAGACCGATATGTTTCTAGCATAAAAAAGGCGGGAACTTTCAAACATTGGGGAATTCCCCCTCTCTCAAATTTCGCCACAAGTTAAAATGGTGGGAACAAGTGCATTAGGAGGGAAAATTTCCCAATCCACGGGTAGAAGACTGAAAAAATGGCGGTGAAATTTTTTTAGTCTTATTACTGAAAACGGTTTCGAATTTGCACTCAGGGTTTCCATACAGATTCTGGGATCTGTCCTCCGCAGCTGAGCCGAGCCATGGGCAAGAGCGGTAGGAGTTCATGGCCTGGATTTCTCCGATGAAGAACGGCCACAGAATGAAGAATCGAGCCGCCGATGAGAAGAGGAGGACCAGGGAGAACTCGAAGCTGTAACTCGGTGGACGACAGAAAACGATCAAGAAAATCAGCCGACAGAGGCGTCCAGCCCAGACGACGATCAAAATGCTTCTGGCAACGACGAGGCCGAATGCTTTTGGCAGCGATGAGGCCGAAATTGATTACGAGGTAATTTTGTCAAACTCTTTTTCTTAATGAAATCAGCATCTTGCTTATTCTGTGTCACATTGTCATGCCACTGGTTCTACGCATGATCTCAGTGCATTTAAGTTTTAATATTCAGCCTTTTCTGATTATATCTGCAGTTAGTTGATTTCTGGGGTTCCCAATTTTGTTGGGTTTTTGTAAATTCAATCAATATCTAGACATGGTTCAGTCATTTAATATACTCAAAACTTTGACCCAAAAATTAATACAATATAAATTTACTCTGGAATTCAGTGGAAGTAAAAGAGTTCACACATAAGCCCTTCCAACACTCATTTTTTCTGCAAATTTTGGACACTAACTACCATTTCATTTCTAGGCATTTTTGTGGTATTGATGTTTGGCCCAATGAATACCAGCCGAAGTCCCTTCCTTGACCTTTTTGGCCCCAGCAAACACAGCGTATTTCATCTTTTTGTTATAATCTGCTAATCTGGTCATGACCACAAACTTGTTCTGCTCGGTTCTCTCCTGGGCGTTGAATGAATAATCCCGCAGCTCTGCCCATGTAAGCCCAAATGAATTTCTACACTCATTAGAGGCCATTAATGTGATCAAATGCTTCACACCGCGCTTCAATATTTCAAAGAAAAAACTAAACTTATGTTCACAAGAAGTGTAACAGAGTAACTACAACTATGAACAGGTTGGACCAAGTTTGTTGGGTTTTAAATGAGTGGGTTATTCGAGCAAAGCCGAATCGTGTTTGATGCGAGCACCAGTCTCCATTCATGTGAGAATCTATCTTATCAACCTGCGACTATGTAACCTCTATGTCTATCCCTAACAAAGTAACCCCTTAGCGTAGATTCGTGGCCGATCGCTGGTCCTAGTTCAAATGCAACTGTTGGTTCCACCCTAAAGGCTACTCACCTGAACTCTAATAAATACCAATACATAAGGACCTGTGACTTACTGTGCTTTATGGTTTGATTTCGTGTTAATATGAGCCCTTATGCACCCATAAGAACATATCGATTTCTATGTGCTCCTGGACTTGGAATTGGATCTGCGGGGACATAAACTGTAATGAGGTCTGCTCTCTCTGCCCCTTATGCTTGCTTCTATAGATAATCTGAAACTAGCTATGGTTCTCGATCTGGAAGGGATGCAGGTTCACCCTGGTGGTATAACTTAGCTGTCTGTGCCTCTGCTGGATCCGCATCGTATATAATTGTCTATCCAATGAAGGGATATAGACCTTCAACGGGCGCTTGCTCAATTGTATCTGTTCACTTTGTTACCGGGTAAACTGCCTATGCCCCCAATAGCATCCGATCTTGGGGCATATCTTCTTCACGGATTTACAACATCTCCGGGTAGGGGGGCATTCGCTTCATTTTATTTTGCAAATTTTGTAGAATTATAAAGAATCCAAAACTGCAGTACCTATTCCACACATAACACAAAATGTTATTCAATACATTTTTAAGGAAGGAGCAACTCACCGCGGCTTGTAAATGTAGCTCATATCATTGGGGCTTCTGACTTGTTAATAGTTCTCGATTGAAGGACGATTTCCAATTAGGTTCCTTTTTATTTGGACCACATCTTCAAATTTTTTGAAATTGTCACTTCCATTACTGCAAATTATGGTTATATAGTTGATTTGTCAAAACGATTAGGACAAACACTTTCTGTTGCTGCAAGTGTTTCTCTTGGTACCCCAGTAGTTTAAGACATCATCAATGGAAATACCTAAACTTCATACTTTCAAACTTGAAGACAGTTTATGTAGCCTAATTTGATAACACAGCATAATCAAAATCTACAGTGTGCTAAAATCTGCTCTGAAAAATTTATTGATGGTGAATAAAAAATGACTATATTTATGAACAATATTTGTAATCCAGATATCGTTTATACTCAGGCAGGACTATAACCTCAGTGCAGCAGGTTTTCTTAAGTTCAAGTCTAGGATTGAATATATACTTAGACCTTGATAGGTAATGTCTTTTTTGGTGCTTCCTAGAGTGTGCTTGTAGGTTTTATGTTATTGGGCTTGAGGCAGCAAGTTAAAGTTGTTATGATATTTAACGAGTTATTAAATTTTTCCCTTGTAATTAATCCTCTAATTGTTCTTTTTTTCCCTTTAGAAGTCTAAATACCACACCAAATGTTGAGTTTGTCATGGATAGAGGCTTATATTGTGTAGTCTTTTCTTCACCTTGAAGTGACTCTGTAATCCAAATTTTCTATTACAGATAGGTTTTTATTGCTCAACCATCTACATGCCTGGTTCAGAAGTTAGTAAATCTAGTTTCCCAACCTTAGAAATGCCCAATACAACCAACAGGAGCGTCCAGGTCTACGTCTGGGTTCTCGTCGTGCAACCATCCTGCAGATGCCTATACTAAACTCCAAAATGAAGAAACAGAAACCGTGTGTCTTCACTAAGCTATGACGTCTCGTAGATATCTACTTGTTGACCAAAAATAACCAGAAACCTTCATTTGTACCGCGACATAGCACTGATACATATTTACTTTAAATTGATATTTGAAACATTTTTGGGTGTGTGTGTTTGTTGGAAATTCTTCCTGCCCAAAAAATTTCCAATACGAAAAAAACTGTGAGAATGTTCCATGGTATTTGGAAAATCAAAATGGTTTCTTCCTCTTACATCAGCCAACACAAAAACCGTAAACAAAGAAAGCAAATCGAGCTTCAACATTCCGTAATTATGATATGCTCTAAAAAGAATATAAATACAGAGTCTGGTTGAAAGTAAACTTACATATCAAATACACGAAGAGCATTGTCATCGCTGCTTGTTAGAAAGCAAGAACCATCAAGTGACCTGCAAACACGTAACAGTACCCGTTAAATACAAGTAACCCATATCAATCAAATGAACTGTGAAGACCGGAAGGGCTTGCGAAGCTCTAGGCTTATTATTGAAAGAAACAAAAAATGCAATGCTGGCTAGAACGAAGCATCCCATTGTTTGCACTTCACAATCTGTCTTAGGAATAGACCTCTTTATCTCTACCACACTCATCATCGACATCAAAACACAGTGTAGGTGTTATATTTATGTTTTGATCAAACTCATAATGCAATTTTGAGCTGCCAAATGTGTTTCCAGGAATGCCCATAGCTTTATTACCCTCACTTAGCCTTCTACATGATCTGTTTATATACATGTTTATAAGGATGTCTTATTATTGTATTCTTCTTTGCTTCAACCCTAGATTTAGCTTTGGCATTTTCTAGGAGTTGTGTTTGCACTCCCACATTGTACTTGTACTAGTTGTACCTTTCAGTCCCATTGACCTATTTATTGTCATTTGTTGGATATATAAAATTATCTTATCGTATCTTATCTCACTTTGTGCTGATCAAAATACACTTCTCTAACCTGAGAAGTGTGTTCAAGTTTCAAAGCATCTCCAAATAGATTATGATTGGATGTGTTTAGGGCTTCATCATATCTGTTGCATGATTGTTTGTCTAGTCAAAAGCGAGCAAAATGTTGCTCATCCATATCATCATAGTCTGAGCACTGCAGGTGGTCTATTCACTGGTGAAAAAAATGGAAAGCATGGCCTTCATCATCAAAGGCTTCTAAATCTATGCAGTGGTATTTATAGCAATCATTTTTTACTTGAATTTTCTCTGAAATCTGAAATAGATGCCTCATCATTGATAGAGATCCATATTGTTGTAGTGTTGGATTTCTCACTATCTACAGTACTGTTGGGGTTAGAAGCTAATAGTTGATCTCCTTGTGAATCTGGGATTTATTCTTTCGAATAACCCCATTCCTCTGCTATGTCTAGTTCCAACAATCCTTTGGACATAATGATGTTGAAATGGTCTTGGTGAGGTTTCAATAGCCCATATTTCAAATGGAACTATGTTTGCCAATAACGCAACAGGAGACCTAGCTCAACACAATCCTTAGCTCAACACAATCCTTGTGAAACATTGATTGTTGTGGTGTCACTTTACAATAATTAATTTTTCCTTTTTTGTGGACCAACTCATACCATTACTTGTGGCCCCTTTAAAAAAAAATATTTTGGTACACTGATTATGTTTGGCTAAAATTTGGATAACCTCTTTTATGGACCCAATGGTCCCATGAAAAACACCCGTAGCATGTCAACCATGAGGAAGTATAGAAAATAGTTGAGTCTTTCACATAGTTAATTATAAAAATGAAAACCAATATGTCTTCCCTCACATTTCACATATCCCCCATTTTCAAACAATGCTCCTTTTTTAGAAGCTTTTCCATACAATGGTAGTTGATTATTTCTCTAATGGTTTCTTTGGAACCTTTGAGCATGTAGGAATTGCCATTCTCTTGAAAAATCATGTGGAATTCCAAGAAATCCATGGTGATAGGTCCTAGTGTTCTTCCCCATTCATCACCCAATGAAATATCGCAGCCACACATTTCAATGGAAAACATGTGGCTTCCTTGTGAGGGAAGACATACTGGTTTCCATTTTGCTAATTTAGGGAACAATTCCTTGTAAGCAAGGAGGAAGAGGTGAGAATAATACTAGGTGACAAGTGGCATGTGGGAATGTATCACGGTGTATTTGTAAACATCTAATTGTAACTCTTGTGTTTAGGAGACAAACAACCACCAAAGGCTCCCATCTACAATGTGAATGAAAGGCATTCTACCAAGTAACAAGGATAACAACTTTAGAGTACAAAACATCTTGACAAGTACTAAAGCTATGATTGCAACCATTGATTGATCAATTGTAGCAAATAAGGGTACATCTAATGCATGCTAGACCCTACCAAATAATACATCAAAAAATTTTAAACCATATTGTCCAGGAAGCTTTATCTTTTCACCTATTGAAGGTTTTGGAAAATGATCTTCAATGGTTGTATCTCCTTCTTGCATTTTCGAATGGCTAGTGATATTCCCAACCCTTGAACTTAAGTGGCCACCACTTCTTTTTAGCAACCATAATGTCATTTGTTGTAATTGAAGCATTGTAAGCATGCTCACAACTATTACTGCAACCTTTTCCTAGTTTCAATATTTTGTGCAAGGAATATAATAAAATATTACCATTCAAACCTCCTCAACAATTCTATACTAAAGATAGCAATAGGATGTTGAGATCCTCTTTCTACTCCAAGAAAAATCATGAAAATATTTTAGAAAAAGACTACAATAATGCTCTCAATCAACCAGCTACATGATACAAGTCGACGATAACATGATAATGGAGTTGGTTTTGCAAAAATCCTCCAAAAATGGCACCACAAAGTACGGTTCCTCCTCCAATTGGTTGACCATGTATCTACCTTCAAGAACAAGGAATAAATCCTCAGAAGCATGTGTGGCCTCCTCCAAAGTGGATTCCTTCTTCAAACCTTGAATGAATGCACAAAGACCATGCAAAATTCCAATAAAGTGGCACTTGTGGCATCATGAGTAGAACTTTCCATCAATATTCAATGCAAAAGGCTCCGTTTGGAAAATTCCATGGTAGAAGTACAATCTACAAAGGAGAAGACGAAGTAATTATCAATGAGTGGACATCCTGATCATAATAGCTTGGAAATTTGTGCAAGGTGACTTCCTCTCATATAAGGTGTCCTCCCCATTGACTAACAAATTCCTCAAAGGGGTAGTGACCCTTAAAATATTTATTGAAATTGTGAGTGCCTTATAGTCATATGATGCCCAACATATTAATTGTTTTCCTTGATGAATAGATTTGAAAAAGGTGTTTGAATTATCGTTGGAGATGCAAGTGAGACTTGAACGCACTAAAATAGATCTGAGAGAAAGTCGTATATTCTTCACATAGGTAGAAAAATTGATCACGCAACACTCTGAATGCATGTGCGACTGCTACTATATTTCATGTTACCTTATTTTTTCTAAATGATGAGTATAGTTTGTTGGCAATTATCAGCTATTCACTATTGGCTTGGGCTCTTTAAGTGTGTAAAAAAACATCAAACTATTCTTAAATATTTGCTACAGGTTGTATAAATTTGTTGATTTGTAAGTAGTGATGTGTTTAGCTATAAACAACCCTCGTACACTATTTTAATTTCCACATCTGATGAAGTCAAAGTAGTATGGGGCTTCTTCATGTTGTTTTGGATTTCTTAGCCTACATGAACTTCGTCTTGCTTTTATTTTTTTTACATTGAATTTTTTCATGAAATTTTATTTAGTTATTTTTGTCAGAACTCATTAGGCTCTAGAATATGTGAATCAACCTTCTCCTGCCGTGCTTGAGACTTAGTTTTGTCTATATAAAATTTCCAAAATTTGTCCAAAACTCTCTTTTCATAGCACGCAGAAGCTTATTTATCTAGTCCATTTAGGCCAATGACTTACTTATCTAGTGGTCCATTCTATGTTCTGGGTGAAGAAGTCACACTTCTCAATTTTGAGAGAGATTCATTTTACACCTGGGCAACCAGACATGCTTCCTTAGCAGCTAGGTTGGTCATGAATTCCTATTTGAGAAAATGGACTTTATGTAATTATCCTGTGGCATACCTATTATTTGTTGCATCATTTTACGCAACTGAATCGAGCTTCACGACTTCTACTACTTTGTCTATAACATGCTTTGACATGTCCTTTACTGAATTTTATATATGAAGCTCTCCAACACCTTTTTGTGACCTTCCTACTTTCTCCAAGTTTCCAGACAGTGTGGGTATTCTAATTGATGTTACAGGAGAGGTACATTAGCAACCATTTGCCTTTTGGATGTTGAAATTGCTGAATATATGCCTTGTGGAAACAAGGCTTCAAGTAGAAGGCCTTATTAGCTCATCGTTCATATCTGCATCTTCTATTTTACTTGCTTAAGGAGACGGTACATTACAAAGGCCTTGTTTCGACTTTATACATTTAGCATCATCATCACTGGACGCAGAAATAGTTCTTATCAATAATCTTGTGCATTAAATGGACCACTATTTATGATTTGACCATGGGTGCTTTCCTTCATAATTTATATGCCATATGCCCTAGATGCATTGTTGAATGTACAACTAAAGAGTTTCTCAATTCTAAGTGTGTTTTCTCAGAAATTTCAAAATACAAGCAACAAAGAAATATTTGTGAATACAAAAACACTTTTGTAAATTTTAAAACTTCCATGGTTGTTTTCTTATATTGACATCGAATATGATATCATCAAGAAGAAAAAGTGCAGAATTATGAGTATGTTGCCTAAGGTAGGGATTAAAGCAATGAGTGAAAACATTTTTGAGGTTTTGGACTTAGCATTGCAAGATCATATTGCTGATGTCCAAGCTGAAGATGTTGCATCTATGGCAATTCTTGCATTCAATTCTAGTTATGATGTTATTACAACCATGTGTAGAAGCTTGGAGGTATTTGTTGAAGACAAATCTCACAAAGTTCGTGAAATTTTAGCTCATGATATTGGATAAATTGCATGTTTATCTGCTACTCCTTCAGAAACCGATTATGCAACCAACTTTCCATGTCAAATCCACAAAAATGTTGGTTTGAAAGTGAATTTGGGAAACATAGATGTTCTTATATCAGGATTCTTTTGTGCTCAGTGTGATAAAAAAATTTCAGCTAACTTACGAAAAAGTGACCTTGATGTAACTTTATATCAGATATAAAGGAAATACATTCTTAATAATACAACTGTTAGAGTTTTCTTTCAATATTTGTCAGTCTCTCTTTTCTCGACTTATTTTTAGTGAATCATTAGAGCAAGTTTGTGTTGCTATTGTGGGAAGAATTTCTCGTCTTCTATGCCATGCAATCAAAAGTGGCCTTTGGGAACAAAACCTTTGTGGATAAAATACCTAGTTATACTTCCACTTTGTGAGAAGAAGGTTGTGAGGAGATAATTTTTTTTGAAAATCCGTTACTTCATTGAGAATAATGTAATGGATATTTTGTTTGAAGATGATGACGCATGCAACAAAAAAGAAGAAGAAAATATGCTTGGAATATTGAAACATGCTTTGGAAGCCATTGAGAATCTGGATGTATTTGAGACTTTGTTGGAAACGGTAGTGGAAATTATGAAAATGGCTGATGTCCATGGATATTTGTTTTTGTTTTTTGTTTTTTTTTTTTTCTCATTTTCTTTATTGATTGATCAACTTAACAATTCAAATAGTTGGGTAAGAGTAACAACTGCTAGGTTAATACATAAATCTGCTAGTTTTAAATAGAAAGGAGGAATCAGATCAATCCTTTTCAAGTTTGATGGAATTAGAGATGAGTTGTTTGAATACTTGAAAGAAAGGTTTGTCACACGCCTAGTTATGAGAATTGAATTTGCAGAGGTCATTTTGGGTATACCAAGTGTAGATCTTGTTTAGGAGATGGTCCCCATGGTTCTTCCAAATATTGTAGTTTTACAACAGAAGAATTGCCATGCATTAGCTACTTTGCATGAATTGGAAACATAGTCGAATACAATTTTTCCAGTTTTTTTGTTGGAATGGTGTCACAAGGCTCAATCATTTGTGTTTCTTCACTCAAATAGAAATAAATTGGTTACTGTAATGCAATTCTATGAAGCCCATACATGATCTAATACTAGAGATATTTTACTAGAGTGTTGCCAGTTCTGCTTGAGGAGTTTGTACATTTCCTTAGGGATGCACACAGTGACAATACTGATGAAAGGCTATCAAAGGTTCTAGATATGATTTAAGAGGTGGCTAGTCTTGTCACTGGGTCAGATGATATTCTATGATTTTTAAGGAATTATTGGTTTCCATTTTGCTAATTTAGGGAACAATTCCTTGTAAGCAAGGAGGAAGAGGTGAGAGTAATACTAGGTGACAAGTGGCAAGTCGGAATGTATCACAGTGTATTTGTAAAATTCTAATTGTAACTCACATGTTTAGGATACAAGCAACCACCAATGACCCCATTGATTTCTCCATCAATTACTCCATTAATTAACTTCATGATATTTTGGATTTTGTGTACTAAAATATATCTGCATTTGTGGCATTCATCTCTTATAAGCTTCCTTTTATTTTTTAAATACCACTTATATTACTTTAAGGAAAAGGAGCAATTAGGAAAAGGAGAAACTAGTTACACTTGCGATATGTGTATGCACATATTTTCTCAAGCTCCACACAGAATAAGGTTTGAGAAGTACGGAAAAATATTTATGATGTTACTTGTTTACAAATTTGAGAAAGCCTCAAGGGTTACAATCAAAATTTAGAAATTTTGTTTCCTGGTGGAATGTGAGACATTCTTGGATTTGTATAATGCTTCAATGCTTGTTTAGGATCTAGGTAAGTGTGAATGAATAAAATATTTTTGTCATCGTTCTATATTGGATTCCCATTCTCTCTAAGTTATCAAAGGCAAGTTAAAACCTGATTAGACTAAGGGACAACATATTCCATTACCAAACTTTAACCTTACAGGGAAGTGCACTACACTTGTTTGATACTTCCACACATTTTGAGGGCATGCCAATAGAAATGTTGATGTTGTTGGATACACCGGCATTGGTTAGTTTTAGAAAAGTTCATTTTTCAAACATGTTGGTTTCATGAAGTAATATTTCCAACCAAGAGGATAAAGACTTGGCATGTCTAGGACATAGTGGTGTTATTTCTTGCCTGTATTTGTGATTTATTAGTATTCCACCACTAATAACTTCATTACATAGTTCTCTGTTTAATAGTATATTACAATAGTGACTTGTTAAAGGAAAATGATTCTAGTTTGTTTGAACGTCATAAACTTGAAGGAAATCTAGCTTTGAATTAAAAAAATGGAATATATTCTGAAAAATATGTTTTTTGATCAAATATAGGCTCGTTTCCTGATCATTTAAAAAAAATAGTCATGACAATAAACAATGATTTTTGACACGAAGAATTACATAACTCTCCAGCTCAAAAACAAGTTAGCATATTTAGTTTTGTGCGCATGAAATAAAAATGAATAACGTTAAGTTTGATTTTAATATTTATAAAACCATTTTAGAGATTGTAAATGGAAATTGCGTGTGCTAATATTTCTCAATTAATTACAGGGAAAACAAGGGGCATACATAATTTGTTGGCTTATGGAAATTGGATTCCTTTTCCCTTGGAATAGTATGTTGATAATTTAATATTATTGAAGCTATATTTCTAGTTAGTGTCACAATTTACAAAGTCTTGTCTTATTCATTTTTAGTTTCTTGTTGTAATCTTGTGTCAACAATACTTTGCTCCACCCATTAGATTTCTACTAACCAGTTTAATTGTTGAAGTGTCACTTCTTCTTAGAGATAACTAGAGGAAGCGATACAAATACAAAAGTGGAGCATGAGACATTATTAGTAGAAATTGCTAGCTCTGTTGTGTTTATTTGTGATATTTTATTTGCTTTGTTAATACAGGTTATCGGGCCACATAGTGGCCACTATTTCCCAACTAAAGAAAAATTGTTCGAGTTTCTTGCTTTTATGGGGAAAATGACATTAACAATATTTCTGATGTTGAGGTATATATCGTATAAATCTTTTATAGTCTACTTTAGTTTATATTCCAATGTTCATCGACTTTCATATCTTATACTTTGTATTGTAATTTTTTTTGTTTTGTTTTTGCAGAAAATGGACTTAGTATTGATGGTAAGAAGCAAGGATTGAAGAAAGAGGGGAACAATAACACTAGAGTGAAAAAGAGATATAAGTGTACTGGTCCAGTGGTACTCGTAGAGCCAATATCCAGCATAAGACACATAGATAAAGACTGATGGCCAAGTTTTCAGAGTTGATGAATTCACTTGCAATTCCTTGGCAAGATAATGATAATGTTTCGAAGTGATGAACAATATTTTATCTGTAAATTGTACTCCAACCAATATTAAGTTGGAAATTCATATTGTAATACTTGACATTTTATATAATGTAATTTGTGGTTGGAATTATTTATAGTTGCACTTGATATTACTTGGTATTGTAATTAACATATGTAGCTTTGTGTTTCATATTAGAGGAACATGTAAATTGTATGACATTTTTTTAAAATTTAGTTGCAAAATCATACTAATTAATTTATGTTGATTGATAATGAACACATAAAATCAATTTAAAACTATTAAAATAGTAGTTTATATTGATTAATTATGAACAAAAATAAAATGAATATATGATTAAATTAGTCATTTATAATGATTATTAATGAAAGTAAATGAAATGAATATAAACTACTAAATTAGTCATTTATATAATGAATAAATGACTACTGGAAATGATAAATTTGTGACTACAAATGATAACTAAATTTTGCATATATACAACTATTAGTAACTAATTTACAGTATCTTATAACATGACTAAAATTTAGTCATATTTCTTTGGCCATTAATTGGTTTCAAATGATGACTAAAATTTGCATATATATGACTATTAGTAGCTAATTTGCAGTATCTTATAACATGACCCACATTTTGGTCATATTTCTTTGGTCATTATTGAGTTTTCTTAAGTGATGATATAGTCATATATTTTGTTGTATATTTGGTCATTAATTGTGACAATTAATGACCAAATCAAAGATTAAATCAATGACCAAATTAATCACCAAATCAATGGCTAAATTAATGATCAAATCAATGACTAAATCAATGACCAAATTAATGACCAAATATACAACTAGACAACAAAATTGAGATAACCAATTAATGACTAAGCTAAAAACGACCAAAAGTTGGTCGTGTTATAAGATACTGTAAATTAGCTACTATTGGTCACCGACCGAAAAATAGTCGTTTATATGCAAATTTTAGTCATTTTTTTAGTAACTAATTATCCATTTTCTACTAGTGGTGGGACCATATGAGATGGAGAACGTTAGTTTGAACCTAAAGGGGTCATGTTGAAATGCATTCGTCTGCGGTAGCCTGGTAGAAAAGGCCAATGTGAAAAGGGCTATCAAGGTGGTTTGATAAGTATATTTTGACATTCGAACCTTTCAAAAAAAACATCCTTCGTATTATGAGGTAAAGCAAATATTCAAACTAAAACAAAGCTCGTAAGCATATGGTTTCGAAAACCATAAAATTACTGAAGAGCGCACATCTCAATTGGAAAAGGTGATGTTGTTATGTAATAAAATCAAAGTACAAACCCATGTCATTTCCAAGTCATGTAAAATGTCAAACATTGTCGATGGCATATACATATAATGGCTAGAAGTTACGTACGTGGTGCATTACAAATGGGCAAAAGGGTCAGAAGGCGAGTTTGCATGTGCTATGGAAAATATTTGGGAGCAGAGAATGGTCCAACGTCTGCATGGATTCAAACGTGCAATATTTACGTTGCATGTAATGGTCGACTTTGAAACTCATGCAGGATGAGCATGGACACGTTGCATGCGGCATAAATGTTCAATGGTAGGTTTGACTTACGTCAAAAATGTATTGAGCGTATATAAATGGTCAAAGGCTATTGTTGAAGCATGGGGCGAGAGTTTGACTTTTAGAGGAGATATATTTGTGTATATTTAACGGTCCAAAGTCGTGCATGGCGCGTTGTAACTACGGTGCTATGCGGTACAATTCTCATATAATTTCACAATCATATAAGGCCGCCATGAAAACAACTAGCACCATATAACTTTATGCTGAAGTGTGGATTAATGGTGCGGATATATTAGGTGAGTCGAATGAAAATGCAAATCGAACTATACGAAAACGCATGACAGAGTTGGTTCAAATATGTCTTGGCGGGTTGTTTGATTTATCAAACGTTATAACGACATGTTATGGTGCGTGCAGGGATGGATGCATGCATACGTGGAGTTTCGACCATAGTGAAACAACGTGGAGCCCAACGTTGCATGGCGCAAGAATGCGCACACGCTGCAGGAGCCCAAGATTTCGATGGCAAATTGTCGACTCCGCACTAAAAGGTTTGAAGCGATATAAGTCACGATTCAAAGTAGGGTTTTACGTGTCGCATGAAGATGTTACAATACGTGGATTGGTCCTAGCGCATGGGTGTAATTGTCGACGCGTCAATCTCCAAGTTGCATGGGCAACTGTCATGTGACAAAGATCGTGCGTTTATGGTAAGTGCAAGCGGGATATCATGCAGAAATAGAATATGAACGATTTATGCGGCTTTTGCGACCTCGACGGCGATATTCCAGGGAGGGAATCGCTCTTCGGATCTGCTGTAGTTCACCATATTTAGAAAAATTCTATCGTTACATACTCGTTGGAAGGTGAATTTCCGAGGCGCCATTGCGGCTACGTTGTAGTGTCTTCACGAGCTCACATCTTCGATGATGCCTAAGGCGCTTGCTATTGCTTATCTCACATTCCACATAGGTCGATTTGAGGCTGGTGTGCCGATGTTCAATTACGAGGTCCGTGAGAACCATGACCGAAGCGAAGCCTTCAGCACTAGACGTTTTTATACAGCTAGCTTACCTAACATTAGAGGTTGAATGGCGAAAACTGCGTATAGAGAGCTGTTTATTCACGGAGGAAAAGTTGCGTTGTCGAGGTGTTGTCGCTCGCAAAGGTAGCCATGCATCGAGGGCTTGGAAGAGCTCATTTGGTAGCATTAGTGCTACGTCTAGAACGATGCTTTCATTGGGGTCTTTGGAAAGTAGAGATGGTTTCCTACCCTGAGTTACTGATCTAGAATCGGGCTATGGGGCTGCTGCACCGGTTTGTCGCTTGGGTCCCCAGCAGCGAATGGGAGCATCATAAAAACAGGAAGAAATCGTGCGGGGTGGAGGCCGTTTGCGAGGGTTATTAATGGATGTTATATAATAGCTAGCCCGAGAGATCGGATCTTAATATGGTGGGCTCGCGACTGCGCGAGAAGTTGTTAGTTAGCTCAGCTATGATTTAATGGACCCTAGCGACCTGACCTCAATGTATAAGGCCGTTATAAGCATGCCTAGATCGTTGTACCCGACCGGGTTCTCCTCGGTCTAGATACTGAGATTCTCGATAGAAGGTGACAAGTCATTTGCTCCTCTTATGGATAAGTAATCGATGAGCATGAAAACACATGCGGAAAACACTAAGAACGTGAATAAAGAAACTCATGCCTGCTCAAGTACATTTAATCAGAGACTTTTGAAGAGGACTCGGTATGTGGGGAGAATGATAATCCCAGAGCGAGAGAAAGGGCACGCAGAGAAAACTATCCCTAGCCATTCTCTCCAAAGATTCGGTAGTTGACCACAGGGTCTAAGTTATTGTTTTCATTCTTATAATTGATTAGAATGCCCATAGCTTTATTATTATTGTTCGGTCATATAGACATGTGACCTCGTGTTATTATATTGCGGGAAGAACCTTGTTTGCACAAGAGCCGGGGGTTTTTCCCCAACCAACAAGGAGACATTTTCGAACGAGAAGATGCGCGCGAAAAACTCCAAATAACTCGCAGATCCGGGCTGAGGTCACGAAAGTCGCACTTCTTTGGTTTTCCACCTTACTGCGACCTAGCGACCCGGGGACCTAGTCGCGAGGTCGCAAGGTCGCGAGTCGCATTTCTTTGGTTTTCCACCTTTTGCGACCTAGCGACCCCGGTGACCTGGTCGCAAGGTCGCAAGGTCGCATCTCTTTGTTTTTCCACCTTTGCGACCTAGCGACCCGGCGACCTAGTCACGAGGTCGCAAGGTCGCATCTTTTTGTTTTTCCACCTTTAGCGACCTAGCCACCCCGGCGACCCAGTCGCAAGGTCGCGAGGTCGCATTCGCCATTCTCTTACAACTTGCGACCCCGCGACCTAGTCAAGTCGCGGGTCGCAACGACGCTCGGATCGCGGTGCTCGCAGCGCGGCTCGGGGTTGCGGTCGCAAAAGGGACTAGGTCGCAAGGCAGCCTAACGGTCAGGAAGATGAAAGATCAAGGAAGCCCAAAGGGCAGTTTCTGTATTATAAATACTTCCTTCGAGAACTTGTAAATGGCTTTTTCTTTTTGGGAAGACTCAAGAGCTACATTGTATTGTATTGAAAGACCATATTCTTAGACATATGAATACGAATACTTGCTAAATCCCCTTTGTCGGATGATGTATTTTGCTGTGACAGACATTATGTGTATTTCCTAAATCGGTTCGAACATCCTATGATTAATGATCGCCTTTTTGATAATATCATTTATGCATCCATGTTTATCTATGATTGTGTTGATGATGTTCGGTTTTATACGCTTTCTAAATGGATGTTAATACCCTTTTATCATATTAGCATTTCGTTTTATCTTTCAAGTAAGGAGGGATCTTGCCATTAGGGACAGGCTGTTTCTTAGTGGTAAGATACCTTGAAGCATGACCCCAAAGGAGTGCGGGTTAACTCACATCTCTTCGAGGTGTATGTGTTTTTATTCATTCTCTCGCTACGCATAGTGTTGTAGACATGTTCCATGCATCAATCATGTATTTCGTATCCTATGAATAGAGTGTGTGTCGCAGTAGGGTTTGATCGAGTTATTTTGAGACCGAAAGGAAGGCGTCTTAGGAAGTAGCAGGACCCACACCCGGATGGGATCCCTACTCCAAACGGTTTAAGGTCTAATTGGGACTTTTCACCGGGAGATCCCCTCTTGTTGGCCGGACAAATTTTTCCCGTCAACGAAATTGGCGCTAGAAGGAGGGCCCGAACCTCCGACCCGGATGTTGCTTTAACGAAAGGGGGGGGCCGGAAGACAAGCTGAGGCCTTTAGATCCTCACGTGTTAATCTCATATCACGCAATGGCTCGTCCCCAAATCATTCTCCCGAGATGTTTATCTGAGTTTTATGAACACAGATACTTCATCCCCTGATAAACTTATGAATCACTTGTCCCGAGTTAAAAATTTTGATGGTGAAAATGGGGTGTCCATAACCCCAACTACGTTCGAGATTTTTGTGACTTTGGTGAGTGTTATGAAATTGAAAATGAAGGTTTCATTTAGTTTTCTTTTTCTTCCTCACTCTCGAAAAGGTTGCGCTCAAGCAATGGTGCCGCACATTGCTCGGAGGCTTCCATCCACTCATTTGGACAACTCGCCGGGAAGTACAACAAGCTTTTCACATGTATGATTTTCATAATGTTTTACTAAAGAATAAATGACATCGAATGGAACCTCGGGAATCTTTAGATGAGTTCTCTATCGTAAGTCGTTCATTATTGTTTTGAGTTCCCCTGAAAAGGATGTCGATTGGAGGTTGTTAAGAGAGCGGTTCGCAGTATGCGATTCGTTTCCTTGAACCATTTCGAGTCGGCAACTCGACAACGCCAAGTCAATGGATGTTCCACTGAGCCCTAGTGTTCCCTATGACAACGCGCGAGTCAATGGTTGTTCGACCATGAGTCTTTCACGTACCATGTCGAATCCCGAACATCTCGAGTGGCTCATTATCTCTTTCTGGCTCATCAAACCTACCCAAACGACCCACTCAATGTCTCCCCTGGACTTAGTCCTCGAGATCTGAGTTCACATTCGATTATGAATCGGATTTCACGATCGGATTATGAAGTCGGTTCATATTTGGATTATGAATGCGGTTGCGATTCGGATGATGAGATCTAGTTCGGATTCGGATGACGAATCTAGTTCACATTCGGATTATGAATCTGGTTCAGATTCGAGATTATGAATCCGGTTCACATACGTATTATGAATCGACTCCTACCCCGCATAAAGTTTTATTCACTCCCATGAGGCTGTCACAAATCATTGTGTCCTACGAACGAGCACGGATGTGCGTGGTATGAAAAGCCTCGTGTGGTTAACGCCCCACTGCGATTCAATCTTTTCGATTTCATTATTTCCTAGTTTATTTTGTGATCCCACCACACCGGTAAATTTTTTCTAGACATTCGAGTTTTCTTACACCGTGGTATTGGCGAAAATCATAAGCACGAGGTGGTGTTTCACAATCACGATCTAAAATCGATGAATCTTTTAAATGCGGTCATGTCTCATCCGAAAATCTTTAGACAATCATGGGAGTGATTTCCTATCGGAACAACTTCAAGATGTCCCCTGCATCGAGTCCATCCCGGTTGGTAAACCCGGGGAGCCTAACTTGCCGTGCATGCGAACTTCGACCAAATCGATGGTTCGGCAGATCACTCCTTATGCGAAAACATATTCAATCATATCGCCGATGACCGTCACTCAAATCTCTTTGCGACGCATACAAAGACACACTGAATTTGATGATTCGCGTTCGGAAGATTCCAAATACCCATCGGAAAATCGAAACGCGTCGGCTTTCATCGAACATTTCTGAAATGACAATTTCCCTAGTACCACGCTCCTTCACGGCATTAACATGTCGAATTCACCCCATGCTGGCAAATCTAGAGAATCCCAACATTTTTGGATTATCAATCGTCGATGTGCAAACATTCGACCAAATGGATACAATGCTTGCCCGACATCTTTCAAATCACGTTTGCAATTGATGATCACGCCCATTCGCTTGTTAATCTCGCCATGGATCAAATTTGGAAAGCCCCTTGCTCGAGGTCCGAGTTGTTCAAAAGCAGTGAGGAATTTCGGAGCTCCCTTCACAGCATGGATTCAGGATCCCCACACCCTTAACCAAAACCAGAGCAACCCCTGACTGAGGGGTTTTCGAAAACTAGAATTTCTACGCTTGGATGTGCATGCATCTATAGTCGCCTGGCACTTGCATATTGTTTCCATTCCATAAAGCACGATGGTCCCCAACACCATGATGAGATTTTTCGATCAAGTCAACCAACCCTTTTTGGTGAATGTGCTTGCAAATAGGAATTGGCTTACCCATCACCCCTCAAATCCGAGGATCATGCATGAATGATTTCATGTCATTTATCAATAAAGTTGAGTTTCAAGAGCAGTTGAGTGCTATGTCAAGATGAAAGCGGGAATCAACTTGCACAATACGGTTCCGGCATGTTCTTTTGGTAGGTATCTATGATCGTCTGCCTTGCATGCGCTGCTCCTCATGTAAGTTTTGTTGCTATCTGCACTTTTTTGGATACTAGCTCGATCCACGACCATGGTTGTCCTTTGCGGTGGGGAACTAATGCGTAGGGCTGCCCGAAAAACCGATTTTTACCTAACCCGATAGCATCATTGGTTAACTAGGGGTTTAGGTGTAGGCTAGCTAGGGGACATAGCGATAAAATTTTTGAGTTCAAAATTAATTAGGTTTTACTTGCCAAATTTTTTAATTCATAGTTAAAAGTCGTTTTTGTTGTTTTGTTTACGATTAATATCTTAGGCAACATCATGTTACAAGTATCTTCCTTCATTTCCTCTTTAGTTGCTTGTTACTTGCATAAATAATCATTGCTTGTATTACGCCTCTTTGCCACCTACAACTGGTTGATCGTTCTCACACATGGCATTGCATATGCATCTTAAGCATCGCCTCATTTCATTGCGTCGTACTCTTTCTTTCCCTCACATCATTTTCGTCATGTCGCTGCTCGTTGCAAAAGCCTCCTCATTGCAAACCCTATCACCTTGCAGGTCTTTGTTTTTCCCACCCGATTGCTGAAGTAGTAACCCCATTGTTTTGTGTGAGGTTGCGGTGGCTATCTCAAGAGGCGACTTTTCTCTTAGGACCAGTCATCGAAGTCGCATTATTAATAAGATTCCTATGAGTCTAAACCTATTATACGAGGGGAGATACGAGCCCAGGTTGATCTCTGTGAGAGACATTGATGAGTTGAAATGGCCCATACCCGTAAGCCTAAGCCTTGTGCCCCTGCATAGTCTTGGACGTTTAAATGTCTTGCGCACTCGTGCCCTATTGTGGTGAATGGGATGTGAAGGTTTGGCACGAGGGGACAAACCCCAAATCAGGGTATATCTTTCGGTTTCGTAACACGAGAAACAACCTCTCTTGCTCGTAAAATAAGTCGGGATCCCTCATCCAGCCCATGCGAAAAAATAAGTGCCATGAGCACATGAAAATAAGTACCCAACGAGCACATGAAAATAAGTGATGTAAGTACATGAAACAAATAAGGGTAAAGGATTGGGAAAGGCTTCACGCGCACGGAGAGTAATGCGACGACTCCGCCGAGTCGCCGACCGGAGCTCGGCACACGGAGCAACGTTTGTGATTTCTTGAAGTGACTCACAGAGTCTTGTCCGAGCATCAGCGGCGGAGCAACACCGAAGCTTACTTTAAAAATCCCGAAAAATAATAAACCCGAGTGCCTTGCTCTTCACATCGTCAACAAACTCGCTGGGCGTCACGTAGAGCTTTCTCTTTGATGTGTTTATGATTAACGAGACTTAGTTGAGGCAAAAGGAGTAGGCATACCGTAGCGGGCCAAAGTAATACAAATGTACCACAGTAAGCTGGTTCAATATTCCCTTACATCATTATCCGGACTCGGACTATTGTGGTGATATTGACGGAGATGCCGGATTCACCCGGTGGTTCGCCATTTGTTGTAGCCGCTACAACACCACCCAAAATTTTGGGTATATTTAAAATTTCGGGTCCCCCATGCTCGCTTAGTTGTCAAGGTCTTTCATGACCCCACAAATCAACTTCATCCTAGCGACCTATCCCCCCAACCCCTCATGAGTTGTCTCGCCATCATGATCAAATTTCGTTGGGGAAATCACGCCATATGTGGGAAGGATCATCCATCGTACGCCCGAGCACACCTCTTTGCCGCGGTCGCGCCATGTGTAATGAGATTGCCATGCATACAGTTTTGAATGGAAACCTTTGTGTGTTGATGAATAAAAGCCTTCCCCTTGTAGGTCATTAAGCTTTTGTTCGAATACTTCTCTCGGGCTTGTTGGTTTCATATGTTTTATCCATCATCATCATTATCAAGAGTAATTATGATGTCGTTATGTTCCACACGAAAAGTCGACCCCCACAAGTGACAAACTCCTCGGTCGTGTCGAGGACATCAAAGGTAATAAAATTGGGCTCAACGACGAGGCCAAAGTGGCGGAACGGGGGAGGATCGGGGAGCAAGTGATCGATCTTGTTAAAGGAGGATGGTGTGATGCACATCGATCATAAAAGAACCTTTTACAACATTGATGCAAAGGCCTCCTTCACTAATGGGCGCACTCGGATGCTTAAAGCGTTCCGTTTGGAAATCTCTGGATCCTACACCATATCATCTGAATGTCGAGGGGGTGCATGCAAAGGAACATATTTCTCCACTTCGATGAACCTAGCACAGTATAGCCCGGTGAGCATATCAGACTTAGGATATTTCCCTACGGGACGGCAATCTCATTCAAATCGATGCGCGTGCCAGTAAGCGACGAGTGCAAAAACGTCACGTATTCTATGGCAAGCCAACGACAAGGTTTCAAACATGTGAGCGCACCCCTTTGGAAGCAACATTTATGGATCTTTTAAGCGCATAGTGTGGAATTAATTACGTCTGCAAAGGAGTACAACGTGGAGCAATAAAATGGCCTTACAACCTAATCGCCTTTACTCCATATCCATAAAGTTTGTGTATGTGGGACCATATGAGATGGAGAACGTTAGTTTGAACCTAAAGGGGTCATGTTGAAATGCATTCGTCTGCGGTAGCCCGGTAGAAAAGGCCAATGTGAAAAGGGCTATCAAGGTGGTTTGATAAGTATATTTTGACATTCGAACCTTTCAGAAACAAACATCCTTCGTATTATGAGATAAAGCAAATATTCAAACTAAAAATAAGCTCGTAAGCATATGGTTTTGAAAACCATAAAATTACGAAGAGGCGCACATTCAATTGGAAAAGGGTGATGTTGTTATGTAATAAAATCAAAGTACAAACCCATGTCATTTCCAAGTCATGTAAAATGTCAAACATTCGATGGCATATACATATAATGGCCAAAGATTCGTATGGTGCACTACAAATGGGCAAAAAGAATCGAAGGCGAGTTTGCAGATGCTATGGAAAATATTTGGGGAGCGAGAATGGTCAACGGTCTTTCGCATGGATTCAAACGTGCAATATTTACGTTGCATGTAATGGTCGACTTTGAAACTCCGCGCCGGATGACATGGACACGTTGCATGCGGCACAAATGTTCGATGGTAGGTTCGACTTACGTCAAAAATATGTACTGAGCGTATATAAATGGTCAAAGAGCTATTGTTGAAGCATGGGGCGGAGTTTGACTTTTAGAGGAGATATATTTATGTATATTTAACGGTCCAAAGTCGTGCATGGTACGCTGTAACTACGGATCTATGCGGTGCAATTCTCATATAATTTCACAATCATATAAGGCGCACATGCAAACAACTAGCACGATATAACTTTTTGTATGCTTGAAGTGTGGATTAATGGTGCGAGATATATTAGGTGGTCGAATTAAAATGCAAAATCGAACTATACGAAAATGCATGACGAGGTTGGTTCAAATATGTCTTGGCGGGTTGTTTGATTTATCAAACGTTATATCAAAGCATGTTATCATCACGTCTGAATGGATGCATGCATACGTGGAGTTTCGACCATAGTGAAACAACGTGGAGCCCAACGTTGCATGGCGCAAGAATGCGCACACGCGCGCAGTGGCCCAAGATTTCGATGGCAAATTGTCGACCTGCATTAAAAAGGTTTGAAGCCGATATAAGTCACGATTCAAAGTAGGGTTTATGCGTGGCAGCAAGATGTTACAATACGTGGATTGGTCCTAGCGCATGGGTGTAATTGTCGACGCGTCCATCTCCAAGTTGCATAGCATTTGTCATAGACAAGACTGTGTTTATGGTAAGTGCGGCGGGGATATCGTGCGTAAATAGAATATGAACGATTTATGCTTCGGCTGCTACAGACCTCGACGGCGATATTCCGGGAGGGGAATCGCTCTTCAGATCTGCCTGTGCTACCATATTTAGAAAAATTCTATCGTTACATACTCGTTGGAAGGCTGAATTTCCGGAGAGCTGCCATCTTTCGACTCCACGTTGAGGCGTCTTCCTGACGAGCTCAATCTTCGATGATGCCTAAGCGCGCTAGCTATTGCTATCTCACATTCCACATAGGTCGATTTGAGTCATTTGCAGGCGTGTTCAATGTGCCGGGCCCGTGAGAACCATGACCGAGCGCGAAGCCTTCGGCACTAGACGTTTATACACAAGCGGCCTACCCCTAACATTAGAGGTTGAATGGCGAAAAATCTCGTATAGAGAATCGTGTTTTATTCACTGGAGGAAAAGGCTGCGTTGTCGAGGTGTTGTCGCTGCGCAAATGGTGGCCCGCCACGGAGGCTTGGAAGAGCTCATTTGGTAGTTAGTGCTACGTCTAGAACGTCTTTGTCGTTGGGGGTCTTTGGAAAGTAGAGATGGTTTCCTCACTCGTTACTCGATCTAGAATCGGAAGCGGGGCTGCTTATCGGGTTGTCGCTTCGTCCCCCTGTAGCCGAATGGGAGCATCATAAAACGAGAAGCAATCGTGCGGTGGAGGCCGTTTACGCGGGGTTATTAATGGATGTTATATAATAGCTAGCCCGGAGAGATCGGATCTTATGGTGGCTTTGCGGTACGCGCAAAGGAAAGTTGTTAGTTAGGCTAGCTATGATTTAAAGTGGACCTGGCCCGACCGCGACCTCTAGTGTATAAGGCTGTATAAGCATGCCCTAGATCGCTGTATTCGACCGAGTTCTCCTCCGGTCCGAGATACCCGAGATTCTCCAATAGAAGGTGACAAGTGATTGCTCCTCTTATGGATAAGTAATTGATGAGCATGAAAACCCTGTGGCAAACACTAAGAACGTGAATAAAGAAACTCATGCCTATCAAGTAATTTAATCCAGAGACTACAGAAGTGGACCCGGTATGTGGGGAGGATGATAATCCCGCGGCAGAAAAGGGCACAGAGAAAACTATCCCTAGCCATTCTCTCCAAAGATTCGGTAGTTGACCACCGGGGGTCTAAGTTATTGTTTTCATTCTTATAATTGATTAGAATGCCCTTAGCTTTATTATTATTGTTCATGTCATATAGACATGTGACTCGTGTTATTGTATTGCGGGAAGAACTGCTCTGTTTGCACAAGAGCCGGGGTTTTCCCCAACCAACAAGGGAGACATTTTCGGAACGAGAGAATCTTTGGCGAAAACTCCAAATAACTCGCGGATCCGGGCGAGGCTGCGGGGGTCGCACTTCTTTGGTTTTCTCCACCTTTGCGCACCTAGCGACCCGGCGACCTGAGTCCGCAAAGGTCGCGCAAGGTCGCAAGGTCGCATTTCTTTGGTTTTTCCACCTTTTGCGACCTAGCGACCCGACAGACCTCGGTCGCGAAGGTCGCGAGGTCGCATTTCTTTGGTTTTCCACCTTTCGCGGCTAGCAACCCGGCGACCTAGTCGCGAGGTTTGCCAAGGTCGCATCTCTTTATTTTTCCACCTTTGTGACCTAGCGACCCACGGCGACCTGGTCGCGCGGTCGCGAGGTCGCATCTCTTTTTTTTCCACCTTTGCGACCTAGCGACCCGGCGACCTAGTCGCGAGGTCGAAGGTCGCATTCCGTCATTCTTACAACTTGCGGCACGAGCTCTGGGTCGAGTCGCAGATCGCAGCGCTTGACTCGGATCGCGGTCGCAAGAGCGACTCAGGTCGCAGGTCGCAAAAGGGACTAGGTCGCAAGGCAGCCTAACGGTCAGGAAGATGAAAGATCAAGGAATCCCAAAGGGAAGTTTCTATATTATAAATACTTCCTTCGGGAACTTGTAAATGGCTTTTTCTTTTTGGGAAGACTCAAGAGCTACATTGTATTGTATTGAAAGACCATATTCTTAGACATATGAATACGAATACTTGCTAAATCCCCTTTGTTTCGGATGATGTATTTTTCGCTGATGACAGCACTATGTGTATTTCTGGGAATGAGTTTCGGAACATCCTATGATTAATGAAGCTCCCGCCTTTTTTGATAATATCATTTATGCATCATGTTAATCTATGATTGTGTTGATGATGTTCAGTTTTATCGCTTTCTAAATGGATGTTAATACCTTTGTCTATTAGAATTTCGTTTTATCTTTCGAAAGTAAGGAGGGATCTTGCCATTGAGAAAGCATTTTCTTACTGTGGTAAGATACCTTGCAAGCATGACCCCAAAGGAGTGCACGTTAACTCGCATCTCTTCGGGTGTATGTGTTTTTATTCATTCTCTCGCTACGCATAGTGTTGTAGACATGTTCCATGCATCAATCATGTATTTTCGTATCCTATGAATAAGTGTGTGTCCGTAGGTTTGATCGAGTTCTTTTGAGACCGAAGGGAAGGCGTCTTAGGCGTACTTGGGACCCACACCGGCATGGGGATCCCTACTCCAAACGGTTTAAGGTATAATTGGGACTTTTCACCGGGGAGATCCCCTACTGTTGGCCGGACAAATTTTCCCGTGAAAACAAGGATTCTTTTATTCGGATAAGGAGTGAAGAAGATAGAGTTCGTTCGAAAGGGGGAGCAATTAAGGGTTCCCTACTCTGGAAATCAGTAGAAAACATCAAAATGAAAACCAGTAAATAACAGAGTGCTATTAACAAATTCTGATATATCACTTCCTAATTTCACATTTAAATTTAGAACACATGTATGTATGAATGGAAAACATAAGAAGATTTAACAAATAACAGTAGAAAGTACTTCACTTAAGTTGGCCCAACACATGAATCCTAAAACATGATGCTTTATTGATTTGATCCAGCCTACTGACTTGAAACTTAGTACAAAAACCCTTCAGATACAGAAATATTAACTATAGAAATCTTCAGCAATTTATTCCACAATAATACTTCAAAGAGTGAAGTATTTATACAAAACATTATAAAAAGTATCCTAGAATATTCATAGGATTTTTCTAAGGAAACTAAAATATCTTTTACAAAAATATAGTGACAGCTGCTTAATAACTTGCAAGCTGTCCCATTTATTCAAATTAAAATAGAAATGTTGTTTGGATTTAGGTGCAACTGGCTGCTGTGTTGTCTTCAATGCTAGAAAAAATATCTTCAATTTGTTTTGAAGAGTTATCTCTCATCTGATACTCTTTAACCACTGCTTTAACTACCTTACTACTATAAAATTCTATTTTTACTGTATAAAAACAAAAATCTGTTTTTCCTTCTCTTTCACTGTAAAACTATCTTTTAAAGCAAATCAGTAAGCTTTTGCCAAAATTCTTCATCAGGTAACTTTATCTTGGTAATTTTTCTGTAATTTTCATTAGCCTATGTGTATCTGAAAAAGGTTGGTTTGACCACAAAGAGATGTTTTATCTCATGTTGTAAATAAAACAAATCTTCAATTCTTCTGTGCAACACTTTGCCTGTAGGTACTCCTTGCCAATCTGCCTTGTTTACTTATTCTTTGGAAAAATCTCTGATCTTCTTGTTGTAATCCTCTCGCTTCATTAATTTATCATTTAGAACAAGAATGTTTGGTATGCCTTTTTGCCTCAATATATCAAATTTTATCATAAATCTAGTTATGGCCAAATCCATGTTATGAAACTTCTCTTCAAGCTGCTTCATCAATTTTTTCTTTTTAGTTACCTTTCTCACTTCAAGAATTGTTTCAGTTCTATCATTTATCCCAATCTCATCCAATTCTTGCTTGTTTTTGGTGTTTAAAAACTTGGTTATTTCTTGGGCCTCTTTAGGTTTGGCACCAAGCTCTTCCCTTGTCTTCACAATTTCTTCTTTTGCTACTTTAAGCAAATCTTTTTTTCATACATTACCTGAATGGAAGGCCAAGTGTCATTGATTGGCTCAATGATCTTGGACTACAACTGATTTTTTATGTAATTCATTGGTTCTTTCAAAGTTAATTATGCTTCAGCCTTATTCAACTGCTCAGTTAACCTTTTGGCTTTCTGTTCCTTTGTTTTAGCATTGATTTGAGCTAATTTCTTGGCATCTTCAAATTTCTTTATTTGCTCTATCAACCTATTAATCTCATTATTTTGAATGGAAATATCTTCCATAGCTTTTATGATCTTGCTTGCCTCTTCTATTTTTTGCACTGCTAAAGTAGATGATTTTGTAGTAGAAGTAGTGGAAGAAGTCACTGGCATAGCTGTAGCCAATGGGGCTTTTGGTATTAATTTTTCGGCTAAAGTTGAATGAACTATTGTAGTTACCATAGGGATGACTGTGAGAGGAGCACTTTGAGTTTTTTTAGTTTCTTTCACTTGGACAAGCTTGTCCATTTCTATCTCCATTTCCTTAATCTGTGTTGTCATTTGGAGAATGAGACTCATCATCTCATCTTTCTGATTTGCCTGTTGCACAATTTATTTTTCCTGAGGATGTTCTGTTAGAGGTAATTTTAATTGCTTTCTAAGTGGTGCAATTTCAACATTTTTCTTTTTCACCAATTCTTCTGCAACCTTTACATTTTCTAGATCATACCCTACTTCAATTACTCATTCTTCTAAGGACTTGATTCTAGTGTCCTTAGCTTTTTCAATTCTGATTTGATCTCTCAAATCGGTTATAGTGTTCTAAAGTTTTTGGGAGCTCATTGCCTTGGTAGTCATAGTATAATAAAGCATTTCAGAGCTTTGCTTATGAAACACAATTTGATCTAAGGGATTAATGCTATCAACTAGAAACTCAAAATCAGCCTTCATGTAGTCTGCTATTGTTGTAGGTTTAGGCACTGTTGGTTGTAGCACTGTCAAAAGAAACTTTTTATTGGTATAATAAAGAGTTGAGAGTAATCTGTTTTCATTTCTTGGAGTTTGCTTTAGATACTGTGAATAAATCAAAATGCATTCTTAGCCTTGATTTCCTTTTATTTATCTTTAATATCATTGTCTATATTATCTACTTGCTGTGATGAGGATGCCTCCATATTTTGTTGTTTTTCAATCATTTGAGTGTCTGGAGTATCCTTTTCCTGCTCATTCTCAATAACTGTAGCAGCATCTGTGCTCTTCTCTGTGTTTTCTTCATCTAGAACCTCAATTATTTCTTTATCCTTGTTCACTGGATTGAGCTTAGGTTTCTTATTATATATGATTTTGAACCTAGTCTCTGTTGTTGTTTCAGTTATGTAGGTTCCTTCTTCTTTGATTCTCTTTGTAGCTTTATCCTCTTGATTTACAGTTTTCAAGGTGTGACTAGTATCACCCTGTTGAACTATTTCTATCAAGGTATTTTCCAGCCATTCTATTTGATTAGCAAAATGTTCAATCTTAGGCCTTTTATCATGGATATAAGGGGTTAATTTTCATTTTACCCTCATTTTACTGAGAATTGCATTAAGATCATCATTCCACGAGAAACGTTCTTCAAATTTGTATTCCAACAACTATTTTGATGCTTCTACACCTGCTTCGTTGTGATTCCAAATGAAAGGACCCACGTGATTCTTCAATTTGAATTGATTCTTCTTTTTGGTAGCCAAGAAGTTGATAGAATCTGAATTGAAAATTTGTCTTATGTACTCTAAGGAAAAAACTCTCATTGGAAAGTATTTTGGTAGTTTATAGGGTAAAAAGTTTGACCCATAACCTTTGATCTCTGTATGATTTTCGTAAAGGTACCAATCTCCAGTTCTACTTTTCTCACACAGTTGTAACACTTTCTTTACCTCATTACTTATTCTTTGTTGTACATTGTTTGTTAACATGTTTATCAATGGATGAACAAAACAATCAATAAAATCTGCATAAGTGAATTATGTTGATTCTTTTGTGATTAGAGAGGTCCAAAAGATGACTGACAATGGATTACCTTCTACATCCAATTTATGAATATTTATTAGGAATTTATCTGCTTGGAAGTAAAGTAACATGTGAAAGAGGAAGGATGAATATCTGAAAACTCCTTCATTGGGCAATTTCACAAGCTGATCATGGATATTATCAGCTACGTATTCAGCATAGTTATAAATGACAAAAGGAGGTTGACCTGGCACAAAGGTGGATAGAAAACCAAGAATAGACTCATCTATGTGCTTGTTAGTAAAATATCCAAGAATAAAGGAAAACATAGAAATGACATGCCTTGATCCTTCAAGAAATTTAGAAGATGAATAGGGAGGGTTTATTTTTGGGATTTCAACATATGTAGGCATGAAAGCTTGGAAGATCTTAAATCTCTTAGGAAAGTCTAACTTAATATAAAGCTTCATGAGAGCTTCTATGGATAATGGGACTGCATTGGGATCTGGTTTCATCTGAAGCATTAATTTAATAGACTCCGCAGTAATAGTGAACAATACTTCTTTGTTAGCATCAACCATAGCTCTTTGGTCAGGGGAATAATAGGTTTGACACAGCCTAATGACTTTTGGACACTGATGAGTATGTGGAACTATATATTTGGGTAGATTGTACTCCCAAATTTGAACTTCATCTCCTTGATCTAAGGATTTTTCTAGACTCCAGCAGTGGAGATCTAGAAGATTAAATTCTATCACTGGATCAGTTATTTTGTAATCCACATCAGCTAGAGGTGTATGCTCAACATCTACAATAGGAGGTTGTAGTGGATTTATAACAATGGTGCTCTTATAAGCCATTACTGAGTTTAATTTTTATAATTTTAGCCTTTTCTATGCTTAAAAACTCTATTTTCTGCTTTTTGTGCTCTTCTGTAAGCTTAAACTATTTACAGAAGGTAATTTTGGTTTTGACAGAGGTATTTTGAATAGAAAAGGGTACAATAAGGCTTTCTTCTAGTTTTAACCTTCAATTTTAGTTTGAAAACTAGTCTTCAAACTCTTTTACAGACTCAGAAAAGATACAGCAAGGGTTTTCAACTCATTTTTAGATCAAATAAAACTAAAAATAGATTAATCCATGTACAGAAGAGTTCTGAGTATTTTCAAAATGGTTTTTGGATTAATTATAAGTTCTTTAAGGTCTGAAAAGGCTAAACTATATTCAATTTCATTTTAAAACTAGGTATAGTATCAAAACTAAAATTTTATCAAGGTTTCACAGCAAATACGTTCTTAGAAGGAAAATACAGGTCTTTTTATGGGAAAATAGGGTTTTATGGCGATCAATTTCATAGGAAGGTTGATTTTTTTGAAGAATACTTGTTATTTGTAGGTATTTGGTCTTGAAATAGGATTTCTAAAGCATCTGGTTACTTTCGGTAGTTGTTGAAGTCCTTTGGAAGTAAACTGGAGGCTTCAGGCATTTTTTAGCAGCAATTTTAAATGGATCTCTGGTTCTTTGGGCATGTAAATAGTGTATAGCGTTCTTTTCTTTAGTCGAAAGCGTTTAAACAAGAAGAAAACGTTGAAAAGGTTTAAACTACGCTTATATGAAGTTTTATAGAGTTCTGAGGTTTAAACAATGTTTCATAGTTAATGTGAGTCAAATCAAAATGGAGGTGGTTTGGCGTTGGGGGAGCGAATACCATGAGCGGTTATTGCACGATGAGAAAGTGGTAAATGGTTTCATTCCAAAGGATGCGATCCAATATTTTTTCACCATGTGGAGGAGAGAGAGTATGGAAATACAACCTATTTCACAAAATCAAAATGGATTAGCGACTGCGCTTTTGGAAATGCAATATTTCATATGGTTCATTAGATCTGGAGGAAGATATGCGAACGACAGAGATTGAGTGAACAAGTTGCTTGGCAGATGGGGCGTGGGGCCCGGGAAATTATATACGGCGGGGTTAATAATATATGTTAAAACATAATTTTAATGTTTTAATGTGACGGATGGGATATGTGATTTTACATAGTAAATGTGTGATATTTACGTGTTTTATGACCTTTGGGCGGTGAATATACATATGTAATATATTTTAACCTATGGGGATCGCGGGGTATATATCACATGGGGTAATATAACCATAGGTTAAAATAAACAAGTGGGTTTGGTATTTTAATATAAATGAGTTAATATAACTATAGGGAGGGGTATTATAATGGAATTAATAAAATATTTTAAAGTTAATATGAAATGAAATATGAGTGAAAATGCATATAAACACTAAGTAAAGTGTATTTAAGTGCTATTGGCACATTTTTCATAATGGTGGTCCCTTTTTACACTTACACTTAGGATAAATATCATTTTATGGGTTTTTGAAGGTTTTTTTGCATGAAATGAGATTAGTTAAAAGGAATTTTTACTTTCCCTAAGCAAAAAGTGTTTTAACTTAGGAAAAGGGATTTATTTTTGGAAAGGGTGATTATGTTGAGGAAATGGGTTTTTGTGAAGGGAATCCAATACTTACTACCAATCAGTTATTAAGCCTTGGGTCTAGTCCCAACAAAATTCAAAGAAATGCTCTAAGCCTTTTAACTAAAGGTTTTGAATACTGAATACTTTGAGGGAAGGGAAATTGGTAATTTTCCCAGATGATGTTTTATTTACATGCTTTGTACAACTACTTTCTACCTACCCATAATTTATTCTATCATTTTTTCATTATCTACATGGGTGCATTTGAGCTTGCAACCCTAAATCCATTTTTCTTTTAAAGCATAAACTATCTAAGTCTAACCTTATGTCATCTGAGGGATCATATTAAAATGTTGAGCTCCTCATTTATTCTCTAACTATCTACTTATTTGTAAAGTTTAAATTGTTTGATAGATCTTTATTCTCTATCTAAAAACATGAATTCAAAGCATGAAAAAGTTAATATTAAACTATTTAACTCATCATGGATCATGGCAATTTGAACAAGCTGCACATAATCATTATTCTTGCAGTAAAAGTAAAAATTAGTGGAATTTTAACTTTGCATCACTTTCATGTCTTATTCTTATCTCTTTTTTTCTTTTGGGGTCCATTTTTATTCTTTTTGATCTTTTTCTTTTCAAGTCCTTTGATCTTTCTTTTAGGACTTTTACCCTCTTTTCATTTTTATTATTAACAAATATGGGAAAACAACTTGCAGAAAGCAAGGTATGTACATATTTACAAGACTAATCATAGTCGATTCAAAAATTATGAGCCCTATTATTATAGGACCCTAACAGCTAAGACTGGTGCTAGGCACATTTCCTCCTTTTGATGTTAAAAGGCCTTAGTTGCTTCAGGAGTCCATGAAAATGCATCTTTCTTCAATAATGTTGTTAGAGGTTTTTCTATTCTCCCATAATTCTTAACAAAATTGCGATAATAACCTGTTAACCTGAGAAATCCATGAAACTTCTTTATGGTTGTGGGGACTTTCCATTCCTTAATTGATTTAATTTTGTTAGGGTGTACCTTAACACCCTCATGAAATACAATATGACCTAGATATTCCACCTCTTGTAATCCAAAGAAACATTTGTATTTTTTTGCATATAATTGTTTCTCCTCCAATAGTTTGAGCACCTTGTCAACATGTTGAACATGATCCTTCCAAGACCTGTTGTAGATTAGTATATCATCAAAAAATACTAGCACAAATTTGCTAAGGAAGGGTTTGAAAATGGAATTCATCAACCCTTGAAATGTAGAAGGTGCATTGGTAAGGCCAAAAGGCATGACCAAAAATTCATAATGACCCTCATGGGTTCGAAATGCTATTTTCCGAATGTCTTCAGTCTTCATTCTAATTTGACGATATCCTGAACGAAAATCCAACTTGGTAAAATAAATTGCTCCATGTAATACATCCAATAATTCATCAATCACAAGAATGGGAAATTTATCTTTAATAGTGAGCTTATTGAGCTCCCTATAATCGAGACACATGCACCATGATTAGTCCTTCTTGTGCACCAATACTACTGGAGCAGAGAAATAACTTTGACTAGGTTGAATTATACCAGCCTCTAACATTTCTACAATCATACATTCAATTTCTCTCTTTTGGACATAAGCATATCTGTAAGGCCTGATGTTTGGAGGAACACTTCCTGGAATGAAATGAATAGCATGATCTGATCACAAATAGGTGGAAGTCCTTTGGGAGTGTTATCTCCCTGTAATCAGCAAGATTGGAAAAGTCCGATCTCAGGGAGAAACATCGTTTCAACCACTTTGGGATTCTAGGATCTAGCCCTCCTGAATCCGGAGAGGGATCTCTCCAATAAGTGCAAAGATGGATTTGTCTTTGAAGTTTTGGGGTAATAATATTAGGCTAGTTATGAAGGCCAAGGGTTTGTTTTGTTTTTGGATGGTTGAGCATGAATACTGTTTGAGGTGGAAAATCCTAAGTGCAAAGAGTTTCAAAGGTGAGAAGTTGCAAGTAATGAGAGTAAGCTTCGGCCAAAAAGATAAATAATTGCAGGTTTTAGTCCATTGGGCTATGAAGTCATAATAGGGTTTAATTGGAATGGCAAGAGGCAAGAGTGGTCCATGGGGAAATTCATCTATGTCTAAGGATCTCTTTGGAGTTTGATTTATGGAATGAAATGATACAATAAGAAGGAGAAATAAACAGATGCAGAACAAGGAGCAGCCCAGGATCTGGTAAGTACTTCTAAACTAGCCAGCCTTTGACATAGACTCAAGAAAAACATAAAAGTAAACTAGGATCTGGTAAGTACTTTTAAAATAGCTAGCCTTTGATACACTTTCAATAGAAAACACTTTAAAACAAAGGGAAACTTGAAGGCAACTTTTGGAGTAGAAACCAGCGGGCCGGGCTCACCACAAATCCTCTCCTAGGTCTGATCTACTTGGTTACTTTCAAGACAAACACAAAGATAACACAGAATGGCCTAAGATCTGGTAAGTACTTTGAAACTAGCCAGCTTTTAACACATTCCAAGGGAAATATTCAGACAACCTTTGGGGATAAAACTAGGACCAGGGCACACCATATATTCCATAGTTCATCTCTACTTAACTAATACTGAACATAACATTCAATAATAACATTCAGCTAAGGAAATAAGACGAGGGAACGCCAACATTCCTATGCTTAAACTGAATTAAATCATTCCTAAATAACACAGATTGGAAGAAAACATATATATATAAAGATTTTCAGTCAGAGAAGGTTACTGTTGTACAGTAGATCCTAACTCTATGCATGTTGTTATTTATAAGAGAATATGAAACACAGTGAAAACAGAAACAAAATAACAAGTTACAATTAGAGAAACTTCACCGTCAACATAGACCAGGATCCCATAAATCAGCTTATATTGATGCTCCAAACCAGTTACAACTTTAATTCCAGTGCTTTAGTTTAGCAATCATCTTCACTATTCATCCTAACTAATCTATCACAAGAAGAGCTCCAAGGGCCAGTGAACACTATTTACAATCATAAGTTTAAGCTCAAGTGTATTTCAAAGTTCTGCAACCAACCTCTTACTCATCTTCTACAGTAGTATATATAGAATAATGAGGAGGTGAGATCTGATAGAATATCTCCAATTACAATTAATATAGTTTTAAATGGCTTCTTGGCCCTTGGGGGGCTCAATGAAGAAACTTTCATACATATCCTCTGTATTAAATGATTTACATAAAGATTTAAGCTCGTTGGGATCTTTTGTTGACCTTTGAGGCTCTGTGTGGCATCGAAGTAACTCTGCAGATGTTTGTCATTAATTTTCTTAGCAGAGTTTCCTCTTTGGCTGCGTTTTGAGACAAATATCTGATCCTGATCAATAAATTCAGCCTCTGATTGAATACTTTGAGGCACAGGTGGCATCGTGGTAGCTAGAGGGATCAATTTTCCTCAATTGTGGCGGTGGAGGTTTTCCTGTCGATAAAAAAACTTCAGATTTTCTTTAAACTGTGTTTTAAATTGGGGATTAGGCTTTTGATAAACATTATTAGCCGTGATCCCCGGAAATATGTCTTCCATCCTCTGTCCTGGTTCATTTTGATCTTTGTCACTGATACTCTCTAACTGTGCCCGATTCATGTTTTTCTGCTAGTGTGCAGGGCTGCGTAGGGGTCGAATGGCATCATAGTCTCGTGAATCATTGATAAAACGTGAAGTCTAAACCCTGCAATGATTTTCGTTAGTGAATCGAAGGCAGGAGGATCGTCACCCTCTGCCTTCGAATTTTCTTCAAAAATGGCAAGAAAATCATTTAAACCCTGCAAAATACAAACAAATATTAAAAAATCCTGCATATATAGGTTTATTGTTGTAGAAGGAATGTGGAGGAAGCATGGCCATTGGATGGCATCATCCAACGGTCAGGATTTATCGGGAGAAGTCATAGAGAAGGCGGAAGAATTGTTAAATCAGAGTCGTCGATCGCGCAGAGATCGACGGTTGGGAGTGGAAATGGGAAGTCAAAGTGGAAAACGTTGACTAGGCGATCGAAACAGGGTGATGAAATGTGGGCCAACGATCTGCAGATCAGAACGATGGCGGAGATTCGTTAAATACCGCACCATAGCCCGGTTAACTATCGGGCATCTTTGGTGAGTGGTAGCTGTTGGATAACCCACCCTAGATCAGACGGTATACAGCGATATCGCACCGGGTTTGTTGCTGAACTTTAATGCGCGATGGGGGGGCGGTTTTAAAATAGTACACGGGACACGCGTCAGCCAGTGTATGGAATCGTTGCCGATCGGGAAAAAACCACCCTTTTCCCCAAAGGCAGTGCGATGAATACTGCGCGATTTTGCAATCGGTTAATGGATGGCGGGGACCACCGGGGTGATGGACTCCGCACTGTTGATCTGCAAATTAGATTGATGGTGGAGATCGGCTGAAACTTTGAATCGGCGGAAATTTACAATATAATAAAACCGAAGAGTTTTAATATATAAATAAAGGTTTTAAACTTTGGGCGGAAATAATTAATACTAAAAAATGGCTTGGCGCCTGATTGCGGGGCCGTGGGGCATATGGGAGATAATAAGACTGGAGGCTTATGAATAAAGGGCTAACTAGCATCGGAGGATGCGATAAACGCTTGGAAGACTGGCACTTGGTTTCAGCACCAGGGCATATGAAATGGAAGGGTTAGAGACTTAGCCCAAGGGGGTTTAAGTCTACGACATATAAAAAATGTGATTTTTATGGATTTCCAATGGTTTTCAAGGGAAATTGAGGGTTCCGATATAGTTTAAAAATGATTTTTAAACAATGTAAAGAAGATTTTCACGAAAGGGAGAAAAGGAATCATAAAAATAGAGGAGTTTTATGGAGAAAAAGGGGAGCAAATGAAAGTTAGTTTTGGGAGAAGGGGAAAAGGGAAATGGTGCTTGCAGCAGTATTCTGGTTTGGAAATCAACAGGATTTCTGAGTTCTGAAGGGAAATAGAAGTGAATTTCTGGACAGAGGAAAGGCATGAGGCCTTCAAGAGTCTTCAAGAGCCAACATTTTTTAGCAATGAAATTTGTTCTTTGAAGGCTCAAAAAGTCTTAGCCACCTTTTGCTATAACAAATTTTATATGTGGCTAACAGGGAGTTTCAAACACCTTAGAATGATTGTCTAAGACTTTTTGGAGATCTAGAGAAATAAATGATTTTGATGTTGGAACTTCTAGTGAGCATAATTATCAAATTATGCCTCATTGTTCTTTCTTCATAAGCTTTTTCATGACATTAGAGCTTATTATCTTTCCTAGCTTCCCTGTGATACCCCATAATTAGATTTCCTTTCCTTCTGAAAAAAATTTCCAAGAAAAGTTCTTGAAACTTAAAAGCTACCGTCCCCAGATATTGTAACCATTGTACTCCTAGTACAACATCAGCACCTCCCATTGGGATGGAAAGAATTGGAATATTCAATACATATTCCCCCATGGCTAGCTTGATATTATGGCACTTTCCAGATAAATTTATAGTTCCTCCATTTTCAACCATCACTTGACATTCTAGTGCTGGGTATAGGAAACAATTCAATTCCTTGGCTACCTTACAACGAATAAATTATGTGTACTACCCGAATCAATCAACACTATTACATTTTTCTTCTTGATATGTCCTTCTATCCTCATATTTTGAGGAGTGGTAATTCCTACCAGTGCATTACACGATATGGTCAGCCTCATTTCTTCTTCTTCTAATTTTTGTTCCTAGTGTGTATCCTCTTGTTTTGAAGTTTCTTGTTCATTTTCTTCCTCCTCTTCACAATCTATGTAAAATAATTTCTTCTCAGCACACTTATGACCTTTATTGTATTTGCTATCACAACTATAGAAAATCCCTTTTGCTCTTTTTTCTTCTAATTTTTGTGGTGTCAACCTTGTAGGTTGTGGAAGTCTAGGAGTATCAACACTTCCATCGTTATAGATGTGAGTGGTAGACTTCCTTGTCAACATAATTTTACATTCAATTTGTTTTTTCAACCTGAATGCCTTCTCCAATGAATCGGGTTCCCAGATGCAAACTTCATGTTGGATGTTATCCTGTAAAGTCCGTATGAAGACATCAATCATGTGTTCCTTTGGAATATCAGTTACCCTTATATTCAATTTTTGGAAGTCCTCAATGTGCTCCACCACTGAATCCTTTTGTTTGAGATTTATCAGTTGGATAAAGAAGGTGTTTCTCTTTGTATCCTCATAATGTGCTATCATTTCCTCCATAAAAATTGAACCAGTGACAATTTTTTTACGGGATCAATTCCATAGAGACCATACAAATGTATTTTGTTCTAAATGTAAAGTTGCAATGTGTACCTTTTGTGTGTTTTTCACATTATTAAGATCAAAATATTGGTCCATCTGTAGTATCCATGTCATGGGATCCTTGCCATCAAACTTCCTCA
Source organism: Pinus albicaulis (assembly GCA_034641835.2). Taxonomy (NCBI): domain Eukaryota; kingdom Viridiplantae; phylum Streptophyta; class Pinopsida; order Pinales; family Pinaceae; genus Pinus; species Pinus albicaulis. The sequence continues at coordinate 111,705 of JAXQQM020072608.1, read as the reverse complement.
TAACCATCTTTGGAATATGGTGGTTCTTTAATCCAACATTATATTTTATGAAATCACGATTAACATTTATCTTGTTCTCGTCATGAGTTTCCTCTACTATCTTTTCGCCATTAGGAATCATTTCTTGTATCAAATTTGATAAACCCTCCTTCAAACCTTCCATTTCTTCCTTCAAACCTTCCATTTTTTCTTCCATACCATTCTTCAAACCATCCATCATAGCTTCCACGCTTTTCTTCAAAACATCCATTTCATTTTTTGTTTCTCTTTGCGAGAGTGAAATTTGGCGCACTTACTCTTGTAATTTTGATATGTCATGTTGCATTTCTTCATCTTCATGAGACATAGTAGAGCCTTCTGAAGGCTTAATGGGTGTTGAATTGTTTTTAGGGGGAATTTTGGAACCCAATACTGATATCTATTCTACAATATGCCCTTGGAATCAATTCAAATTGATTCTTAAAATAAGACTTATATGATTCGGAAAAAAATACACACCTTTTTCTTGCTTGTGAGGAGCTCGATATTGAAATTGAATTATCTCTATGATTTCGAATCTTCAATATCTGAAATTATCCCCTGTAGTAGCACTCTAAATCGTCTTTCGAATGCCATAGGTCTGACCTAATTTTGGTTCTTCAAGGAAAGTTTATGGCCAATCTCCCACAAATGACCTAATTATGGACTGGTTCAGTAGAGCGAACTTGTACGACGTGCCACGTGTCACTATTTCCTCCTTCGGCTCTAAAATTGATACAAAGGAAAATAAATTCCATGTAATTGCACCAACTTTTTACAAAATTCCAATCTGACGCTCAAAGAGAGAGTTATGACGATTTTCCCATGGTTACCTCTTTGAGATGAAATTCGGGAGCCTGATACAACCCTAACTTCCACAGATCATATCTCCGAAAATATTGCAAACCAAGATCTGAAATTTGCAAACGAAGTGCCACAGGAATTTGGCTTCTCTCTGTAAAAATTTCAGCTTCTGAACCTTCGTATAAAAAAATTTATAACACAAATTCCATGATGACCTCTTTTAGGTGAAATTCAGGAACCTAAAACAAACCTAACTTCCATAGAACATATCTCCTAAAATATTGCGAACCAAGTTCTAATATTTTTACACAACATTCCTCAGGATTTCAGCTTTGCTCTATAAACATTTTAGCTTTTGAACCTTCGTAGAAAAAAAATTATAGCTAAAATACCACGATGGCCTGTTTGGAGTAGCGAAACCCTAGAATCCAAAGATCTGATGCCAAATTTTATGAAACCAGCTCCAAAAATAGAATAAAAGAGAGATCAACGCCTTAGAAATAAGCCACTTCGAGGGTGAAAACTCTAATATATTACATAAATGAATAATTCTTGGATTATACAAATGACAAAACCTCCTTTCTATATATAGGAGTCCATGGAGCCACAATGTAATCCTAACCGACCTAACAATAATAATGTAAGGGCACAATAATAACAATATGTGGGTTACAGGGGTACAACAATAACAATAAGGAGGTTATACTAGTAATATAGGGACCTAACATCTAGGTTCAAGCAATCGATACAGTTGTATTCATTGTAAACATAGGTATTCTAAGAAACAATTGTAACATGAGTCCATACGAATTATGGAAGGGAAGACCAACTAATGTCAAATACTTCAAAATATTTTGAATTAAATGCTACATAAAAATAGAAGATAAAAAATTGGGCAAGTTCAATTCCCGTGTCGATGAAGGTATTTTTTTTGGTTATTCACACAAAAGGAAGGCTTATAGATGCTACTATCTGAGGCAAAAACAAATAGTGGAAAGCATAAATGTTACTTTTTATGAATATTGTGTTATAAAGGATGACGATGATATTGTCCCTTCAAGAAAATCTAAGGGATCTGAGGGAGAATCTATGAAGGACAAAGAAGAAGCTTCAGAACAAGAGCAATCAAATAAGGAAACAACAGTCAACCAAGAGAAAATAAGAAATGATCACCAGTATGTACAAGAAAATTCTCCAAAAGCTTTAAAATAATGGTGTCAAAAGAGTCATCCTTCAAATCAAATCATTGGCAACATAAATAAAGGAATTGGAACCAGAATAAGTCGAGAGCTTCGTTAATCACAACAAGCCCATCTTACTTTTCTAGAAACTTTTGAGCCTAGCAATTTTAAGGAAGCTAGTCAAGATGAACACTAGGTAGCATCTATGAATGAAGAACTTGATCAAATTGAGAAGAATAATACTTCGGAATTGGTTCCACGACCAATGGATAAAAATGTTATTGGAACTAAATGGGTCTTCAGAAACAAATTGAATGAGGATGGACAGGTTACCACGGAGAAGGCAAGATTAGTCTGCAAAGGATATGCACAAGTTGAAGGAATTGATTTTGAAGAAACATTTGCTCCCGTTGCCAGAATGGAAGCTATCAGAATTTTTCTTGCTTATGCATGCTCATGAAAAATCAAGGTTTACCAAAGGGATGTTAACTCAGCCTTTATAAATGGTGAATTGGAAAAATAAGTTTACATTGAACAACCCGAAGGTTTTCTATTCTCTGAAAAGGAAGGCTATGTCTACAGATTAAAGAAGGCACTATATGCTCTCAAGCAAGCTTCTAGAGCTTGGTATTCTCATCTTGATGGATATCTACATCAACAAGGATTCAAGAAAGGAAGCGTCAATAACAATCTCTATGTGAAATGGATCAAGATAACCTAACAATTATCAATGTATATGTAGATGATAAAAATTTTGGAAGCAATGATGACAGATTAAGTAAAAAAATTTCCACAAAGATGCAAAGTGAGTTTGAAATGTCTCTACATGGCGAGCTGACATAATTTTTAGGGCTTCAGATATCTTAGCGGGATATAGGAATATTTATATATCAAACCAAGTACATCAAGGAAATTCTCAAGAAATTCAAGATGGAAAATTGAAAACATGTCCTTACCCCAATGGTAACAAGTTGCAAGTTAAGTTTAGATGATTCGTCAAAGCATTAGGGGAATTTTGAGGTCTGAATTGGGCCTCCTAATAAAAACGCAAAATCAAAATAAACTTTATCAAAAATAATAGGATTCAAGATGATGAGGTCAACCATGGGGGATGATTCACCATTTTTGAAGTAAAAAAGTAAAAATATTAAAAAATAATAATATAATAAAACTACATTTTTGACTCATATTTTCAACTTATCTCCCTAAGATTTTACCCAAATTTCGAGTGGGAGTACTTTTTGGATGTAAAATTTAATTCATCATCCAAGGAGTATCCATGTTGCATACTTTCGATAGACCCTGCTACACGAAAAATGAGAAATACATGAAAACGTGATTTCAATCATGTTTTTTCATGTATTTCTCATTTTTCATGTAGCAGGGTCCATCGAAAGTATGCACCATGGTTACTCCTTGTATGAGGAATCAAATTCTGCATCCAACAAGTGTTTCTGCTTGAAATTTGAGTAAACCCATAGAGAGATAAGTTGAAAATACGAGTTGAAAAACTAGTTGTTTCTTTTTTCCCTCTAAAATTTGATGATGTAATCAAATCTTGTTTTATTATTTCCACCATTAATTTATAATTTAATTAGGAGGCCCATTTTAGACCTCAAAATTCCCCTAATAGATATGGACCAGAGGTTGAATAGATCTATGATTTTCAGTCTTCTATATGTGATAGCTTCTCGTCGAGACGTCATGCAGGAAGTTGGACAAGTATCAAGATTCCAGGCAGCACCAAAATAATCTCATAATATTAATTCTCCAGTATCTTAATAGCACAAAAAAATATGTTTTATGGTAACCCAAAGGAAATAATCTAGTTATCCAAGCTTATAGTGATGCAGATTGGGCAGGAAGTGTTGATGATTGAAAGAGTACCAGTGGAGCTGCATTCTATCTAGGTGGTTTCCTTATTTCATGGTTAAGTAAAAAGACGTCTTAAATCTTGTTATCCACAATAGAAGCATAATATATCGTGACAACATCTTGTTGTGCTCAAGTTATCTATATGAAGAAAACTTTGCAAGATCTTCAAGTCAAGTTTTATGGGCCTATTCCCATGTTTTTCGATAACACTAGTGCCATCAGTATCTCCAAGAATCCTGTGATGCACTCCAAAAAAAAATCACATTTCGATCATTTCGTTAGAGAGCAGGTCACCGAAAATAATATCAAGCTTGAATATGTCGGCACAAAGGAACAAATTTTTTACATTTTTACCAAACCATTACATTTTGAAGCATTTGAGTATCTTCACCTAAAGCTTTGGATTCTCCCAAGTTCTCATTAGAATCTTTCTGTTATCTAACGAAGTAAGAAAAAAGGGAGGGAATTTGAGGTGTGTATAGGTCCGCAGGATGAAATTTGTTAGGGTGAGTTACCCTTTGGCATTGATGACAAGGGGGGAGAGAAAGTTACGAAGAGGTGTCATGATCGCAGGGGGAGTACTTGTGTTACCATCAATGCCAAAGGGGGAGATTTTTTTATCAGTATTTTTCATTGATGTCAACCTAAGCAGCACCAGGGGCTACCCCAATATTGCATGGGAATTTTGACTTGAAAAATTACTCTATTACAAGTCAAGGATATTTTTTGTGGTTTTTATTTGTCGATATGTTTCTGTTGATATATGGCACACCACATAATTCTTCACGGTTTGAGAGATATTCATGTTTGAAGTTAGTAACCCCAGTTACTGGGATAAAACCCCATGGGGTTGTAGCATGACACTAATCATTGGTTGTGGTAATTGAATATTAAATAATTAATAATTTTTTAAACTCCTAAAATCCCTCCTACATTCACTTGTTGAAGACCCTCTCAACCTATGAATTTATATAAATTGTGACCCTCATATAAGGATTTTGCTACTTAAAACAAGTCATCGTGGAATTTTCTCTATAATGTTTTTTATGCGAAGCTTCAGATGATGAAAAAAATAATAATTTGAGTCGAAATCCTAATGAAGTGTGTGCCCAAATTTCAAATATTGGTTTTCTATATTTTCAGAGATATGATCTGAGTAGGTTTGTGTTTTTGAAGGCTCCTGAATTTCATGTCAAACATGTGACCTTGGAAAAATAGTCATAACTTTCTCTCTAATCATTGGATTCAAATTTCATAAAAAGTGACAGAAAGATAACGGGTTTTAGTTTGTTGGGTATCGTTTTCGGGACCGAAGGTTGAAATAGTGACACATGGCACTTCGTACAAGTTCGCTCTACTGAACTAGTCTATAATCAGGTCATCGTAGGAGAGTGGGCATAACTATTTCTTGAAGAATCCAATATTTATCAGACCTATAGGGTTGGAAAGAGGACTCAGAGGGCTACCACAAGACATAATTCCAGACCTTGGATATATTAAATTACATAGATACAACAAATTCCATATAGAGCTTCTAGAAGGAAAGAACAAATATGCAATCAAGGACCACTATAGTAAGGAAAAGACATCAACAGTCAAGGGTAACTCTACTACAACAAGGTATGTATGATTAGTGTTTGAATTTTAATTTTAATATCATCTTTGATATGTGTTTTTGCATGACAGTGTAAGTATTTTGTATGTATGTTTGATTGGGTTTTTTTCATAAATGTTGAACGTATTTACATTAGAATTTTGAATATTTCTCTAACATATGGTTTGTAGGAAAATGTAAGTATTTTGTTTCTATGGTGGTTTGGGTCTTGTTCATTAATTCATGTGCAGGAAGGAGGACATAATGGGACAAATATGACACATACTAGAAGGAAAATTCAATGCCAAAGTACCATTACTTGAAGCAAGCACAACAATACCTCAACAGCTGCTAGTGTTCAAAGAAGCACTGTCAAGTCAAATATCAAGTCGTGACAAAAGTAAGTATTGTAAAATCGTAAAAGAGCCATTATTGTAAAAGAGTCAATTTTAGTAGAGTTGGAGAGGCATTGTTGGGAGGTATAAGTGTCATTGTTGGATAATGTTATGGTTGGGTTGCAAGTCATAGTGTTATTGGTCTAGTTCAAGAAAATCATTATGAATCATATTGTATCATAAATCATTGTCCCTAGTATGAGATTCCACACTCTTGTATTATTTCTGATCATTATAGGGTGGCAGGGAGGTGCTAGGTTGGTGCATGAAGTCACCTATAGGTTGGAGCCTGTGAACACTTTAGGGTGGTAGGTTGGTCTACGATGTCGAGGCATCCTTTCAATTGACTACTGAAGAAACCAGGGCATTGGTGCATCCTTCCAATGGGAGCTGGAGAAGAATGTTTTTATATAATTCCAGGAATTTTTACCTTTCATTTCAATTGGGGCTGAAGATTAAAGAATTTATTAGAAAAGTGTGCAATGGTTTTTGACCTGGAGAGGGTTTTCCACCTAAAATTCGTGTGCCTATTTTGTTCTATTATTTACTGTTGTTATTGGATAAACGTCAAGAATAATTGAAGACTAACTAATGTTCTGAAAAGAATTAAAAGTGCTAATTTATGATAAATAATTATTCATCCCCCCCCCCCTCCCCTCTCAGTATTTCCAACAAGAACTAGACATTGCATAGTTACAAGAGGCACAAGATCATCTTGATGGTTTACAATGCATAATTGACATTTCCATAGGGATGAGAGAGGTCAATTTTATTGGGAAATAAATTTACAGGATTTGACTAAGTATGAGATCAGTGAGGTACAAGTGAAACCGTTTCCTAACTTATGAATGATCACACACACTCGGAAGAAAGGAATACAAAACTCAAGAGAAGGGGGTTCTCTAGCTAGTGAGTGGAGACTCTCATGCATTTTTATATTGGCTTTAACTCTTTAGTGAATCCCTGTGATTTAAGTTAGAGAAAAGAGTTAGTCATTTTTGTGCTTACTACAAGGAACAACTGAAAAACCACTCTGGTGTGTGCTATTGATACAATTGATAAACCACCTTGGTGCTTGTTGTTAAAGAGCAGTTGATAAACCACCTCGAAAGTGGGATCCATATTTTGAGTGTTTTAACCAAGCCTTTGGTGTTAATTCCTAGAGAAGGAATTCCTCAAACATTGCATCTATCTCAAAGATGGGAAGCTACAAGAAAATTTTGATGTAGATGGCCTACGGTTGGGTGTAGAGTGGAAGTCAGTCCTTTAGTTTCCAACCAGTTTGAGACACACATATATGTACATTAAATTTGTGTATTTGAATCACGAAATGTTATGTTCACTATAATGCTTATGATTTGTGTGGAATAGTGTATGCCTATGAATGTTAATGAATTTATGGATTAGGTTATTCAATATTTAGTTCATGATTTATTTCACAACAGCAACTTGTATAAATGTTAGCTCAAATGTTTTATAGGATTAGTAATGCCTCATCAATGGGCTAAGTCCTCTTATACTCTTTATATTAATAGAAATAGGAGTTTACAACAATAAATAGTAGTTGATTTTGTAGATGACTACCCAAGTTGACTTGTCCTTCCTTGTCACAAAGCACACCTCAACACCAACCCTAATGCATGAATATGATGACACCTCTATGTTCAAGGTAGCGACATGAGGACATTATTAGCCTCAAAAATCCAACCCTAATGTTATGGATGACAATAAATTTATAGGAGAATGATGGTAGTATAGGATTTACCATTATGGGCTTAACATCCACATATGATAAGAGGATGAGCTCAAGGGATGAGAGGCAATGTATCGAAGGTAGGATAATATAGGATTCAAGTTCTTATCCATGGCAAATAGTTAAAACAACCTTTGGAAGCTTATGGAAGATGAAGGTTTGAAATATTTTTTAATTTTCCTAAATTTCTAGAATCAACCCACCTGCAAAAAGGAGAAACTAGTGCTGGGAAATGTGGGTTCCTAGGGGAGTAGCATGTGCTAAACGTGGGTGACCAAGATGGAAGGGAGAACTAGGGCTAAAAACTTTTATTTTGAGCAATTACTTCAAGAAACTTAGACTTTTTGGAGGAGTCATGCTTATAGATTTATGAAGGGATGATTAAAACATGTTCACAGATATTGATTAATCCATTTTTTATGCTTATTGACCAGATGTGACAAAATGGACCATAAATATATCTAACAAATTATTTTCTGAAATGTTCTTTACTATGAGACTCAACTTTTGGAATTGCTAAATGTGTTCTATAATTGCATTTCTTTGCTGAAGATTTATCAATTGGCTAAAGAATGTGTTGCTCTTAATATCTCCATAATGCACTATCAATTCATATATAAAAATTGACCAAGAGATGGTACATTTTTTTTTCATCCACAAAGTCATTGATACTAGAAAACTTATCATGTTTCAAATACAAGGATGTATAAGTTACCTTTTGTAAAGTTGGAACTTGGTGTAGATCAAATAATTGCTCCATTTGGAACATCTACAAGGTCGTTACCATCAAACTTCCTCATATTGATCTTGGGAATTAAGTAGTTCCCTAGTCTCGAGTTGAATTTCCAATGATGTAGTTCAATAAGTGACGAATTATTGTAATTTTTTGATCCAATATTTTCTCCCTCCAAATGTGTTGAAATATTCCACATATGTGACTAAGATTCAACATTATTATTCTCTTATTTTTATGATTTCGCTCGATCACAATATCCCTTTTAGGGAATCTTTGTAATAACATGATTTCCATGAAATAATTCATATTTTCCATTATATCTTCCATTTCCATTTTAATGATTTCTCAAGATTTTGAGGAATCCAGTAGTTACAACATTATACCATTTATTTCATTACCTTGGTTCTTCAATTGTCATACCTTTTATAAATCTTCATATTCTTCAAGTACCACATGTGAGTTAGATATAGGTTAATAAAAAGTATAAATTCATGAAGATCCCTTTGTGATGTGTAAAATTAACAATACCTCTTATCATAGATTTTGAATCAACAAAAAGAAATCTTACAATTAAAAGCTAAGCCAAATGTAAGTTATGTAACTTTAAAACTATAATTGGAGATTGTCTTGCGAGTCGACATTTCTCATTATGTATCTTAGAAATTTTGGCCTTTATAAATTTATAATTTTGGAATAATAATCTAATGTCTTATATGTAATTTCGTAAGATCAAGCAAAATTTAAAATTTCAATTCAAAATTATGGTAGCTTCCCCAAATCTTGTTGATTCTTGGACCTCTCTAGAGAGAAAACTCGTACGAAATACAATGTGGATAATTTTTTTCGATATGATTGCAAAATTAATATCTGAAGCATGGTATGACATATTTCTAATTAAACTAGTGGCACTCCAATTAGATATTTATAGGATTATATATGATTGTTTTACTGGAACACCTATCCGAGAGTATTTGTAAGACAAGTTACAAACCCTAAATTTCACAACATATAACTTGAAAAGTTTAGAGTATAACAATATGAATCTTTTTACCACATAGTTTGTGAGATGCCTATGTAAGGTCCTAAACCTTTTGTTTTCTCATATGTCCCATAAAAACAATTATGCCGATTTTACCAAGAGAAACTATTTGAGACTAGTTTTAGGACTTGTCAAAACCCACAATTTCTATGGACTATAATATCAAATTTATAACTAGCCAAAACCTAGATTTTTCACAACAGATACTTCACTATGTCTCTTTAGGTTCCCAAAATTTAATTATCTAAAACTTCCAAAAATAAAAGATAAAGTGAAAATTCCAAAGTGACATTTTTTTTGGAGTAAGACCCTAGAATCATATGCATTGAAACTAAATATTATGCCCCAAACACCCAAATAACATCAAATGAGAAAAATATATAACTCGACACTTGAAAATAAGAGAATAATGAATTGTGAAGTCCCATCTAGGGAGAAGCCTTTGTTTACCATATATAAAAAAATACAATCATGATTTCATGATTTCTAAAACTAAATCTCCTTAGTATATATAAGAAACAAAAAAATGCAATTACAATTAAAAGATTTAACTAACCATAAAATATATATATATATATATAACAATAAAAATATGATAATATATCATTTTTAATACTTTGATCAAAATTTTGATGATATGAGTTTATTTATAATTAAGAAACCTATAAATATATTACTTCATCCTACACCAATTTTAAATTAATTAAATTATGGTAAAACTCTACACATACCTAAAATTTCTGTCAAAGCTTTATCAATTTTTAAAAAAAAATCCATTTGCTTGAAAGGAAGTTGTTTAAGACATTTGCATATGGAAGAGAGTTTTCATGGTGCAATGATGACTTCATCCACATAAACAAGGAATAGTCCATTAATTTCTTGCAGTTGGTGTTGATTTATTTTGAGATTTAGGATCTACATAAAGGTTCAACAAAGATTTGATGAAATCTAATATACCGAAATTCTTGACCTTTCAAAAAGGGAAATTTCACCTGAGACATGATTGATGTTACCTTCAAAAGTATCACACAGTAAAAAGAAACATAAAACAAAGTTAATTAATTGTATAACATAAAATAAGAAAAAATGATAAAATTAATATAGTCTACATTCAAATATATTATGATTTTTTGTTTAAATATCAAGAACTGTACATCTTTTGACTTCTTCATACTATAATAAACAATTTCCAACAATGATATGCCAATAATATTGGATCCATAGAAAGTACGAGTAATAGAGAGTGGCACCGGCATTTGATGGTACGGGTAAACTAATCTACATAGCTCACTATTATCATACAAGAATCTTTGAGCAGGAAAGCCGAGGGAACTTTATAATTTACATTGACTTTATGGTGGACATATCAACCAACAAAATCATTTCAAGATGCGTTGTGTTCCTTAACGAATAATACGTTGGCAAATGACCCACGTGCATGTATAGTGAGATTATGCTCTACAAATAATCATGTACACGTGTCATACATCCAATCTCGAGGCATCCATACATTGAACAATTAAGGTGTCCTCTCGATAATAAAACAAAGCTTTACATAGGGAGGATAGCTCGATAATTGTAATTTGAAATTAAAATTAAGGTTAATTATTGACATGGCCCTTACGTGTATTAAGTTTCGATTGACCAAGGGCTTACGTGGCATTGAGTCTTGATTTTATATCCCTCCATTCAGCTTTTGAATGTAATTTTGCACGCGGCTTCCTAACCATGGCCCACCTTTTCTTGTTAGGGGAATCAACTTCTTTGAAAGTATGTTTATCCAAAAATTGTCACTCTCATTAAGAACATAAGTACATTCATATGATGAAGTCTCCTTGGCATATGGATATGTGGTCTTTCATTTCTTGATGGAGTGGTGATGCATTAGGTTTATTGTAGATCTATCTTTTACCAACATGGTGATTTTCCAGATTTTCCATTTCCTCATAATAAGAAGAATTTTGGATGCATCAAAAATATATATTAGTATAATTATATTAATAATATGATTTAAATATATGGATAAATATCATTTTTATAAACGTTTTAATATATAAATTAATATAGATTTATCTTAACTATGAATCTACTAAGAGTTGTGTAATCTTCATGTTGTTTAAATATTTATTTAAAAGTTAGTGTTGTAATTGTGTTATTTACAAACTTAATTAAAATAATTTAAGTGAACATATGAATATTTGTGTTTCATTTTTTGTTATGAATATAATAAATATTTTACAAACTAGAGAACAAGCTGGCTGATAACAAATTTAGGTCCTAGAGAGTTCGGACAGTTGCACAGTTACAACCACCCTCCTATAGATTTGTAGGAAACCGAAAGAGAGGAAAGGGTTGGTTTTGGCTTCCTAAGAAATTTTGTGAAGAGACAAGAGGAAAAAGATAGAGGTCTATAAAGGGTAGGACGATGCTTGTGGAAAACTCCTGAGATGGACTCAGAGCTAGTGGAGAATTCTTGACCTGGTTACTAGGGGCTGGATCGATGTCTCGTTTCCCTAGGAGTTAATGAGTGAAGAAATTGTGTGAGCTATCCAGGAGCAGAAGCTCGGTGGGGAGAAGAGGACATGATTGCCCCCATGGTTGGGAGGACCGACTAAGCTTGTGTAGTTTTTCCCAGTGGAAACTAGATAAGTCTTTATTTGAATCAGGTTATTATGTGAATTAAATCGAATGTTTAAACTTGAAGTTTAATTTAAAAGATAAATTATATAATGATCTTAAGATTGATATCAGAAAAACATACAGAAAAGAGTTATGAGTTTCATACTATAGAATGTCAAGAATAAGAATAAGATAATGATTAAATTTCTATTACAGTAATCTGGTTAATAGGACGTGTAAATAGCGGGTTACACTTAACAATATTGTTTTCTTTGGAAAATGTTAGAATTATGAGTGGTTCTGGTAAGTTGGGGTTTTGTGGCTTGAGGGGCTTAGTCACACTCGAGGAAGGAACCAGAGGTTGCATTGTCCCCTCTAAGACTTTTATTATTAAGAGAATGTTCATGCCTGTAAATTACATAAATTACCTGTACATACTCAACATAGTAGTTACAGAAACCAAAGAACTACTGCACATATAAATGACAGAGAGAACCTAGAGATATCGAATACTTTCTGAAGATTATGCAAACACCATCTAATATTGAAATAATGCATTCATAAGAAAAACTATACCATCAGACGAGCGGTAGAATGATGTATAAATACACATATTTTTGGAGAAGCACTATGAGATATTGACTACGACTACAGGGTAGATACCTAATTGCAATCTAATAAAACTTGGAGGAACAAAAGTATTATTTAAACCATAGAGAAGCATACAGGTTAGCAAACCTTAAAAAAATGGCATATTCCATTATCGACTCTGAAAGTATACAAATTCAAAAGAATTATAAAGGCATAGTCCCCAAAATATTACAGTGAAATAATCAATCAAACCCTCACCGATAGTAATGCTGCACAACCTGTGTAGAAACCCTTATATTAAAACGAAAGACAGTTGGAAACAATCTAGCCATAAGTCAATGCATAAAATTCCGGAGATTTAAATAAGAATTAACAATTCTGGGTCGAACCCATATCGAAATGTTTAATATATAGATTGTGAACAGTACTGAAAGCTAGTGAAAGGACGAACCCAAATCTAGATTGAGACATGCAACATTATAAACCATAAACTCGGTGGAATAATCGATATTAACCGGATGGTATTCCATTAAAAATAAAAAGAAGTGGAACTAAATATTGTCTTGCTAATAGCTAGAGTCGTATCTCACTCAGTGATGAACTAAAATAGAATTGAACACCTCCACTACATCATAAGAACCTTGTAGTGAAACTAGAACGTATTGTCCAGGGTTTGGGATTCTGACTGAAAAGGAAAATCGTCCATACGAGAGAGCCTCATACCTGGAACCCCTGTCAAATTGCGAGTCAGTTGTCCAAGAAGCATTCAAAAGGCTTGACGAGACTACGAGAAGGTTGGGCATACCTACAGGTAACCAAGTCAAAGGAATTAAACAAGGACAAAGAGAATACATAATCCTTAAACCCTTAAATTTCAAAAGATAAACGAAAACATAAAGCTTCTTGAATGCATTTACCTGTCACGAGGTGAACAAATGTTGAGTGAAACTTTCCCAAACCTGCGAACTATGCCATGACTGGTGATCAGTTGTTGCATAAGACTATAAGCATCCAACCTATTTGCAATTGTGTTAACACCGACGAACAAGGATGAGATAGTACCCACGAGTCTCACTCGATCAGAAATGGACTTAAACAACAAGAACGTTCAAGAAAACAACTCCATGAACAAACCCCTATTGCAGAGCGGAACTAGTGTGGTGTGGAGCAGGAATGAGGAGGGAGGCAAGGGTTTGGGGTAGGGTAGTTACCCTAACTGCTACCTGAAGAAATATGGTCATTCGATCCACATCAAGGGCCCAGATCATTTTGAGACAGAACTGGAGGACCAACAACAGGAGGTGGCGACCTTCGAGAACAATTCCCCAACGTTGTTGATATGTTGGATGACATAAATCTAACCATTGATAATATAATCACCATATTGCCACCATGTGGGGATAAGTGCCAAAGGGTCGATGGTATTATTTATAATTAAATAGTAATTAAATTCATGCAGTTGTCTTGTCATTTGATATGTATCAACACTTGCATTAAGATCTTCATAGTATGTATAAACATGGTTATCAACTACAATTTTATGTAAACATTCCATACGTGATATGCTATAAACGTAATGCGAATTATACATATGGTTGACCAATGATATTGTATGTTAACATAGAACTTTAGTTTATTTTGTTTTTAATGTGCATATTGTTAGTTCCCAAATCCACCTCAGGCTGAAATAAGGCAGAAGAAGGACAACACCAAACCACGCTCAGCCTCGTAGCTAGCCCTACGAGGACAGGAGAGGGCTCTCTCTAGGTCAATCTCGATGAAGATATTCAAAGGGGGTTGAGATGACTAAAACAACAACTGATCTTAGGCTAGTTAAACAAATAGGAGGGCTTGATTTTGATTTTTAGGTGTTTTTTGTTGGAAAAAGGGAAAAACAATTTTTGGGCTTGGGGATGAGGCCAAATTCTTGCAGAGTTCAAGTTGGGGCAGGGTAGGCAATGATTTTGATGTCTTAGCTCAAAAGAATGGATGGAAAAGACTGTTGAGGAGCTGAAGAGGGCAAGAGAGTGCAAGGATCCTCTTCAAACTGACGAAGAACATAAAAAACTAAACAAAAGCTTAAGGCAGAGCACCAGCAAATCAATGAATTCTACCTCAATTACTCATTTGTTTAATTCAGAAGCATAGAGAAGGATGGAATACATATAACATTAATGAAACTTAAAATAACATGAGAAGAACATCATCAAAACTCAGAAGCCACAAGGATCCCAACAAGTGCTGCAAAACTCTGGTCTTTCCTTTGCCAAAAACTGAAAATGTATGTACAATGAGGTGCCAAACTTTTCCCAAGAGTCAACCCCTCAACCTACCGAAAGCTGACTCGAAAAATACATGATATAGACAAGTCCGCCTTCCCATACCTCTGGGTCCATTCAATAACCACAGGAGTAAGTTTAAACCAATTCTAAACATGGAGCTAAAATCTAGGCAGCCAAACAACTTGCCTCTATAAGCTAGGAAACTGATCCATTCACTTGATTTTCACTTTTTAGTGAATGAATCATCTAGAACAAGTAAATACATGCCAAAATTACATCATGGTTACCAAATTACATCAAGATAGATCAATCCTCTCATGAAAAAGTAAAACTAGTCAAAACTGGCCGAATTCCTGAGCTGGAAGGTGAAAAATAGGCTGAATTCCTCTATGTGTCGCGCTCAAAAGCTCTATGCGCCGCGCTACTTTGGACCTGTTTTTGGAGCACTTCCCGAAGTCCAAATCGAGCTCATGATAGCTCGTTGGAAATCCCTGGATGTCTTCTATCCAACCCAAGTGGAATTTTTCAATTTGGAGCTCATTTTCCTCTCCAAAACTTCAATCTCCCAAAAGTACTTCCTGCTGGTGCAAAAGGTGGCAGAAAGGTGATTTTCATGGTGTTTTTGGCCCTTAAGACCACCCAGAACTTGATGAAATGCTTCGGCCATTTCTAAACATACATAATATATCATGACAAACCCAAAAATGTAAATTTTTCCTCCAGAAGATCTCCCAAACGTAAGCGCGCGTCAGGTGTCGCGACGCTTCAGGCGGAAAAACCTGTTTTGTGACCAAAAATTCAAAAATGAAAAAATTTTCTCCAAATTCCTTGAAATTTGGGCTGGAGGTCCATAATCAAGTACCATGCTGAGCCAAAGAAGCTTCGGCCAATATTTGAAGTGGATCAGGCCTTTTTCGGCATTTCAGTGCCCTCTTGGTGCATGCAGTTCGGTGGCGGAATCACTGTCTCGTTCATTGGATGTGTCGGTGTCTGTCATGGTGTTGCAATGTGTATGTCAAGTGGATATTTGGTTTGTTGAAAATGATAAATTGGTGCCTTTGTTTCAATGCCAAATGTGGGCCAAAGGAATTTGAGGAATTGTGAGGAATATAAGACAATGGGAAAAGTGAACTGTGGGAAATAGTATAGTGGTAAAAATGTGATTCAATCAAGTGAGATTTAAAATTCCAGGATAGTCACTTGATTGCTTGGGGACTTGAGGATCTTATAAGTGAAATGAGAGAAGGAGAGTGATAAGGAATGGTAGGTTTTAGGGATAGGGAAAATAGGTCTTGGGAATAAGTGATTTGGGATGTTTAGGGAATAAGGGAGGAACTGTAGGATGATATGACGATGATGGGAAAGGAAAAGACAAGTGAGAAATGGAGTTTTTTGGCATCAAAGTCAAATTCTAAAACTTCAAATTCAAACCCTAAAGAGGCATTTCTTTACAAAAGGATAGAGTTTAAGCTTTTGGCATTCAAATTCTTCAAACCAATCTTTGAAACCACACCCAAAACTGATCAATGGAAAATTACAAGACAATTTGACTTACTTGGAGCAGAGGAGCCAAGAAATTTGGGATTTCGTTGAAGGCAATGAGAAAACTGGAGTATCAGCCCAATGCGCCGCGCTCCAACCCAATGCTCTGCGCCATAAATAGCGCATGTTTCAGGAGGCTTTTGGAGGCCTTCTCGGTGTCCATATTGGGCGCATGTAGCTCATTGGAAAGCTCTTGGAGTCTAATTTCCAACCCAAGTGGAATGTTGCAATTTTGATTTCATTTACCATGTGAAAGATCAAATATCCCAAGACTAGTCAAAATGTGCAAGATGAGGCTGCCTCAAGGTATAGTGTTGTTGCAGTCAACTTTTGAAGGTCTCCCTTAACTCCAAATTGAGCTAATGATAGCTCATTTGAAAGCTCTTTTTGTATAGTTATCATTGTACTCTTTAAGAAAGTCATTTGGCCAACCAATCTAGGAGAAATCTTGATTTTCCCAAGGTCACTTCAGAGGTGCATTCAATTCTCCTGAGGCAACGGTATTTTTGACATCTCTATAAAACCATGATACCTGTGTAAAAAGTGAAGGATTTTTTTCTTCTTTGGCATGTTTTGGACAAAAACCTCTCTCAGTTTTCCAAAATTCATCTTTTATTGCTCTGAAACATCATTTGAGTGAAACCTATCCCGATGTGTGAAACAAGGGATTTGTCGAAATGAAGGGGCTTCTAAATTCTTGGGGAAATTTTGGGAAGTAAGGAAGGATGTTAGGAAGTAGGGGAAAGTGGAATTTCAGAGATTGAGTGAGGGGAAGGGGTCCAAAAGGGAAAAACACAGGCCTAGCCTAGAAAATTGCCAAGTTGTAGCAAGAAACTAGGGTTTGTGCAAAAATCATGAATTTGGGGGATCTCAGTGATGGGAAGTGTTTAATAAGGTACATTAAGGATAGGGGAAGGTGTATGAACATCAGGATACAAGTTTTTCTGATGATTTGACCATCCAAGAGAAATTACCTTCAAAACCCTAGGAGAGGGAATTGAAACTTACCTAGGCACAACTGAAACATGAACAAGGTGTAAAATGACCCATTGGAACCTGAAATGATGATGAAAACCCTCTGAATGATGGCACACTCAGCTGAATGGTGACATGGACCGAAATTTGGACAACTTTGACAAGAGTAAAAGCAAAACCTAGACCTAATGCCCAGTGACCAAATTTTGCTTGAAGACTCATTGAAATGACAAAATTTGACCTTGACATCTTAAAATCACTTTGTAAGAGAATTTTTGATCACTGGAGGAAGGCTGCAAAGACTGACACTAACATTGGCTCCAATGGGGATGGTAGCTCCTTGGAGGTGCCAAGAACGGCAGATCTTTGGGAGAGAAGACCAGTGCCTTATCCATTGGGCTATGGAGTCCATTATTTTGACAAAAGACTGATGACTGAATTTCGAAACTGAAATCACTGAAATAATTGACTCAATAGACCAAACAAAAATGACTCATGACTGACTTGAGACAAGAATTTACAAAGCTTTTTTGAAAAAAAGGCAGTAGTCCACCAAGATTTGAAATCATGATGACAACCACCTGCATATTGATGAAATATGTACAATCATGTGTAATGAGCTTTCCAATGTAACCAATCAAGAAGATGCTTTCCTAACTGATTCTCCTGATCAGATCTCCTGGTCAACAATAGATAATGGTAACTGGGCATTAAAAAACACAATTGACCATGATCTCCTTCATCACTGAATACTGCAATAATCACCTTCACTATTGACTGCAACAAATTTGCCATTGGATCCTGAAAAACATGAAGATTTACCTCCTGCCGAAGAAATAAGGTGTCCATCTCTATTAATTTTGATCTGTCTTCATAATGTTCTTCAGTAAAAGTATGTTCCTGGTCTTCAAAATATTCTGAATAAATAGATGGGCAACTCTCCTCTTGGAAAAACATTTCAAAACATGAGAAAAATGAAAGGCAATCCTGAATGTTTTGATCTTCTATAGTATGAATATATTTTTGATCATCTTCATATGATATAACAGCCAGATTATCATATTCCTCATTACATTCATCAATCATGAGAAAAGCAACTTCAGACGTTTCTTGAAACCCAAACATGACATTTCTATCATCTACCATTAATTCATCGAGAGAAACTTTTTCACTTACTTGAACAAAGATCTCATCTTGTTGTTCATGAACTGCCAGGATTACCTCTTTATGAAGGCTTTGTTCTGATGACATAAAAACATTTGGATTCACAACTCTGTCTTCTGCATTCCAGATGATTTCAACAACAGAGTTCTCCTTCATGGGATTAAGGTATTCTTCGTCATCACAATCTGAATGTAGATCTGAAATAACTGACTGGACATTATCACAATCTGCAATTGAAACATGACTTCCCTGCATGTTGTCTTCTTCGATGGACAGATCTAAAACAAAACATTCTCTTTCATCATTTTCAGCCATATGGAAATCTTCAACCTGCTGATCTTCATAAGTATCCTCTAAGTTTTCTGTGTGCTGCAGAAATGGGTTTTCATACAATGCTTCCATGATTTCTTCGTCCATCAATTCATTATCCCCATAACAATTCTCAAGATCTTCAATGAAATTACTAATGTGTTCACAACAATTCTGCACTAACATAAAAAACGAACAAGATTCTTTGTACCTTTCAAAGAATATTGAATGAAAATCCTTTAGACAATAAATAGAAGCAGGTGGCAAACTTTCATAACAAGATCGGGCTTCATCTTCCAGAGTAGCCATAAACATTTTCATCAAACAGTCTTCAGGAAAATCGATCTTTAATTTATGCACATGAATGTGAAATTTCACCAGCTGAAGAGCAGCGTCATTACCTTCCACATTTCTGAACATAGGCAAATTCTAAAGCCAATCCACCTTGGGCATCTTATTTGGAAAACCTGGGATGTGATCTCGGCTCATGGGAGCGTATCTTCTTGCAATCCGGTCCATCTTGAAAATATTAAAGCTACTGATCGCCTGCAGTGAAGTCACCATGAATGATTGATTTCTGGATTTCTCAGTGAAAGGAGTCGCCAGGTGAATGTTTTCAGCCTTGCAGTGTCTGGTAGTTGTCCACCATCAACAATCAAATCTACACTTGATACATGTACTAGGGCAATTTATAAGTTAAGTGTTACGATTACAAGCTAGACTGGAGATCGACTGAAGTAGCATTTATCTACTATGTGCTCACAGAGCAAGAGCAGTTCGAAGGCTACCTGGCATGACTTCAGGCTTCGTCTGTAGCTATAAATCAAAAAACACTAACCAGCAAACCAATTTATCCCCAGTATGGTCGCCACTATGTTAGTTCCCAAATCCACCTCAGGCTGAAATAAGGCAGAAGAAGGACAACACCAAACCACGCTCAGCCTCGTAGCTAGCCCTACGAGGACAGGAGAGGGCTCTCTCCGGGTCAATCTCGATGAAGATATTCAAAGGGGGTTGAGATGACTAAAACAAAAACTGATCTTAGGCTAGATAAACAAATAGGAGGGCTTGATTTTTATTTTTAGGTGTTTTTTGTTGGAAAAAGGGAAAAACAATTTTTGGGCTTGGGGATGAGGCCAAATTCTTGCAGAGTTCAAGTTGGGGCAGGGTAGGCAATGATTTTGATGTCTTAGCTCAAAATAATAGATTGAAAATACTGCTGAGGAGCTGAAGAGGGCAAGAGAGTGCAAGGATCCTCTTCAAACTGACGAAGAACATAAAAAACTAAACAAAATCTTAAGGCAGAGCACCAGCAAATCAATGAATTCTACCTCAATTACTCATTTGTTTAATTCAGAAGCATAGAGAAGGATGGCATACATATAACATTAATGAAACTTACAATAACATGAGAAGAAACATCATCAAAACTCAGAAGCCACAAGGATTAAAAGAATAACAGCTACGAGTCTTTTCTTACCTTGCTTGAAATATGGATGTACAATGGAGTGCCAAACTTTTCCCAGATTAACTTGGGTCCAACCTACGAAAATGACTTGCATGACTCGAAAATGTGATACACGGGCTTAAGTCTAACCCCTTCCCATGCCTCTAGGGGTTGATCTCATGCTTCTAGGAGCAGTTTGAACCAATTCTAAACAAAGAGCTAAAATCTAGGCAGCCAAACAACTTGCCTCTATAAGCTAGGAAACTGATCCATTCACTTGATTTTCACTTTTTTGGGAATGAATCATCTAGAACAAGTAAATACATGCCAAAATTACATCATGGTTACCAAAATACATCAAGCTAGGTCAAAAATTACATCAAGAGGTGAAACTAGTCAAAACTGGCCGAATTCCTGAGCTGGAAGGTGAAAAATAGGCTGAATTCCTCTATGCGACGCGCTCCAAAGCTCTATGCGCTGAGCTACTATAGACCAACTTTTGGAGCACTTCCCGAAGTCCAAATTGAGCTCATGATATCTCGTTGGAAAGCCCTGGATGTCTGCTATCCAACCCAAGTGGAATTTTTCAATTTTGAGCTCATTGGACCCTCCAAAACTTCATTCTCCCAAGATTACTTCCTGCTGGTGCAAAAGGTGGCAGAAAGGTGATTTTCATGGTGTTTTTGGCCCTTTAGGAAGCCTAGAATGTGATGAAATTCTTCGGCCATTCCTGAACATACATAATATATCATAGCAAATCCAAAAATGCAAATTTTTCCTCCAGAAGATGTCCCAATCATAAGCGCGCGTCGGGTGGCGCGACGCGTCGGGCAGAAAAACCTATTTTGCAACCAAAAATTCAAAAATGACAAAATTTTCTCCAAATTCCTTGAAATTTGGGCTGCAGGTCCATAATCAAGTACCATGCTCAGCCAAAGAAGCTTCAGCCAAGTTTCGGAGTCTATCCTCCCTTTTCTGCCTCCTCAGTGTCCTCCTGGTGCATGCAGTTTCAGTGGTGACTGTCTTGTTCATATGATGAATGTGTCCGTCATGGTGTCACAAGGTATGTATCAAGTGTATGTTTAACTTGTTTGGAAATGAGAAATTGGTGCCTTTGACTCAAATTTCCAAGTGTATACTGATTTTTATGAGGTGAAAACAAAAATGTGGTGTATTTGCCTCCAATTTCCAAATGTGTGACAAGACTATGGGAAATATGGACAGTGGGAAAAAGGGTTTCTGTCAAGTAAATTTAAAATGTAGGACAGTCACTTGACATTTTTGGGATATGGGATTTGGGGATTTTATAAATGATATGAGAGAGAAAGGATGACAGGGATGGTAGGGTTTAGGGATTGGGGTTGTAGGACTTTAGGAATAAGTTATTTTGAGGATGAAAGGGGTAAGTAATGAACTGTAGTGAGATGAAATATAGTGATATAATAATAGTGAGAGGGAAAAAATAAGATGGGAAACAAAAGGATTTGGCACCAAATTACTTTTTGTAACACCAACTCCAAACCTTAAGAAGTAATTTTCCAACACAATGATATGGTTTATGTTTGGCATTCGAATTCTATAAACCAAACTTTCAAACCATACCCAACACTGATCAATGGCATATTGCAAGATTATTTGACTCATTTAGAGCATAGGGGCCAAGAAATTTTGAAATTTCATTGAAAGCAATGAGAAAACTGGAGTATCAGCCCAATGCATCGCACACCAACCCAATGCGCCGCGCCATAAATAGCTCATTTTGCAGGAGGCTTTTGGAGGCCTTCCCGGTGTCCAAATTGGGCACATGATAGCTAGTTGGAAAGATCTTTGAGTCTAATTTCTAACCCAAATATAATTTTTCATTTTTGAGTTCATTTTCCTTTTCATAAATTAAATCTCCCAAAACTTGTCAAAATGAGAAGAATGAGGCTGCCTCAAGGCAGAGTGTTGTTGCAGTCAATTTTTGAAGGTCTTCCTCAACTCCAAATTGAGTTCATGATAGCTCATTGGAAATATATTTTTGTCTAGTTATCATTTGACTCATCAAGCAAGTCATTTGGCCAACCATGCTAGGATAAATCTTGATTTTCCCAAGGTCACTTCAAAGGTGCATCAATTCTCCCGAGGCAATTGTATTTTTGACATTTCCCTAAAACCATGATACCTGTGTAAAAAGTGAAGGAGGTTTTTCTTCTTTGGCATGTTTTGGACAAAAAAATCTCTCATTTTTCCAAAATTAATTTTTTATTGCTCTGAAAAATCATTTGAGTGAAACCTATCCCGATGTGTGAAACAAGGGATTTGTCGAAATTAAGCGAAATGAAGGGGATAAGGGGCTTCTAAATTCTTGGGGAAATTTTGGGAAGTAAGGAAGGATGTTAGGAAGTAGGGAAAAGTGGAATTTCAGAGATTGAGTGAGGGGAAGGGGTCCAAAAGGGAAAAACACAGGCCTAGCCTAGAAAATTGCCAAGTTGTAGCAAGAAACTAGGGTTTGTACAAAAATGAGGAATTTGGGGGATCTCAGTGATGGGAAGTGTTTAATAAGGTACATTAAGGATAGGGGAAGGTGTATGAACATCAGGATACAAGTTTTGCTGATGATTTCACCATCCAATAGAAATTACCTTCAAAACCCTAGGAGAGGGAAATGAAACTTACCTAGGCACAACTGAAGCATGAACAAGGTGTAAAATGACCCATTGGAACCTGACATGATGATGAAAACCCTCTGAATGATGGTACACTCAGCTGAATGGTGACATGGACCGACATTTGGACAACTTTGACAAGAGTAAAAGAAAACCCTAGACCTAATGCCCAGTGACCAAATTTTGCTTGAAGACTCATTGAAATGACAAAATTTGACCTTGACATCTTAAAATCACTTTGTAAGAGAATTTTTGATCACTGGAGGAAGGCTGCAAAGACTGACACTAACAATAATCACTTCATCACTTAAACTTAGGATAAAATGTGATTTTGAGGGTTTTTTTATGAAATATCTCATGATTTTTCTAAGTAAAATGGGATTTTACTTAGGAAAAGAATTTTTGGAAGTAAATGAGTGTGATGATGAATTATTTTAAGTACTTAGGTTTTTTCCAATTATTGGGCCGAGGGTCCGGTCCCTCCAAAATTCAAGGAAATGCCTTGAGCCCCTTTAATCTTCAAATACCTTAGTACTTAGGGGAAATTAGTGAAACGTTTAGGGAAAAGATGAGAAGGGAAGTTAATAATCTTGACTTTGCTTTGCTGTGAATATTTTCCAATGTAGTATCTGCCTTTGCACTTGTGATGAAAGTAAAATTGAACACAATTAGAACCATCATTCACCATATATAATTCTGCAACAACATCTACTTACCCTATCATTTTCTCTTCTTTATTAGGGTGCACTTAGACTGGCAAACCCTTATCAATCTTCTTTTTCTTTTACATGGAACCCTATCTAATTCTAACCTTATTACATCCAAGGGCTCAGATTAAACTGTTGAACTCCTTTTATTCACTCTACCTATCTACTTATCTACCAAGATTAAACAGTTTGGTCAGATTTTATTATCTATCTTTAAAACATGAAATTGAAAGATGAACTAGCAAAGCTTAAACTGTTTGACTGTTCATAAATTGTGGCATAGAATTCAAGTTGCACACAATTTGTTTATTACATTAGAGCAAAAAGTATTGGCATTTAGAACTGCACACTTTCCTTGGCCTTTCTTTTGGTGGGGTTCATTTCTTTCACTTTTTTGGCCAATTTTTATTCTTTTCACCCTTTGATTTTTCTTTTAGGGTATACCCTCTTTACATTTTTTAAATTTTTTGATTTTTTGAAAATATGGAAAACCTTTGCAACAAGAAAAGGTATGAACATATTACATAGCTCATCAAGTCAATCATGAAATATGACACCTATTGGTATAGGATTCTAACACTGGCTCCACTTAGGGATGGCTTTTCTTGGCCTCAAAATGATTATGACTGAACCATGGAATCTTTTTCTCCTTGTTGCTTTATTGTATGTATGACATTAATACTTATAAAGCTTAAGGCCTTTTCCTCGGGCTTCAACTCCAGTAAGTTACTATCCACTCAAAACTTAAAACTGTGTTTCCCAGTTGGAAATCTTCTGCCTTAGTCCAATCCCAAACATGCATTTGTTGTGGCTGAAAAACTTGAATTGAATATAGTCATTTTTCTGCAACCTGAAATCTCTGAAACTAAAACAACACAAACAAAATTTCAAACCAACTGAAAGAAAAACTAGCTGAAAATTGAAAACTAAAAAAAACTCTCAAAATTATGAGCTTATCTGCACTCATTTACCTACTCAATCTACTGTTCAACTGCTAGTTAAGTAAAATGAAATAGCCAATGCAACCATTCAAGCATTATGTACTTTGATAAATTTTGCTGCATTTTCTTGTTGATTATCAAAACTGTACTTCTGCAACCTATTAGAAACTTGCCAACAAATGAGAGGATAAGGAAACATTTTATTTCCTTTGTTGACTCTAGAAACTGTACAAAAGGTTCTTCAAAAATATATACACTGATGTTTAACTGATCTAAACAACTGTACATCTGTTCTGGATGGCCTCCATGCCATGAATTTGAAATGTTATTTTCGTCTTTATCTCCCTGCAAACTTTCAAATAAGATTTGTGATGATATTCCTACTGATTGTAATGTTTGACTATTGAATTCTTTATCATCTTGATTCTGAAAATCACAGTTAGTTAATAGAGGAATGCTTTGAATGCCTTCAATATTCAACATACCTGCTATTGGATCCTGAAAAACTTGGGAAAATGGCTACAACCTATAGCATATAGGTTTCCATGAGACTTCACAAACTTCAACAAGTTTCTCAACATTTTCATTAAATATTTTATACCATATTTCTTTCAAACACTGAAATGATTCAAAAAATAGTGGTATGAAACTTTCTTGTGTCATTTGATCATTTATTTCAATAGGAACTGATAACTGCAATTGTGAAACTAAAAACTCTTGATCAATAGTTTCATTATCTTCTTTGTTGTCAATCACAATTCCTAAAGATTGTTGATTATTGATGGCATGATAGTTGTCTCTAATGAACTGAAATGAAGCAAAACAAAGAGGTAAAGAACCTTCACTTATTTCCACATTTTCTGCTTTTTCTTCCTCACTCTCATGGTTTATCTGTATTGGTTGATCATTGTCTTCAATCTGCTGAAACTGAGTTTCTTCATCCCACAGACTAGCTTCTGATTGCCGTGTAAAGTTAGCTTGAGTTTGGAGAACATAACTATCATCATAATGATCATACTTAGGCAAATTATCAAAAGAAGGAATGTCATCAAACATACAGATTAGATCAGCAGATTCCTCTTCCTCATATTGATCTGTAAATTCATTTTCTGATCTATGATAATCGGAATTAGCAGGAATTTGTTTGTGGTTATCAACCTATTCTATTTCTTCATGGTTATTTCGAATAAAAAATTCATCTTTCATAGTGATCTCCTGTGTTATTTCATCTAGTTTTCTTACCAAAAGGCTGAGTTTTACCTCTGCAATATTTTTCTTTTCCTCTTCTTCCGCTTTCAACTTTTCCTGTTTGTTTTTTAGATTAACTTCTACATCGACTGCAATGTTCTGCATCTATACAAGTGTTTTTGGATCTCTTTCTCTTAATCGAAATTCTATTTCTGGATTAAAGGCACTTGGATAATGCAAGAGAGCTAAATCATGAGGAGGTCTAATATTTTCTGGCAATGAATAATAAACTTGATTAAATCTGTCAGAAAATTTTTGTATTGTTTCATTTGGATGTCTTTTTAATTGATTATATTCTTCCATGATCACAAAATGATTAACTTTGATAATCCATCTATCAAGGAAAATTTTGATAAACTGCTGGAAATTTGAGATACTAGCATTAGGCAGATTTTTGAACCAAATCTTTATTCTATTTTGCAAAGAAAGAGAAAAAAGTCTGATTTTAACATCATCTTCATCAATCTCAAATAAATCCAAATAATTTTCAAAACCTTGAATATGTTTTTGGGCAGTGATTCCATTCTCTCCATTAAATCTAGGAAGATACTTGTAGTATTTTTTAGGAAAATCATGGAGTATAGGCGGTAAAATAAGGGGCGTATATCTATTTGGAACTTTATATGGCACAGGGATATGTACAGGGATTGTAAGATCAGTCTTGATTATTTGAGGCTTCTTAATTGGAAAATTATCATCATTAGATTCATAAGAAAGCTGCTCAAAGAGATTAGGAGAATTATTACTTACAATGTTCAAAGGAAAATAACTAAAAACTAATCTAAGATCTTCTATAAAATACAATATACATTGAAAAACTTTCTTAATAAGAAAGAACATAATGTCTTGGATTAAGATCCAAGTTGAAAGCCTGATCTTTCCATATTTTTCTTTGAGGTTCATTCCTCCAGTGGAGTCTTGATTGTGAAATTGATTAGGAGTCGCCAGGTGGATGATTTTAACCTTTGTGTGTCTGATCCCTGTCCACCATCATAGATCAGATCTAAACCTGTAAAACAATTCTGAAGAAAAATTTAGTTCTTCAGGGAACCAAATTTTGAGTATTTTATGATTATTTTGTTTTTTTTTATGAATTGTCAAAACAACTTCTATGATTTCTTTAAGAGGCTTTAGATATGAGATTTAAAATTTCTTAAAGATTTATTTGACAAGAGGAACTAATCAAGTATTTGAAACCAGATGTTCAATCCATAAACTAGACCAGAGATAGACTGAAGCAGCATTTATTTACTTTTGCAATTGCAAAGCAAGAGCAATTTCAAAGGCTACTTGGCTAACTTCAGGCTCCGTCTATAGTTTACAAAATAGTTAATAGTCGCAATAAAAATTTTCAGGTCCCTAGTATGGTCACCACTATGTTATCACTCAGATTTTCCTTGAAGTTGTTGGAAGAGGAAATGGGTCCGAGGTAACCACAAACCAACCTTCAGGTACAGAATCAAGCCAATCTGTACCCAGAGAGGGCTCTCTCTATAAAATTTAGCTTTGTTTTGCAAGGTATTAGTCTAGTTATAAAGTCCAGGGGTTTTGTTTGAATTTAGGTTGATGGAATTCTTTAGCTGAGATTGAGATCAAATAGTTTCAGTCCATTGGGCTAATGGAGTCAAAGGATTGGCTACACTGGCTTAAGTTTTTTAACAAAATATGGTTTATCAGGGCAAGATAATCAAACTAGAAACAATTATAGATCTAAAGTGAATGGAATGGAATTCAAACGGATGAAAGGCAATAAAGAATATTTCAACACATTCAAGAGAAGAGAAATAAATTGATTATCAATAAAGAGAAGTTAAGTATTTTTTACTAAATAACCAAAGATGTATGAACTAGACAAACAGGAGCAATTAAGAATTCGTTGTTTAAACCAGTTTAGAAGAAAACAAATTAGAATAATAACGACTGAAATCATATTACACCTAAGTACTTTCTGATTTAATCCTTTTCTTTAAATATTAAGATAATGAAACACAGATTATATTGTAAACAAATATAAAACTTCAAAACATGGGATAGAGATGACTTATTGATCCTTCATTTGACACATGAATCCTGAGAAAAGTCTTCTGCCTCAATTCCTTGTCCAGTTTTGCCACGAAAAATTTCTCCAAAGCTCTTTATTCCAAAATATTCAATGTTACATCAGAGTATAAGAATCCACCCTCAATACTCTAATTGAGGGAGTTTTTATACAAATTCAAAGCTAAAATATCTTGAAAAAAATATCAAAATTGGTTCACAAATCTCTCCAACTATTTTACATAAATAGAACTTAAGTAAAATACACTTAAAATAATGCATCTATTTGGCACTATTTTGTATGGATAGGTGATGAAAAAGAGGAGAGTTCGAATTTGATCCAACTCTTAGTTGATGATGAGGCATCCAAGTCACTAACTGCTTCCTTTCTTTGTGCATTCTGCTCCAACAATTCTGCAAACTTGGGGTCCAATGATATCTTTGTATTTCTCAATCCGTAATAGATATGTAAAACGTGAAATATTTTTTTGTGGATTACCATGTTGGTGAGATAAACCTCTTTCAGTTTCCTACAATTCCTCTTCAGCTGTGCACAATAGGCTCTGTAAAAATATGTGTAAAACATAGTTTTACAGAGTCTGAAAAATAGCCTGTAAAGATGTGAATTTATCTCTCATTCTGAAATCCATGTGAAAAAAGTGAGATAGGTTTTTGTAGATGGGTCTCTTAGGAACAAAAACCTCCTTCAGTTTTGTATGATGTATTTTGGATTTACCACAATATTCTCTGCATAATGATGACTTAACTGGTATTTTCTGCAAAAAGTGCTTTCCAACATTGTTTAATATTTCCAAAACCATAATAGCTGTTAGAAAAGTGAGAGAGGTTTTTGTAGATTGTCCTCTTAATAACATAAACCTCCTTCAATTTTGTAAAATTCATCTTGGATTGTTCACAATAGTTTCTGCAAAACTATGACTTAAACAGGAAATTTTTGAAGAATGTACCATTTTTGCTCTAATTTCATCTTTTAACCTTAAACTTCTTTTGACTGTTTTTCACTTTTACTTTCGATAAACTTAATTGTGGCTGGTGAAACTATTTTCATATTTTTTTAACCCTTAATAGCTTCATGTTTACTTTCACATTTTACTGTTTACTTTTTACTTTTTACCGCTCTATTTTTTATCTATCTTCACTTTGTCATGAACTTGTATGTTCTATTTTGTAATTGCCTTCCCTGCTGTTTATCTTCATTCTAGATGATTCACTTGACTTGGTATTCAATTTTGATACTCTTTAATCTTGATACTCTTTGACTATTCTTTACTGTGTCCTTTTACCTTCAATGTGTATTTTAGGTTTTTAATGTCTGTTTCAACAGTAAATCGTTTAATATCCTATTTCCTTTGCTTGTCTTTCAACTGTATGTTTTATCTTCCATCTCTGTTTGAATAGATTTGATAACACTCTTGGATTAAACAAGTATTATGACTAGTATTAAGACTGTTTATCCAAGGATGTGGTCTTTTGGTCACCTGTAAAACAAAATAAATTGTTAAGAAATCATTGGTTTGCAGGGGAGGTCGAAAAGGTTTCATTTGATGTTGAGAGGTCTGTGGAGTGAATCTAGAATGATTTTTGGGAGGTAAACCATGCTCGAATTGGTTAACATATGCTTCAGGTGGCGCAACTGGGTTACAAAGGGTTTTACTTCACAATCAGGTGAAAATGAGCCACACTATGGTGTTTGTGTTTAAACGGGTAAACGGTTGATATTGGCAGGTAAGCTTTGAATGAACAGTGATTTGAACAGGTACTGGTTATGGTGAAAGAACCTTGGAATACTCGACTACAATTCTCTTCAGCAAGGTAACGGTTGGCAGACTTCAACAGTTGATTTTTGAAATTTGTTGCATGGGAGACTGGTTAGTGCACGAGATAATGAAAACGACGTGGGCACGTTTGTTTTATTCACAAAGTCAAAAGGTTAGCGGGTTTTTGATAGATGACGTCAGCATGTACGGTGGACACGTCACAGAGGGTAGGTGGTAAGCGGTTTTCCCCCGCACCGCTTTTGAGGGAAGGCGGTATTGAGCGGATGGGCAGCGATTCCATAGAGCGAATGACGCGTGGCATGGCATTGTTTGAAAACCACCGGCTCCCTGCGCGTTATTGTTCAGATCAGGATGGCCAGCGGAATTATCAATAGCCGTTGATCTAGGAACGGCTGATCGAACGGTGTTAGGGACATGAAGTTGACGGGGATTTAATAGGGCAGGCCCGACGCGTGTTATTATTGATTAATCGCATTCGGAGTGATTTGAATGGCGGGTTAAGTTCTTAATTAATCGTGGGGATTAATTAATTCCTCTGTATACGATGAAGGGTCAAGGAGGAAAAATACGCAAGGGATGGGTTATTTTTGTTTTTAAAACACGTAATAAAACATGTTTCAAATCATTTTTTAATGTACTTTTTTATTATATGATAATTAAATTAGATTAATCCAATTACCATAGGGAGCGGGATTAATATATAATGATATATTTTAACCAAAGGGGGTATAAAGTGGGTTTTTTATTTGAATAAGTGGGGATTAAATACTTTGGTTAAAATTATAATATATGGGTTTTTTGGGATTTTATATAAAAAGGAGTTATATATAATAGGAGAAGGTTATTTCTATAAGGAGTTAATACATAAAATCAATGTTAATATGACAAGGGGACAATGTAAACTCAAAATACATTAATATAACTAAGAAGGTGAAGATTTTAAAATAAAATTGCATTATAATCACTTCATCACTTAAACTTAGGATAAAATGTGATTTTGAGGGTTTTTTTATGAAATATCTCATGATTTTTCTAAGTAAAATGGGATTTTACTTAGGAAAATAATTTTTGGAAGTAAATGAGTGTGATGATGAATGATTTTAAGTACTTAGGTTTTTTCCAATTATTGGGCCGAGGGTCCGATCCCTCCAAAAGTCAAGGAAATTTCTTGAGCCCCTTTAATCTTCAAATACCTTAGTACTTAGGGGAAATTAGTGAAATGTTTAGGGAAAAGATGAGAAGGGAAGTTAATAATCTTGACTTTGCTTTGCTGTGAATATTTTCCAATGTAGTATATGCCTTTGCACTTGTGATGAAAGTAAAATTGAACACAATTATAACCATCATTCGCCACATATAATTCTGCAACAACATCTACTTACCCTACCTACTTTACCCTATCATTTTCTCTTCTTTATTAGGGTGCACTTAGACTAGCAAACCCTTATCAATCTTCTTTTTCTTTTACATGGAAACCTATCTAATTCTAACCTTATTACATCCAAGGGCTCAGATTAAACTGTTGAGCTCCTTTTATTCACTCTACCTATCTACTTATCTGCCAAGATTAAACAGTTTGGTCAGATTTTATTCTCTATCTCTGAAACATGAAATTGAAAGATGAACTAGCGAAGCTTAAACTATTTGACTGTTCATAAATTGTGGCATAGAATACAAGTTGCACACAATTTTTTTATTACATCAGAGCAAAAAGTAGTGGCATTTAGACCTGCACACTTTCCTTGGCCTTTCTTTTGGTGGGGTTCATTTCTTTCACTTTTTTGGCCAATTTTTATTCTTTTCACCCTTTGATTTTTCTTTTAGGGTATACCCTCTTTACATTTTTTAAATTTTTTGATTTTTTGAAAATATGGAAAACCTTTGCAACAAGAAAAGGTATGAACATATTACATAGCTCATCAAGTCAATCATGAAATATGACACCTATTGGTATAGGAGTCTAACAACTACCATAAATCCCTTTTCGACCACCAAATATCTGCAAAAGAGGTATTTCTCGGTATTTTAACCTGCAAAAAAAAATTAAATCTAAACTTGTGAGCTAAGGAGACTAAATTAAAGAGAATTAATGGTTTAAAAGTGCCTAAAAACAAACCAAAACCTGGAAATTTTTTTCCAGGAAGCCTGAAGTCTGTTGTGAAGCCCTTTAAAGCCAAATTCCTCGATTTGCAGCATCTTTTAACTCTTGAAGATCAATTCCAAATGTAGAAGAAGTTCAAAGTCTTATAGATTGATTAAAAGACCCTTTTCCCATAATTTTACCATTTAGGAAACCCTGTTTCCTGTCTTAAACCAATTCAATCCCTGATAAGCCCAGTTTGAGCAATAAAATCCTTTGAAGATAATTTCCCCCCAGCAAATTGCTCAGTTTCTCTCTATTTGTGAAAATCAACTACAACAAACAGTTTAATTTTGCTTAGTTATCCCCAAAAATGACAAAGAAGCAAGTTACACCCAAGTCTGGAGGTCCCAAAACCTCAAAGCCTGCAATAGCCAAGCTTCCCAAGCCTGAATCATCAAAAATCAACAAGCCAACTCCTGCTTTAACAGTTGATTCAACTGAAGTTGTTAGACCCCTTCAACCTCCAATCTTATCTGAAGAAAACATTCCTCTAACTGATTTATATTACAAGATTGCTGATACAGTGGTAGAATTCAATTTGCTTGAGATTCATAACTGGTGTTATGATAAATTTTTGAATAAAAATCAAGATGACATACCTATTTGGGAATCCAATTTGCCCAAGTATGTAGTTCCTGTTACTCATCCAACCCAGGACTTAGTCAGATTATGTCAAATGTATTATGTTCCTGATCAGAGAGCCATCGTAAACAAAGATAGAGAAATTTTGTTTTCCATCACAGCAGAATCCATAAATGAAATGTTTTAGTTGAAGCTTGATCCTGGAGTAGTGCCCTTGTCAATTGAAGAGTTAACCCAATTATACTTAGAGTTGGAGTTAACTAAAAAGTTTTCAGTCTTTCATAATTTCATGCCTGAATATGTAGAAATCCCTAAGGTTAATCCTCCTTATTCCACTTCTGATTTTCCTGAAGATTTTAGACAAGTGATCTCAATGTTATCCGTCATTCTAGGATATTTTAATGATGAATTTACTGATGTATCTATACTTGGGTTCCTTTCTACATTATCCCTGGGGCAGCCTCCTGCCATGATCTTTGATTTTGCTAGATTCATTTCTGATAGCATACATTACCAATTGACCAAATCGTCCAATGAACGAGTTTTCAGATATTCATCTTATCTATTCCATTTGTTTCTATTTTTCCAAGCTGAGAATTTTCCCATTGCTTTACAAAAGATGGATGTAGAGGGCCAACCTATATTAGTGACATTTTGGAAATCTTTGCTCAGAAAGGAAGGAAATGAATTCATTTATAAACAGTTTTCAGACTTATTCATCAAGACTTGCATGAATTTGATTTACAAGTCTGAACAGCCCAGAGTGAGTGAAGAAATGAAGAGAATATCACAGCTATCTGAACAATGAAAAGTAGGATACTGGTACTTATATCAGAGACACACAGAATTAAGAATCTTTGGAACAAATTTGTCCCCATATAAGTTACCTAAATTTTTAACCATCAGGGTTTTTGCATTGGAATATTTAAGACAAGTTTTAAATGCAGATGCTAGAAACTTCATGGCATCAAAGAAAAAGACTCAATTCAAGTTGAAGAGCCAGATTGGCCCTTTCATAGTAAACAACAAGGAAGCTAAAAAAGAAGTATCTAGACAATTATCAGAGTATCAGTTTCAAGAGAGTTTTCAATGGAATTATGATCCCCAGGGTTACCTCAGTACTGTAAGGGTAAAATGCAAGCTTCAACCTTTTTACATGACTCAAAACCACATATTGAGAAGTTTTCCAATCAAATGGAATGGGTGGAAAATACCTTGATAGATCCTACTTCTGATATAGAAACAGTGAAAAGGACAGATAATTCATAGACTATAATAGTCACCAAGCAGTCAAAATATTAAAACAAAAGGACCAGGAATGAAGAAGGCTATTCAGCAGAGACCATTGCAGAATACAAATTCAAGATTATTTACAACAAAAAGGCAAAAATGACTGCTGCTGAGAGAGAAAAAATAGTGGAAATAGATGATACCAATGATCAGGAAATGAATGATGATCAATCAGAAAATCAAGGGGCTACAGTAATTTTTGATGAAGTTTTGACAGAAATTGGAAAAGAACAGATTGCAACAGATAAGAAGGGAAAGCAAATAATTGAAAAACAAGTTGATATTGAAATTCCCTCTTCCTCCAAAGCAAAAGATTCAGATATCAAACAAAGGTACAAACAAATAAAGGAGAAAAATGAGGAGATCCAAAGAGAAATTTACTCACAATTCCTAGAAGAAAATCTAGGTAACAAGGACAGATTGTTAACAACATTTGATTATTCTACTAATAAAATGATCATGTCCTACCTCTAGCCAAAGGTTGCAGATCCAAAGACATTCTCAGACTACAATAGAACATACTTTGAAGTTTATTCAGAGAATATCCATGAGCTTGATCAAATTGAACTTCATAGGCATACATCTAAAATGTTATATTCAAAAATAGTGGATAAGACCAGGAGTACTATTCAATTGCAAAACACCATTTTTAATATGCAGGACCAGATGAGGCTAGACAAAGCATCTTTACAAGAAAAAGAAATAAGGATTAAGTCCTTAGAAGGTCTAGTCCTTCAAATAGGAGTAGATCCATCAAACATACAGGTTTCTCAGAGCTTGATAAAGCAAAAGAATGATGATATCACTGCCTTGAGAAAACAGTTAAAACTTCCTCAACATGAACATCCTCAAGCAAAGGAAATCCTCCAAGAACAAACTGAAAAAGCTGAAATGGCCAAGCTAATACTAAAACTGACTGCCCAAGTCAAAGAGATGGAAGATCAGATGGAAATACTTATAAAATAAAAAGAAACAGTAAAAGAGGCTGATGTGCAATCTACTCCCACTATTATTCCTATAGTTGGCACAGTTTTCCCTTCCACATTGGCAGAGTATTTAAACCCAAAAGTGCCACTGGCAACTATAGTGTCAGTGCAATCTATAGACACTTTTTCCACAGGATCATCCACAACACAAGTACATCAAACAGGTGAGGCAGCTGACATAGTAAAGGCCATGAATGAGATGTCCCTAAAGAATAATGAGATAATAAATTTGAAAAAAACCATTCAAAGTCTTGAAACATCAAATGGAAATGCATTGATTACCTCTAAGGGACATGAACAAAGAGCAAAAATACTTGAAGAACAGGTAAAGATCTTGCAACAACAAGTAAATCTCAGTGAATAGGTGACCTTCATCAAGAACTATCTTTGGACAAACATAATTCAAGGCATACATCTACAATGGCCTTCAATTCAAATCATATATGAGCAGAGACATCTACTTAAGGCAGCACAGGTGGAAATTCAGAAAACAAAAGAAGAACTGGCTAACAAACCATCTCAAGCTTTGAATCTTATTACATTTTAAAACAACAAAAATAGAGAGGAGCTTGAAGAATTGAAAATCCAAGACAGGACTGAAACAATTTTGCAAATCAAAAAGGTCCTAAATAAAAGGAATATAATGAACAATTTGGAGGAAAAGTTCAAATCCATGGAGTTGTCAATAACAAAGTTTTTGGCACAATACACAATATTGAGAAAGGCAGGCCTCCCAGACATTCATGGCTTTAATGAAAAACTAATGGTTCAAACAGATTATGACAAGAAATCAGAGCCCATGCCAAAGAACAAATAAATAAGCCTCTGCCACAAGGTTCCCCAACTGGAAAAGTTGTCTTGGAGTACTTTGAAAACTTATTTTTTCTACAGAATGAAATCAAACATATTTTCATTATCAAACCAAATTTCTCAAAGTACACTGATGCTGATGAAATTTACCGAAATTTGAAAAGTATGAAAATACCAAGTGATCATCAATGGCAGGAATTCACAGATTTGTTATAACAACATTGGAGAAGAACAACAGAAATGCAGGAAAAGAAGTGAAGATTGAGAAGAAAAACAACTAATTTGATTATACACTTTTTACTGTTGATAATTTCTTTTATAGCAGAAAAAAGGAAAAGGAAAACTCAAATATGACAATCAAGTGATATACACATAAAATTGATTGTTTTTACCACTGTGAAAATTTCATTTTACAGTTGTTAAAAAGTAAATGTTGCAGTTAAAGTGTATCAGATTGATCAATAGAGTCAAAGAGTATCCGAGAAGAAATCAATCAGAAATTTGTACTATTGTAATTTTTTCTATATTACAGTAGTAAAAGTAATAAGGAAGCAGCGTGAGAGAGTATCAAGAGGAAAAACTGCGTTAAAAGATGAAAAGTGAAAGAGTATCAGTCAAGCAATCCATAAACAAATATCTTCTAAATATGCCAGCAAGCATGCACACCTAGTCAACAAACTGTTTTGATTAGATGATGTTAAATCTATTTTTTCTAAGTAAAAGGACAGCTTGCTAAGTTGTTAAGAAGTTGTCCCTCTTAGTGTGTTAAGATATTTTATTTTCCTAAAGTTATTCCTAGATGTCTCTAGGATATTTTGTATAAATACTTTAGTTTATGAAGTGTTTAGGGTGGAATAAAGTTGTCGAGATTATTATAGACAAAATGCTAGTACTTTGGAGGCTCATGTGTTGATTTCATAGCAGCATTCTGGACAACAGCCATCTGGACTTCATAACTCAAGATTCATGCGATAAGTTAATGAGTAAAGTGATTTCTTACTATCATTGTTTCCTCTTCTGAAGTTTCATTCAATTTCGTATATGTTGTTCAATCTAAATGGTTAATTAGGAATATTATTTCAGGATAAGTGTAAAAAACTCCTTGTCTTAACTACTTGATCATTTCAATGTTTTCTTCTAATTTTCGGACTTAGGAATCCTTAATTTCTCCTAGTCCCATTTGACCTTTGCCTTCTCCCTCCTTTTCCGGTTCAAAGGATCCTTCATTGCCCTTTATCCTGAAAGCAAGCCATCTCATCCAATCAAAACTATTAAAATCTTTGAGGGTTATCTACCTTGCCCTGAGTACATTAGCATCCTTTTGGCCTTGCCTTCCAGTCTTGCTTGCTACATCTTGACTCCATAGCCCAATGGACTAGTAGATCCCTCTTAATCTGTCTCCAAGTAATCTTATTTCCCACCAAACTTTCCAAACAAAAACCAAGTGCCCAATTATACCTAGCCTAAAATATCAATTCAAAACAA
This sequence comes from Pinus albicaulis, assembly GCA_034641835.2. Lineage (NCBI taxonomy): Eukaryota > Viridiplantae > Streptophyta > Pinopsida > Pinales > Pinaceae > Pinus > Pinus albicaulis. The sequence continues at coordinate 74,705 of JAXQQM020072608.1, read as the reverse complement.
AGTTAAATATAAAAGAGAGAGCCCTCTCTGAAATTTAGGACGCCTAGATCCTAGATTTCCAAATTAGGTTTGTGGTTACCCCTAGTTTTCTTTAACTATAAATCCAAATCCCAGGACCTAAGAAATTACTAGGGTGATAACATATTGACGACCATACTAGGGAATTAACCACTCTCCAGTTTTAATTTAATCTTGAAGGAAGACTTTTAAATCTATCTTTTCTACTTTAAGATTAACTTTAAAGGTTGTGGGCATTAATAAATAGACATTCTAGCTTCTAGGAAAACCTACTATACCAGGTCTAACCCGGATCCTAAGCCTGTTGTAAAAGTAGATAACCCAGAACAGATTGGAAAAAATAAAAAGAAATAACAAGTTGTTAATTTATAAGCTGAAGTACCTTTAAGAAAAGTTAATTCATTACCCAAGGAATTAGTGAGCTTAACCGATATTTATTTTTATTTCAAGTTTGAAAAATCATTATTTAGAAATAAATCTGAAACTGATTTAAAGGAAACTGTCATAGATCATGTTTTTAATTATTTTGTGAATGAGAAACAGAAAATTATTTCAACATCAATAAAATCAGACAAAACTGAAATTCAAATTCTAGTAGAAAGATTTAATGTTACACGGATTAAAGATGTTGATGAAGCTCTCAAATTAGCTCAATTTTTATCTCACTTTAAGCCTCCAGTTTCTCAATTAAACACAACAATATTTCCAGCAGCAGATTCAACTCTGTATGCTGCCACTTCATTTTTAGACTCTACTGTTAGTTCACCCACAGAACCTTTTAGTCCTAAGTTGCCTTTGCAACCTAGGATTATTTTTTCATCATATCCTCAAACCACTGCAAGTACATCCACAGAACAATTTATTCATGAGTTTCCTTTGCAGCCTAGGATAGTTTTTTCATCATTCACTCAGCCCATTGCATCCACCAGTTTTATAAGCACTACATTTTTCCATCCAGTTCCATATATATAACTACATCTTTTCCAAGTTCTTCAAATACAGTTTTCAGCACATCAGCTGTTATATCCACCACTGCTCCTATAGTCACTGTTATAACTCCTAGTTCAAGAAAACTTCAAATCATGGTTGCAAGATATGCTCCTCTAGTTTTACCCCAAAACCTCCATGACATGCCCCAAAATTACCAAAAGGATATCCCATTATTTGATAATTTTTCACCATAAATTGCACAACAACATATCACTAGAATGAATGATTTTTGTGAAATTTATAAGATAAATGAATCTGATGCCCGAATGAGGTTGTTTTCTCAAATCGTAACTGGAGAAGTAAAAACATGGTTTAGATATGTAGGTGCTGGTAGAATAGCAGATTTAGTTGCATTTCATAGAGCATTCATAAATAAATGGGAAAAGAAAAAGAATCCCCTGCAAATTTTATCTGAATTTGATTCCTTAAAAAGAGCTCCTAATGAGTTTGTTCAGGATTACTGCACCAGATATAACAATGTTTATAATGCCATCCTTGTTGATCTTAAACCTACCCCCTATTTAGTCCTTCTTAAATTTCTTGATGGATTTGATCCAGATATGGCATACCAATTAAGAGAAATAAATGTTGAAACATTAGAACAGATGCAACTAGATGTTGTTGGTGTATAAATTAATATCCTAGCCAAAAAAGCCAGACTTATAAATGAAATGAGAGTCACGATCAAAGAAGAGAATTCAAAATTAGATGGTAAATTTCATCTTTTGACTAGAACTTTAGAAAGAGTAGTTGAGATATTAGACAACATTGAGAAAAAACCGCAATGGGATAACCAATCCCAACTACAGAAAAAACAACAATCCTGGGAAAGGCAAAGAACCTTCCCCAGATCAAAACATTAGGCCCCCATTTCAAGAGAACTATGCTGAAAGTTCTCAAAGCAATGTTGAGGATGAGGAAGACATCAACATAGTAATGGGGATAGATGAAAGCAACAAAATTTTCCTCACTCAGGAGGATCAAGAACTCTTTGAGCTGCAACAGTTCAAAGTGGAATCTGGTGAATCCTTTGACTATAAGCAAGGTTATGACTTCGCAATCAATGAAATTCACAGCCAGTATAACCTTAGGAGAAAGAAAAAAAATGAGCCTTCTACAAAAAACAATACCCCAACTCAAAAAAATCAAAACAAAAAGAATGTAGAGGCTCCCAAAACAAAAATTTTGCAAATTCTTCCAAGATAAAACAAGCAAAATTCAAACCCACCCAGTCCTAAAAAATAGCCTAGTCCAAAGATTGTTGATATCACTGATGAGGTGGCTCAATCCTCCAATGATGCCCAAAAGGCTAATACTACAAAGGCCACTAACTCAACAAAAACAACAGTTTCTGATCCAAAGAAGAATCCAACTGACTCTAGACCATAAAATCCTAAATCTTTTGCTGAAAATTCCAGATCTGATAAAGCCTCTATTGCCACTCAAACTTTTCATGAAAAAATAACTAAAGACAGCAGAAATAAATAAACCCAAACAGAAGATAAAAGAACAAATCAAGCTAAGAGTAAAACTGTTGAACCTCAAGAAAAACCCACTCAGTTAAAAATCACAAAAGATGAACTTCTGCAGATTAGTAAATCTCAACCAGATTTCAACATTCAAGCTGAAATATCCAAGTTAAAAATACCAATTCCTTTAACATAATTGGTAAAGAATGACTTGTATAAATCAACAAGCAATGAAACTTTAAACATGAATGATGGTGAGGATTCAATTAATCTAAATGATGGTCAACCTGAATTAATTTTTGGTCCTGATGTAAATGGTACACATGCTGATGGAGAAATCCCTCCTTTTTACATTAGTCTTACTATTCACGATCAGATATTACACAATGCAATGCTAGACTCAGGAGCTTCCCATAACTTAATGCCTAAAGCTATTATGGAAACTTTGAATCTAGAAATAACTAGGCCATATAAAGACTTGTTCTCATTTGATTCCTCTAAAGTTAAATGCATTGGATTGATAAAAGATTTATGTGTCAATTTAGTTCAATACCCAGGTAAAAGTATGATCATGGATATTGTAGTAGCTGATATACCACCAAAGTATGGTATGCTACTTTCTCTCTCATGGAGAGCTAAGTTGCAGGGATCTCTACAACTAGACATGAGTTTTTCTACTATTACGGTGTTTGGAAAACCCAAGAAACTTCACAGAGAAACTCTAATGAAATACATGGTCAGTAATGCAGAAAGATCCATAAATTATCCCATCTATTCAACCCCAACTGACCTTGACTCTTTAATTTTATGCAACTCTGATAATGATGATATCCAAACTGAATTGATTAACAAAAAACCTGAACCAAACAATGACAATATCTTGCATGAAGCCCTTTGGCATTTAGATTTTGATGGCTCAGTGAACAAGACAGGGGCAGGAGGTTGAGTATGGATCACCAACATGGAAACCAGTTATTTGGAAGGACATGCTTTTAGACTCAACTTTAAATGCACTAACAACATGGAAGAGTATGAAGCATTGATCTTAGGCCTCCAAATTATCAGAAATTTAGGAGGTAAAATAATTTTAATCATGGGTGATTCAGATTTAGTCATTAAGAAAATAAACGCTGAATATTCTGTTCATAATCCTAGATTAGCCAGATATAGAGAGGCAGCCATTGACTTGGTTGATGATTTACTGGAGTCTAAGTTTGCTATTATTCCCAAAAATCAAAGTTTGCAAGCACATTTCCTAGCAACTTTTGTTAGCACTTGTAAATTACCTTTTCAACCAAAAAATATATATACTGCTGAGGTAAAATGCAAACCCATTGTTCCTGACAATGTTAAATACTGGCAGATTATTTTTTGAAGATGAACAGATTTTCAATTTTTTGAACAGCAAGGAAGAATTCCAAAACTGTAAGATAGACACTGACGATAGTTTAGATTTAGAATGTAATGTAGATGATAATTTTAGCTGTGAAATAAATAGTGTAGATGTACATAAATATAAAAATCCAACTGTATTTACTCAATCAGATATAGATAACTTAGAAAAAGTAGACATAGAGTAAATAATTGAAGAAGAAATAGGCATGCTAGAATTGAAAGATAATCTTTTACCTAAAGGTTTAACTCCTTTAGAAGACTTGTTTGATTCCAATGATGTGCCCAAAAAGCCTAAAATGGAACCAGTCAAATCTAATATTGAGGAGTGCAATATAGGAACAGAATTACATCCTAAAATGATAAATTTGTCTAAATATTTACCACAAGAGGAAAAATCCAAATACATTGATCTGTTGAAAAAATATCAAGATGTATTTGCATGGAGTTATGAAGATTTAAAGGCTTATGACACAAGTATAATTCAACATAATATTCCTGTAAAGGATGACTAGAAGCCTTTTAGACAAAAATTGAGAAGGATTAATCCTGTCTTGTTACCTTTGATAGAGAAAGAATTCAAACGAATGTATGAGGCCCAAATAATTGCACCAATCAGATATTCTGATTGGATTTCTAACTTAGTACCTACTAGGAAGAAAACTGGAGAAACAAGATTATGTGTAGATTTCATAAATCTCAATAAAGTGTCTTTGAAAGACAATTACCCTTTGCCAAAGATGGATCACATCTTGCAGAGAGTAGTTGGATCTTCAAGAATATCTTAATTGGATGATTTCTCAGGTTATAACCAGATACTTGTTTAGAAAGAAGACCAACCCAAGACAGCCTTTACTACTCCTTGGGGCACTTTCATGTATGTGAAAATGCCTTTTGGATTAATGAATGCTAGGGCTACCTTTCAAAGGGCTATTGATATAGCCTTTGCTAAAGAAATCCATGATTTTTTGGTTATTTACTTAGATGATATTACTGTGTTTTCTAAATCTGATAATGAACATTTGGATCACTTGAGACAAGTATTCATTAAATGTAGCAGATATGGCATATCCTTAAATCCCAAAATGAGACTTTTTGGACTTGAAGAAGGTAAATTATTAGGACACATAATTTCCAAAGAAGGTATTAGGATAGATCTAGCAAGAATTGAAGCCATACTCAACATTCACCCACCTAGGAACATCAAAGAGTTACAAGCATTTTTAGGAAAAATAAATTTTTAAGAAGATTTATTTCTAATATATCTAAAATCATAAAAGAACTTAATAACATGTTGAAGAAATACTTGGTATTAAAATGGACAGTTGAAGCAAAACAATATTTTGAATCTGTAAAACATGCTTTAACTAAAACACCAGTCTTAATTAGCCCAGACTTCAAAAAATATTTTATTGTCTTTTCATTTGCCTCTGAACATACCATAGCTGCAGTCCTTTTGCAGAAAAATGACCAAGGTTTTGAACAGACTATAGCATTTTTTAGTAAAACACTTAGACATGCACCTTTGAGATACAATATCATGGAGAAACAAGCTTTAGCCTTGGTTAAAGATATAAAATATTTCAGAGTGTACATTCTTTACTCCCACATTATTGCCTATGTTCCCAATTCTGTAGTCAAAGATATTATTACACAAGATGGACCAGATGGTAGAAGAGGAAAGTGGATTGCCACTATCCTTGAGTATGATATCGAAATCAAACCAACTAAGCTGATAAAAGGACAAGGGTTAGCCAGATTAATGGCTGAATCCAATTGTAATGCCTTAGATATAAATTTCATTGAACAAATTGATGACCAAGAAGAGATGGCGACTCCATTGATCAGTGAAGCCTTTCTAAACTCACCATGGTACTCTAATGTTATCTTTGTACTCACACATTTACAAGCTCCTCCTGGTTTAACTAGAAATAAAGCTAGATTTTTCAAACTTAAAACAATGAGATATTGTATTCTAGATAAAATGCTTTATTGGAAAGAGCAAAGTGGGATTTTACTTAATTGTTTACTGAAATCAGAATCTGACAAGATTATTGAGGAATTTCATGAAGGTGACTGCGGAGGCCACTTATACTGGAAGAGTATAGCAGATAAAATTCTTAGAGCTGGTTTCTACTGGCCAACATTGTTTGCTGATGTCAAAAAATATGTTATCTCCTGTCACCAATGTCAGATTTTTGAAGGGAGAAAGAAATTGTTACCCTTGCCCCTAAAACCTATTTCTACTGAGATGCCTTTTCAACAATGGTGTCGCTAGGTCGTTGATTGATCAATTCGAAATGAAAAGCAACTTAGTGACTTGGCGATTGGGTCGTTGGGTTGCTGATTGATAAATTCTAAAAGAGATGCGACTTAGCGACTTAGCGACCTGCGACTAGGTTGCATGGTCTCAAGGTCGCCAAATCACACTGGGCCTCAGATGGGGAACATGGATGGGCTCAGAGCAGAAAGATTAGACCAGGAAAATAAGCATGCCAGGGCTCACGGGAAGCAATCCTATGGTAAGCATGAAGATTTAAAGATTATCAGTGAGGAAAAGGGGGAGCAACAGGCAGTCATAATAAGGAAAAAACAGGAGGAAACGACAACTTACCCATAAAAAACATGTTCCAGTCAGACTGTCAGAGGCATTTTCCCTCTTCTTCGCGCGAGTGAAATGCGACCTAGCGACCTCCCTATTTATAAAAGGGTCACGCGTGCGAGAAATTAATAAGGTCACAGGGTCACAAATGTCCCTTACTTAAGAGAGTGGCGACCTCGCGACCTTGCGACCTTGCGACCTGGAGTGTCGCGGGGTTGTAAGGTCGCTAGGTCGTGATTTTGAGGTTTGAATGAGATTTGTGACTTAGCAACCTGGCGACCTATAACTTAGCAACCTGGAAACCTGATAGGTCGCAGGGTTGCTAGGTCGCAAATAAGAAAAAAAAATACCTATTTTGCGACTCAGCGACTTAAGGCTTCCCTGAAATAGACTTGAACTTTAGACTTTGACTTAGCTTTTCGATGCTCAGGGGGCCCCAAAAAATTTTAGATGGTGAATTTTTTTGGAGGGTGTTGTAGAGGCTACAAAAAATGGTGATTCACTGGTAGGGTCCAAAATCTCTACTGATGATTTATCTTTGTGGGGGGGGGAAGGGGGCCTAAGTAGGTTTTTCCTTTCACCCTTAGGTTTCCATGATTTTTGCCTTTTGTACCTTGCGAGGTTGCTTTGCCTGCTTTCCTGTTTAGGTGCTGGTTGACCGAGCTTTTACTTCTGGATTCCAAACCGAAAGGGTTGGAGTACTTCAGGGATTTCTAGGATCCAGTATGGTTATTTCGTCCTCATTGTGTTGCTCCGCTACCTGCGAACCTCGCGGTCCCGGCGAAGTCACTTCCTAGGAGTCACGGACATTGCTCCGCTGCCGGCGAGCCTGGTCAGCACCCCGGTGGAGTTGTCGCATCGCCTCTCTGTGTAGGAAGCCTTTCTCATTCCTTTACCCTTTATTGGTGTGCTACTGCACTTATTTTAAATGTGCTCAAGGCACTTATTTAGATGTGCTCAGGGCACTTATTTGATAGAGGCAATTTTTCCTGGGCGGATGAGGGATCTCGACTTATTTTATTTGCAAGAGAGGTTGCTCCTAGTCTGTATGAGGACTTTGGGTTTTCCCAGATATCCTTGCATCACCTGAAGTTAGCCCTGTTCCCTTTCAGTCTAGTTGTCGCTTTAACCAACTTTCTTTTCACAGACACCCTCTCAAGCTTGTTAGGTGAACTATCTATGCTTCGTAGCTCCAAATAGGTCAAGTTTTACCTTTGGGTGTCAATCACAGACAAGCTCCTGCCACTTTTTGTGATTTTCAGGAAAGACTTTTCATTAGCACAGATCCTTGCACAGCATGCCAATTTCGTGACTTCTACAATGCCTTCCACCTTTTGAAGTTCTTAGAAGGACACTTATACTAAGGCACTGATTGAATAAGTGCTTTTATTGCGGGAAATGAAAAACCAAAAACTAAATAGAAAACAACAAAATATGGTACAGGGGTGGTGACGGCCCTCCTAGGGCCGTTAAGTGAAGTAGTGCTTGAGGTCATCCCGTTTACCGGGAGGACCTCGATTCTTCCCTCTAGAGTTTTCAATCTGAAAGTGTGGGAACCTAGCTTCTCTTTAATCTGGAATGGACCTGTCCAAAGGGCTTGGAATTTGGAATGTTTCCCTTTCTCCTCATGAGATTTATCCCATTTAAGAACAAGGTCTCCTACTTCGAAAATTTTATTCCCGGCAGAATTTTTATCAAACCATCTCTTAATTTGACTTTGGTGGATGGCGAATTCTTCCCGCGTTTTTTTCCTTTCCTCCTCCAGTTTCAATAATGTGTTGATTCGGGATTGCAAGGTGGGGCATGGGGTGCCATGGGTCTCTTAGGACAACTGGAGGGCTGGGAGAGATAGGTGGGGAGGAAGGATGGCCTCTTTTCCATATACAAGAAAAAATGGGGAGGTGTCGAACGAAGATTTGGGTGTGACCCGATCGGCCCAAAGGGCATTATGGAGGGTGTTATGCGAGTTTCGTTGGTGGGACAACAGGGTCTTTTTGAGGATGCGGATAAGTTTCTTATTAGTCGAATTGACTAACCCATTCCCTTGGGGGTAATAGTTTGCAAAGTTTTTAAGTACAATACCATTTTCCAAAGCAAAATCATACAACTTGAAAGATGAAAAATAAGTTGCATTGTCAAAAACAAGGGAGGTTGGAACGCCAAACCTGGTCATGATGCAATGAGTGACAAACTCTATTACCTCTTGATCGTTGATTTAGCATAGTGGTATCTCTTCAACCCACCTGGTGAAATAGTCGGTAGCAGTGAGGATATACCGATGTTGCTTGGAGGAGTGCGGTAAGATTTCTCCAATCGCGTCCAACCCCCATTGTTGAAAGGGTTACTCTACTGCCACCGACAGTAATGGAGCGGCCGTCTGTGCTTCCCGGTTGGAAAATTTTTGACATTGAACACACTTCCGAACATATGCGTGAGCATCCTTGAAGAGAGTTGGGCAATAGTATCTAGCGCACATGATTTTGTGGGCAGTGGTATCACCTGCATAATGCCCTCCGGCTAGTCCATCGTGTAGTTCGGTAAGGACGCTTTGTGCTTCATCGTGTTCCAAGCAGCGTAGTAGGACTCCATCGTAATGTTTCTTAAAAAAATTTCCTTGTATTAACTGGTAGGATGTAGCTTTCAGCCTTATTGCCCATTTCTTCCGAGAAGTTAAAACAGGATCCATAACACCGTGGGCCAAATATTTCGAAATGTCAGAGTACCAAGGGAGGTTTCCCTGCTGAGGCACATTTTCAATCTGATGCATGTCGATTTCTTGCTCCCAGCATTCTTCTTCGCACCCATGTGACTTTGCAACCTCCGCGGCCATTTGGCAGAGTCCTTGACCTTTGACAGTATGTGCCGATTTGAACTCCAGGTCATACTCTTGGAGACATGTCATCCAGTTTCCTCATCTTTCGCCCAGCTCTTGCTGCATGAAAAGTGAGCGAATAGCTGGGTGGGGGACGAACACCGTGACATGGTTCTTCAAGATGTATGGCCGGAGATGCTTGACTGCTTTGTATACTGCGTAAGCCTTCTTGTCAATCTCAGGGTAATTCAGTTCAACACCTTGCAAATCAGTACTCATGAATGATATGGGTCGTTCATCATTGTTAGCATCTTTCTATGTGATGAAAGCCGCGAGTGATGAATCCAAGGAAAAGGTATATAAGATGAAACCTTTGCTGAAGTCTGGGATTTGGAGGTATGGTGCCTCTGCAATGGCCTGCTTGATCTTATTGAATGCCTCCTTCTCGAGTGGATTCCATTTGAAAATAGCATTATTTTTAATCATCCCTTGTAAAGGCCTGACTATTTGGGCAAAATCTGATATGAATTTCCCTACAAAGTTGATTTTCCCAAGGAAGGATTGCATGGCCTTTTTGCTATTGGGAGGTGGAATATGGGCGATGACCTTCACTCACTCTGGATCTACAACTATACCGTTCCTGGTTATGATATGACCCAGAAAATTCCCCTCGAACACAGCGAAGACACTTTTCTTTCGGTTGAGTGAGATCCCATACTTTCTGCATCTTTCGAAAATCTTCCTGAGGTGACATAAGTGATTGCCTCTCTACTTTGAGAACATGGTGACGTCGTCCAAGTATACTACCATGCTTTGTCCTATTAGACCTCAGAAAGCTATGTCCATAGCCCGTTGAAATGTCTCCCTAGCATTTATCAATCCGAAGGGCATGCGCCTAAAAGCAAAAGTTCCCCATTTGGTCCGGAATGTCATTTTTAATCTATCGGGTTCAGCTACCAGTACTTGGTTCTACCCAAAAAAACCAACCAACAACGAGAACATCTCTGATCCAGACACGCCTTGTAGTATCTGTTCCATAGGGGGAACCGGGTAGTTATCTTTGTCTGAGGCTCTGTTTAGATTTTGGAAATCCATGCACAAACGGATCTCACCGGATTTTTTTCGTACCAGAACCAGATTTGATACCCAAGTGGAGTGTCAGACTTTGAAGATTATGCGTGCATCCAAAAGATTCTTAAGTTCTTTCTGAATCATTGGTTCCAGCGTAGGGTGCACTTTTCTTAGCTTTTTCTAGAAAGGCTTCACTCCTTCCTTCATAGGGATCACATGTTGAATAATTCGAGTGTCATAAGTACGCAGTTCATCATACGTCCAGGCGAACACGTCTCGGTACTTCTGGAATAGTTCGGTGAAATCTTGCCTCTCTTGATCAGAACAATCCTTCCCGAGGTTGACGAACTTCGGGTCCTTATCTGTCCCCAAGTTTACCTATTGATGTGCCAGAGTGGAGCTCTGTACTTTAGTGTTGGGGGGTCCGCGGAAACGGTTCTGCAGATCAAACAATTTTTCAAGCGACACTATTCCCTTAGGCATGGGATTTTCCTTGCGTTTCTCTTGTTCTTCCTGCAAGGCTTGATCATGGTCTGCTTCTTCTATCACTGCGTCTTTGAACACCTTGGTGTTGAGCATGAATTCAAGTACCTATTGGTCATCATCAAAGAAGCGTAAATTAGTGATGTTATCTGGCACAGAGGGTTTATACACTATTTCAATAGAAAAACCATCCCTTAGAGGGGTGAACCTAGCAGCAGCATTACCCAGAGTATCAGCTGCCGCATTATGCATCCTAAGCACAGATTTAATACCAAACGCATAAAAAGCAGAAATTAAACGCCATACCGCTTGTTGGTAAGCTTTCAAGTGCGGAGATAAGCAATGGATAGTATTGCGTACCTGGCGAGTGATGATTTCGAAATCTCTGATAACCTTTAAGCATTTCACCTTTAGGTCCAACGCATTTTTGAGTCCGAGGACTAAGACCTCATATTCGGCGGTATTGTTGGTGCATTAAAATTCTAGCCGGCATGATATCAAAAACTTGTTCTTTTGGGGGTCTAACAGGATGCAGCCCGCACCTGCTTCGTCATGCATCATGGAGTCGTAATAATATAAGGTCCAGACATCGTCTTTTGGTTTCTCCGGAACCGTGGGCTGGGGAGATATTTCAGTTTGGTTTATGATGGGTACATCTTGGTCTTCAGTGATGAGCATTAGCTCTGATTGGATGTCTGGGTTTACTGGGGACCGTAACATCCGAAGATGGCATCTAAGAAGCACATGTCGAGATCTTCTTGGGAAAAGCTGACAAGTTCACTGGTAGCGTCAAAATCGGTCACAATATGTTTCATATAAGGTTCACTCTCAACTCTTATTTGGTTGTTTCGACCCTTGTAGGGAAGCCATAGGAGAGACCAATCGGTATCGAAGTACCCTTGTAGCTTACTGGACCAATCCCTGCTCAACAAGAGACCGTAGGCTTTCGAGATGTCTACGACTACTATGTTTATGCACTAGTGGACTCTGGAGTCGAAAGATAGGCAGATGATGACATTATTTAGTTCACCTACAGTGGGCACCTGCGATCTGTCGAGCTGAATAATCCTAGCATCGGTTTTCTCCAGGTAAATGTTTAACTTCTTGCAGACAGATAGGGGCATGACATTTGTGGATGTGCCGAAGTCGACTAGGCAATTATGAACGTTAAAGTTAAAGATTTCAAAAGACAGGAGAAAGGGGGGAGTAGATCCCCTAGAGTTCGCATTTATGATGTTCACAATAGATTGGAGGCTTGCACTAGCTTGGGCAGATGTGTTGCTCACGGGTTTGGTTGTCGAGGCGTTAGCGAAGGCTTTGAGAATAAGCTCTCGTTGGTTGGTGATGCGGGCGAGCTCATAAAGAGAGATATTGGCTCTAGTTTTCTTCATGTCCTCAACAATGTTTTAGCCAGAATTAGAGTGTGGAATAGTCTTGGTGGGGGTTTTGGGTGACCCTACCAGCATTTTTCTCTTCTATTTTGTTCGAGTGTTGCTAGGAGTGGACTTCTCAGGAATAGCAGCTTGGTGCTCCTTTCCTGGGGGTATGATTTTCCTTAAGAAGGCCCTCCTCTTCTCTTTGAAGGATTGTTCAGGAATCGGTCCTTTGCTTCTTAGGCCATATTTTTTCATAGGTTTTGCTTTAGGATCATTGGCCACGTTAATGTCGGTGATGGTATGGGTGCTTTCCCCACGGATCACATCAAATGCAAGGACGGTAGATCTTGGTTCTTCATCTGGGGGTAGGTTTTCTTCATTGTCATAGACATCATCTTCGCCTGCTTCCCCTGGGTTTTGATCGTCTAAGAGTTGATTCACTACCGCAGTCATGCTGCCAATCCATTGGGGGCATGTCTTCTCGGAGTGGGCGGCCTGGTGGAAAGAACAAAAATTATCTTTTCCGATTTCTTCCACATTCAGAATAGCATTTGTGTTTGAATGGGGCCGGCTGGTTGTGGGGGTATTCTTTCTAAAAAAAGGCTTTTGCGTCTTGGTGCTAATAGCGGGTTCAATGCCTTTTCTCTTTAGATCAGAGACTTCATTGGTTAATAACTTAAGGGACTTTGCTATACCTTCAAAGTCAAAAGTATCTTTGTCCTTATCCCCGGTTTTGAATGTGGAAGACTGGTTCCTTTACAAGGCAGGTTTATGATCGTCTCGACCTTCATGGTCGATGACCCCTGTGGAAAGCATATCCTTTTCTACGGCAAGGGCAGTGGTGTAATTTGCTGCAAGGGTAGCCCTAGCCTCACGCTTTACGAATACGGCGATATCTCTGGGAAGATCCTTTATGTAGTAGTCTATAGTGATGGAGTCATCCAATGCCAAGTTGGGGGGGAATTATATTTATGAATTGGGGCAGGAAATTTACAAGGGCACCGTTGCCAATGAGGTTAGCTACAGGGGTCCTGGTATGGGTTATAAAACTCATGACTAGAGTGATTTGCAAATCTCTTATGAGGTTGCGGGCAATCGGGCGCAGAACTCTAAACGAATCCCTGGTAACCTCATAATAAGGAGCTTCCTCCCCCTGGGCATCTTCTAAAGGGGGAGGACCGGTGTCATCATGTATGGCCTCCCTTTGGGGAGTTTGTAATGGAGTATTACTCGTGTGGTGGGAGCCTGTCATAGGCCCTCCTTCTAGCACCAATTTTGTTGACGAGAAAATTTATCCGGCCAACAGCAGGGGATCTCCTCGGTAAAATGTCCCAACTAGACTCTAAACCATTTGGAATAGGGATCCTGTCCAGGGTGTGGGTCCAGCTATCGCTTAATCCTCCTTTCCCTGGGTCTCAGTAGGAATCTATAAACCTGCGGACACACGCTTATTCGGATGATACAAGACACATGATTGATGAATTAAATGAACATACAACACTATGCGTAGCAAGCTGAATAATAAAGCATGGGGCCAAATGAAATGATTTCAACAGCATATCATTAGGGTCATGCTTGTACGTTGTTCTAACCACAAAAGAAACAATTATTTATGGCAGAACACCCTTCACTTCCTTAAATGGTTTTGGTGATAAAATAAATGTCAGTAAACAAATTTATTAACATTCATTGAGAAAGTGAAATAAACTTAGCACCATTAACACATGTTTAGAAAACTATAATGCATAAATGATGTAATTGGAGACACAGTTTCATTAATCAAAAGATGTTAGAAACTGAAAACAGAATACTCATAGTGTTCACACATTTACCAACATCAGATCCAAAAATGGAGTTTAACAAATGCTTGTATTCATACTCAAAAAATTTTAGTCCTTCTATACAATGCTCTATATCTCTGAGTCCCAAACAAAAGGTCCTTTACAATTTCCCGAAGGAGGTATTTATAACACAAAACTTGCACTTTGGGCTTCCAACTTTCCGCCTTCCGAACCGTTGGGCTGCCCTGCGACCTGTGACCTGGTGGATCCTGCGACCTGTGACTTGACAGATTCTGCGACCTGTGTAATGCCTTGATCATTTTATGAGCTGAGTGATTTCTAGGTCGAGAACAATAACTTGTAGCTGGTCTTGGAGGTAGGTCTGCCACGCTTGATAATCTGCAGCAATCGGGGTGACCAGAGGTCTGTCTTCCTTTAATCTGTGTATGAATTTGAGTGTGTTTGGAATCATGGTATCTCTTTTGATATTAATCTGATTTGACAAGGATGCCAACTTAGTGTAGATTCACACTGGTGTCACAATAAACTGGACTATATTTTCCCTTGATGCTTGTAGATCTCGAGAAGTTGCTGCTTGCTTGATGGGTTGCATGAATGCTTTAATATCTTGATCAATTTGCTGCCAAGTCCTATCTTCACTCAGAAGGTCGAGGGGAGGAATGTGATGAACTCGGCCATTGATTCTATGCCACTGATCAAGTGAACATATGCAGTCATTACCTTCTCCAGATCTTTGACCATCTTTTCCTTAGATTGTACCGCGATTCGGATCTGAGCCTTATCATTCTGAGTACTAATCTAGTCCCTCTTCGGCAAGGTAGATGGACCTTGTGGGTATGCATTGGACCATTCCAAGATTCGATCTAAAGCAGTGCAGGCCTCTTTAAGCTGGGTGTTCTTTTTCTTTGTTTCAGCCTGAGCCTTCAGCAGTGGTGCAATAGTTTGCTTTATAGAAAACATCTCTCTGTACACCTGCCTTATAGTGACTTCTAGTGTGACCACCTCTCCTTGGATGGTCAGTGTTGTTTCATTTGAGGAAGTGTTGTGAGCCTGCAGCTACTGTACCTCTTCTTCCAATGCTTTCTTTTCCAGCTCTGCCTTGGCTGTTTTTTGCTCCGAATCCTGCAGCATGTTCTGTAAGGCCACAATTTCTTTGCTCATCCTGCTAACATTATCCTCTGTAGCAGCTTCAAATGTTGTGCCAGCTGAGACGATCATTACTGGATTCTTCTGAGTGTCTAGTACGATATCCTTATCGTTGGTAGCTGTGAGAGGTGTAGTGCGGTCTCACGCTAGGTGTTAGAGTCGGTATCTTCATCCCTCCGTCAGAGATCAAAATTCTCTTGTTGCATTTCATTTTTAGGTGTCTCACTCAATTCAGTCAGCTGCATTCCATTAGGAGCATGGATCATCTGACAGTAGGGTCTTGTCACTCATATTCCTCATGTATTGTACCTGCTGGCCTATGTCTGTTCATTAAAATCATTCACAGTCATTTTTGGTCTTATAGTCTGCAAAGAGTGATATTAGGTTTTGAGTCTCATTAGGTCTAGGGTTTCGTTAATCTGATCTTCAGAATGTCTAATAATGTCAGCAGGCACATGAGGGGGGTTCGAAATAAGTTTTCACTACAAAAAATTTCACTATCATATGTTCAAAAATGATTCCTATTCAAAACTCTGTTTTAAAGAAAATTTGTCTATTTCATTTTCCTGTAAATAAATGCAATGTAATTTTCAAGTTTTTTTCAGTTGTGATAACACTCCACTTGCCAACCCTGGTCGCCTTTGCCAAAAACTCCATGCCATCCATTCCCTGCAAAGACAGATAAAAATTTCATCATCAGTCCAAAAGGCCGAAGGAAACAAAACAGAGTTCTTTTGAAAAGTGTCAAAGTTTGTAACATTACAAAGTGGGTTTTTCAAATCAAAATCCTTGGTATATATAAGATATTTCCAAAATTCAAAACTCCATTTGCATGTCAAGAGATAGCATTGAGCCAAGAAAAATCGTGGAGGAGCAAAGCAAGTGTTGGGAGGTCGGACTGTGTGCAAATTTCCAGGCGTGACGCACTGGGCAAGTGTCGCGATGCATAGGCTGAGCGCGGTACATAGGGTCACTCCCCTATGTGTTAAATTGTTCCAGTGCGGCGCATTGGGCCGAAACACAAAAAATTTTGCCATTCTTCTCCAACATCAAATTTTCTCGGTTGCTCCATGTTCGAGTAAGTCAAAGCCACTCCTATATTGCTCATAACTCGTGCTTGGTGTTGATTATGAGATTGGTTATGAAAATTTGAGTAAAAAAACTAAACCCTATTATCTTGATTGAGAAGTGCCTCCTTAGGGTTTTGAAACTTATTTTGGTGTCAATAATTATATTCCCATCACCTTGTTTTTTCCCCTCCTCATTGTTTATATCCACACAACAATCCATTTAATTTTTCACCTTATATCCCAAGTCACTCATTCCTAAGCCTATTTCCCTATTCCTAAAGTCATTTCATTCCCTATCATTCTCATTTTCCCATTTCACTTGTAAAATTTCCCAAACCTCAAGTTTTCCCAAGGAGTCAAGTGACTGTCCTTACACTTCAAATTTCACTTCATTAAACCCCATTATCCCCACTGCCCTATTTCTCTACAGTCCCTCCCATACTACCATATATTTGGCACTAAAACAAAAGCACCAAAAATCTCATTTTCATCCATCCAATTCAATATAGACCTTGCATCAACCTCGGACATCATGGAGACAGACACTGATACATCATATGACCGAGACAGTGATTCCACCACTGAACTACATGCACCTAGAAGGCCTCATAAGAGTGGCAGACATGTGAGGGAGGAGCCCACCTCATTGGCTGAACTGCAGGCTTGCCCACTTGCCATGGCATGTTTCCAAGAACAGTCATGTTTTCAATTTTGTGAAATGATGTCTAGGATACATTATCATCAGGAGCTGGCCCAGTTGTTTGTATTGCATTTACATGATGGTCAAGTCACCCTTGCCGGTGTGACTTTCATTTTAACACCGGAAACTATCTCTCAAGCAACCGGAATACCCAATGTTGGAGAAGAGTGGAACAAAAGACAAAAGGTGGACAGAGTGCATTATGAACCATATATTAGGCCTAGCTTTGTGAAACAACTCAGCAGAGTGTTTCCTTTCCAGTTCTTGAAGGATTTCTATGCTCCTCTGATGAAACTTATTATCAGATATTTCAGTTGTGAGGGCTGCTTTTCACGCCTCTATGCCTATCATATCAGGTTATTGATGCATTTCACCAGGGTGAGGATGATGAACCTCCCTTATTTCATGTGCCGGAATATCAAGAGAATGACCACTCTCGTGCAGAGGAAAACTCCTCAGCAGCAATACAACAGTATTTATCACTATGCACTCATTAAGATAGTGGTTGTGCATCAGCTTGGCCTGCAGGGTATTTCATGGGAGGATTTCATTTCCCATGATTTCTTCACAGCTCCTCAGGTTCCTCCAGAGGTTGTTCATGATGCAGGTGAACCTTCATATCATCATTGTTGTGGAGGTAAATCCCCTTTGCAGACAGAGGCAATCCCTACTAGCCCAAACCGGGTCTAGCAGCAATCGCTCACGCTATAGTGCAGGTTCCTAATTGCAAATAAACCAACTAGCGATGAAGGCTTACCTGGAATTCAACACTGTTGCTTGTAGAGAAAGTAGCGCTCCCGTTCCTTAGCTCTAGCAGATCACAATCCTCACGATCTCCGTGATCGGACACCTGCACACGCAAGAAACAAAACAAACGCAAGCGTAAAATCCAGTATATGCAACTATATGTCAATCAGAGAAGACATAACTCATCATCATAATCAACAACAAGAGTGGAACCATAACCAATAGTTGCTTATCATTAATAAATAAAAGAAGAATACAACCATAGCTCTGACGCTGAATTCTCCTTCGGAGGGTCGCCAGCGGAACACGTCTCGAAAAAGCCTGTCGGGGATGGGACAAACCTCTCTCTTCAGATGTCTCGACAATGATCTCCTTGCGTAGATTTGGCCTTAAGGGAATGAATCAAGGCTCTTGTAGCATAAGGCTCTGATGGCTCTTGGGAACTTGGAGACTAGCTTGCAAATGAGATGAACAAGCTTTTATAGATGGAGGAAGGGGAGTTGGGATCCATATAATCATGGGATTGGCCCTATCCTCAAGGAAGCTTCCATGAGAGGTGGCAAACCACTTCTTCTACATGGAGATCCAGAGCCAAACCTCCCAACTCAAATTAGATACCAGTTTCTGGATCAATTAGGACGAAACTTCTGCCATTTATTTTTTTTAAACACTCCTTAAAATGGCTAGCACGAGTGCGACTCTGGGACAGAGCGCCAATTGGCACGCCCTCTTTGAAGGATTTCCCCCATTGGTGCGGGTACTGAACTAGCTGCCCATGCCAATGCAAAAAGGGGTGTTTTTAGGGTTTTTTACAATGAGTTTTCTTCAGGGAAATGAAAGTACATGTTTAGGGGAATGCCATGAAAGTATTTTCAAGTTATGTCACTGCTCACAGGTCACGGAATGAACCCTCCAATTGTGTGGGATGGGGAATTGCATGGACGGTGACAAATTGTTGTGTAACAGATGCCCCATAAAGCATGAGGCCCAAGAGAGAGAGAGGGGTGAAATGCTTTACGAGAACGTGTCCAACTGACTGAAAACACCGCCGTCAGAAAACTTGCGTAGAGAAGTACAACTGATATCTCAAATACATGATATATATGTGGTATGGGCGCAGCCATCCATAACAGAGTATGTAATAATCCAGATCTGAGGCATGGACGCAGCCATCCAGTGAGGATCGGTAAATAGACTCAGGTATGGTCGCAGCCATCCAATCAGTGAGTCATGTAACTAATCATAATAATCCACAAAATCGCAGCCTGGATTATAACAAACAGGATCCAAGGTCTTGCACTCCATCTCGACCCGAACAAAGTACAAGTTCAAGCATGCGAATATGTGAGTTGAAGTCGAACATGCAAGAACATCGTCTGATTACCAGCCAATGATGAAAGATGTTAACAGATGCGAGAGGTACCACCATTAAGGCCAATGGTCCTCAAGGTACTACAGGTACAATCTACGGCATGTGAACAATGAGTTGACGTCAAACACCCATAGAATCACTCGATCAGAGGCCAATGATGAAAACCTCATGTCGAATGTGAAGAACTTGCCATTGAGGCATGCAGGCTTTAAGGTACCAGAAGGGAGTCTCTAGATCAACTTCCTAGATAATGAGATGAAGTCGACAGGAAGTGACCTTGATCAAAGTTGGGCCATAGAGTTTCCAACGTCATTGACGCGAGACAGAGGAACATAATGTCTTTCAGGATCAGATGATAATCAGAGGAAGGTTGATACTTGCAGAGGTCAACTTCTCTTGAACATATAAACGGCACGACAGCGAGCTTGGTAGTATTTGACATCAACGGATCAGAGCTCATGGTGACGAGGCAAAGAGCAGATGAGAGGTCAAAAGGGATTACCCAAACCCACGGAAGCAAGTGAACAAAAGAGATGAGATGTCCCCAACCCGACACGAATGCATAAAAGTGCCATGTTCAAGAGCAACATACTGCCGACACGACAATGATTGTGGTTCCATTTTCCCCCACCATTTATGGCGAGTACCCCAATTATTTTGATAACAAGCTTGAAGGGGATTCACCAATTTGTTGTGGAGGTAAATCCCCTCTGCAGACAGAGGCAATCCCTACTAGCCCAGACCGGGTCTAGCAACAGTCGTTCACACTATAGTGCAGGTTCCTAATTGCATATAAACCAAATAGCGATGAAGGCTTACCTGGAATCCAACGTTGTCACTTGTAGAGAAAGTAACGCTCTCGTTCCTTAGCTCTGGCACATCATAATCCTCACGATCTCCGTGATCGGACACCTGCACACGCAAGAAACAAAACAAACGCAAGCATAAAATCTAGTATATGCAACTATATGTCAGTCAGAGAAGACATAACTCATCATCATAATCAACAACAAGAGTGGAACCATAACCAATAGTCTCTTATCATTAATCAATCAAAGAAGAATACAACCATAGCTCTGACGTTGAATTCTCCTTCGGAGGGTCGCCAGTGGAACACGTCTCGAAAAAGCCTGTCGAGGATGGGACAAACCTCTCTCTTTGGATGTCTCAACAATGATCTCCTTGCTTGGATTTGGCCTTAAGGGAATGAATCAAGGCTCTTGCAGCATAAGGCTCTGATGGCTCTTGGGAACTTGGAGACTAGCTTGCAAATGAGATGAGCAAGCTTTTATAGATGGAGGAAGGGGAGTTGGGATCCCTATAATCATGGGATTGGCACTATCCTCAAGGAAGCTTCCATGAGAGGTGGAAAACCACTTCCTCTACATGGAGATCTGGAGCCAAACCTCCCAGCTCAAATTAGATACCATTTTCTGGATCAGTTAGGACGAAACTTTCGCCATTTATTTTTAAAAAACACTCCTTAAAATGGCTGGTGCGAGTGTGACTCTGGGACAGAGCGCCAATTGGCACGCCCTCTTTGAAGGATTTCCCCCATTGGCATGGGTATTGAACTGGCTGCCCACACCAAGTGGCAAAAAGGGGTGTTTTTAGGGTTTTTTACAAGGAGTTGTCTTCATGGCAATGAAAGTACATGTTTAGGGGAATGCCATGAAAGTGTTTTCAAGTTATGTCACTGCTCACAGGTCACAGAATGAGCCCTCCAATTGTGTGGGATGGGGAATTGCAGGGATGGTGAAAAATTGCTGTGTAACAATCATGGAGGTCAGGAGACAGAGACTACTAGTGTGCCGACATATGTCACTTATCAGAGAGGCACTAGAGGATTATTTGCAGCAGCCCGGCGAGTATTATCTCCACCCGAGGTGGAAGGGGTCTCGCTTCTGTCATCAGCAGCACAGGTACAGGTACAGGTATAGGTACAGGACAGGGGTAAGAGGCCTATGCAGGATGAGGGGCCTTCAGGAGGCAAAGATACAGGTTTCATACTCATTGATGAGGATTTGAGCTCTCCAAGCTCAAAGTTGAGAGAGACTATTCAGGAGCAGAAGGCGGAGATAGACACCTTGACCGTCAAATTTTAGAGAGCCCAATGGATTATAAAATACCTTGAGCAGCGAAAAAAATAGTTGGAAGATCAGAAAACAATCATGGAGCTGAAAAACATCCGTGAAGACCGGCAAGCTGCCCAAAGAAGCCAAACTGAGATGACATCCATTGAGCGAGAGATTGAGGCTGATAGAGAGACTTGGCTTGAGAGGGTCAATATTCATCTGGAGAAGCTATTGGAGAAGGCCAATAATGAAAATAACATGCTCAGGCACATGAAGAATCATTATTGGGCGAGGAATCATGTTTGCAAGGCGCGAATCAAGATCCTAAAGGCAAAGTTAAAGAGGGCATTAAAGCGTCACAAAAGGCATGATAGACTCCAAATTTTGGCCGAAGCTTCTTTGGCTCAACATAGCGCTTGATGGCAGACATTCAGCCCAAATTTCAAGAAATTTGGGAAACTTTTTGTCAATTTTGAATTTTTTGGCCTTAACACAGATTTTCCTGCCCGACGCGTCGCGCCACTTGGCGCGCGCTTATAATTGGCAGCTCCTCTTGAAGAAAACTTTGTATTTATGGATTTTGCATCAAAACGTATGCATTCCTACCCATTACCTAAGGATTTTGACAAGTTTTGGGTTGCCTGAAGGGTCAACAACACCTTAAAAATGGCCTTTCTGCCACTTTTTGGACACATAGGAAGCAGTGTTGGGA
Organism: Pinus albicaulis; assembly: GCA_034641835.2. Lineage (NCBI taxonomy): Eukaryota > Viridiplantae > Streptophyta > Pinopsida > Pinales > Pinaceae > Pinus > Pinus albicaulis. Next base: position 52,868 of record JAXQQM020072608.1, on the reverse strand, counting down.
GATTTGATTTTTGGAGGAAAATGGCAACAAAATTCAGAAATTTCACTTGGGTTGGAAATTAGACAAGCAGAGCTTTCGAACAAGCTATCCTGCACTCAATTTGGACTCTGGTAAGGCCCTCAAAATCAGCTCCAAAGTGGCACGACGCATAGAGATTTCAGGCGCGGCGCATTGGGAATTTTGGCCTAGTTTTCACTCAGTAACTCAGTTTTTCACCTAGTTTTGGCCAGTTTGACTTTTTCATCTTCAAATGTGAAAATATTGATATAAATTGATGTAATTTCATGGTTTTGATGTAATTTTGAAAAATTTTCACTCATGTAAGTAGATTCATTCATCAAAAGGTGAATTGTAACTGAATGAATCAGTTTCCTATCTTATAGAGGCAAGTTGTTCCACTGCCTATTTTCCAGTTCTTAGTTTAGATCTTGTTGAAAAATCTCCTAAACTAGTGAGATCGACCCCTAGAGGCATGGGTATGAGTTATTCTTGTCTATATCTTGTAATTCTTCAGTCATTTTCAGGGTTGGACATTTGGGATTGCTCGGAGCTTCATTGTACATTTCATCTCTGCATTTTGGAAAATGAATAGACCAGGGTTTGTAGCACTCTTTGGGATCCATGTGGCTCTATTTTTTGATGGTGTGTTTCTCTTTGTGATTGTAAGTTTACTGAATTTTCATGTGTATCATTTTCCTTCTCCTTTCTTCTCAAATTAAACAAACAAGTAATAAAGGTGGAATCCATTAGATTTGCAGTGCTCTGCCTTGAAGTTTTGTTTAATTTTCCATGTTTTCAACTGTTTAAAGAGGATTATTGAAACCTCTTTCCCTCTTCAACTCCTCCTCGGTCTGAGCTATCCATTTCATTCAATTCGAAGCATCAAAAAAATTGCCTTTCTTGCCCCATTCAGCCCTCTGCAAAACTAATCATTCCCCGAACCCAAAATCTGCCCTTCCCTTTGATCCAACGAACACCTTCAAAATAAAATCAAACCCTTTTACATATATACCTAGCCAAAAATTATCTTTTATTTCAAGTCATCTCAAGCCCCATTGATTATTTTTGCTGAGATTGACCCGGAAAGATCCCTCTCCTGATCTGGTAGGGCTAGCTACCAGATTAAGCGTGGTTTGATGTTACCCTAGACTCCGCCTTCCTTTAGCCTAAGGTATATTTAGGCCATAACATAGTGGTGACCATACTGGGGGAAAAATGGTTTGGTTGTTAGTTTTATTCGTTTTATAAGCTACAGACGGAGCCTGAAGTTATGCCAGGTAGCCTTCGAAACGCTCTTGCTTTGCATTAGCGAAAGTAGATAAACGCTGCTTCAGTCAATCTCCGGTCTAGTTTGTAAACGTAGCATCTGACTTGTAAATTTCCCCAGTACATCAGATCATTATAGACTTTTGGATGATGAGTTTAGAATTTGATAGGCTGAACAAGTTGGTTTTGTCCCTTTGATTTTTGAAAATAATTCAACACACTGGCTTCCAGACGACATACCAGAGCAAATCTGGATCCTGATCCACCTCATGTGTATGAAAATCCCAATATTATTTCAAGAATCCTTCGTCGAGAAAGTCCTGTGATTCCTCTGTTTAAATCTCATTCATGTCCTGTTGTTTTTTAGTACCTTGAAGATATTGAGTTTGACGAACAATTTGAGTTGTCGTTGTTTGAGACTAAGTCTGAAAGTGCTATTGATTCTACTGTCATAAATCCATAGTTTATCAAATATCTTGAAATTAAACAGGCTAATAGATCCATTGACAGTTACATTTTGTATATTCAGAATTCCATTGTGGCAACAGATATTCCTGATTTCATAGAGAGTCTGCATCTGCAACTCTTGGGTCATCTGCAGTTACATCTGGTTCACAAATTCATACCGAGCCTCCTTTCATTCCTACCATTCCCGTGCAACCATCTATCTCTGATCAACAATCTGCAGTAGTCTTGCCTCCATCCACACCTCATACACCTCATACATCAATTGCTTCGACTCCTACTATATCTCCAAGACCGATTGTAAATCCACCCAGAGCAATGGCAGCCTGATTTTCACCTCTCGTGTTGCCTCAAAACTTAGATGACATGCCCGCATATTATCAAAGAAAAATTCCATTGTTTGATGGCACTCCTCCTCAAAGTGTCACAGCTCAGCAACATGTAGATAGAATGGCAGATTTCTTTGACCTTCATGATATTGATGCGAAAAATGTAACAATGAGATTTTTTGTTCAAACCTTTGGAGGAGACGTAAGAAAGTGGTTCAGAGCTTTTTCGACTATAAGTATTGCTACACTGCCTAATATTCAGAGACAATTCTTGGATCGATGGGAAGTGCAGAAAGATTCTCTTTCAATCCTTTCCGAATATGACAATATCAAGCGGAATGTTGGTGAGTCCGTCTAAGATTATTATATTAGATTCAATACTATTTACAATGCAATTCCTACTGATATAAAGCCACCTAGGGGGTCAGCTTTGATTAAATTTTCAGATGGATTTGATCCTGGCATGGCTTATCAATTGAGAGAAAGAAGTCCGGCTACTTTAGAAGATATGTAGAAAATTGCAGTCAGTGTTGAAGCTAATTTGAATGCCAGGAGAGCTAGAATGAGAGCTGAAAAGAAAGTAGCAAAAAAGGAAGAGGTTTCTACGTCAGATCAAATGCTTCGAAAGATGGAAAATATGTTTGAAAGATTAACACTTGATAAGCCTGAACCACAGATCAGAAATCCTAACTTCTGTGGCCAGCAGCAACCGCAATTCAGAATCAAGCAAAGAGAGCAGCGAGCACAAGAACCGACAGCACAATAGCAAGTGAAGACACCCTTACAGCAGAATTTTGTTGGTCCGGAATCAGATGATGAAGAGAATGTAATAGGAGAAGAGAATGATTTCTTTACACCTGATGATATGCCAACTTTTATCACTGAAGATGAGTATTCAGAAAGTTTAGCTGTACAAAAAGATGAGGATTTCATCTTTGAAAATGAGATAGCTCTTGAAGAAGAGTCTGATGAGTATCAGAGGGGATACATGAATGCCTTGACTGCCCAACAGCGACAATATTCACTTAGAAACATAGATGTCCATGTTAATCCAATTCAAAAGAGAAAGGAAGTTTCAGCACCAAATAATGATTCACCTGTTGCGCAGAAGAAGGGAAAAGAGACAGTTGATCCCACTACTAGCAAATCCCCATCAGCAAATGAAAGATCCAATCAGCCAATTGTATCAAAGGAGAAAACTGAAAAGAAGTATGTTCCAGCTAAAGAGGTGGAGAAAATTTCAGTTTTTAACTTAGAAAATGAAATTGCTAAGTTGAAAGTTTCCATTCCTTTGACTGAATTGATGAAGAACAGCAACTATAAGGGTCAGGTGTCTAAGATTTTGAATTTAGATCCATTGTCTGATATGGTGAATGTGGAGGATGATCAACCTGAGTTGATTTTTGGTCCAGCATTGGATGGTGAGTCTCCGGATAGTGATGTGCCTCCTTTTTATATCAGCCTTAGATTGCATGATTATGTGTTACATAATGCTATGTTTGATTCTGGAGCCTCTCATAATCTCATGCCTAGGGTAATCATGGAGAAATTGGGATTGGACATCACTAGAAAGTATCATGATCTTTACTCTTACGATTCTAGTAGAGTAAGATGCATCGGGCTTATCAAATATTTGGTGGTTAGCTTGGATCAGATTTCGACTAAAAATGTTTTGATGGACGTGGTTGTGGCAGATATTCCTCCTAGATTTGGCATGCTTATTTCCAGATCTTGGGGAGTGAAACTTAAAGGAACATTGCAGCTTGATTTATCCTATGCTACTATTCCTGTGTTTGGTCAGATGAGGAAATTATATCGGGAGAAAAAGATGAAGTATATGATCACCAACAAGGAAAAACTGGTAAATCATCCAATCAATTATGTACATACAGATTTAGAATCATTTGTTTTGTATTCAGATAGTTTCAATGATGTAAATAGTCAATCAGTTGAAGTAGAAGACATTCCGGAAATCACCGAGAATTTCAGAGAGGTCTTAAAGAAAGAGAGACAAAAACTTGAAAGTTCCGCTGAGAAATTAGCCTTTCGACAGCAGCAAAAAGTTGATAGACAGAAAGTAGAAATAACATAGCAAATATAATTTCAGCACTTGGAAGAGGATGAAGATGGTTTGTGGACCATGGATTTTGTTGGTGCAATGGGAAATGACAGTGCTGGAATTGGCATTTGGGTACGCAGCCCTTTTTCCACCCCAAACAAGGTACCGAGTAATGTAAGGATCTGTTCTTATAAATTGGATTTTGATTGTTCAAATAATGAGGCCAAATACAAAGCTTTAATTGCTGGTCTGAAAATTCTTAGAAATTTGAATGCTAAGAGGATTGCAGTGTATGGAGATTCTGATTTGGTTATCAAGCAAGTGAAAGGTGAATACCAAGCTAAGCATCCTCGAATGCGGGCTTACCGAAATACAGTTCTCGATATCTTGAAATTGTTTTCAGACTATAATTTGGCTTGTGTCCCTCGTATTTAGAATGGTATTGCAGATGCACTGGCAAAGGCAGAAAGTAATTTGAAAATTTCGATGAACTCAAGTAACAATTTTGAAATTCATGTGAAGCATCGTCCGACTGTCCCGGAAAATCAAAGGTATTGGCAAGTGTTTCAAGATGATGAAGAAATTCATGAATTTCTCCAAAATGAAGGTAAATTCAAAGACACTTCTATTGATGTGGAGCATGATGATGGTGGGGCTGATGTGCAAATAAATCAGATGGAAGTTTTGCAGCTGAAGGATAATTTCATTCCTAAAGGTCTAATACCTTTAGAGGAGATTTTCGATCAAGATGACGTAGCTCGAAAACCAACCTTGCAGCCAACCAAAAAGGGAGTTGAAGATGTGAACATTGGATCAGCTGAGAATCTAAAGATGGTGAAATTATCCAAAGCATTTCCACCACAGGTAAAAGCAAATTATATCAGTTTATTGTCTTCTTTTGCTGATGTATTTGCTTGGGACTATTCATATTTGAAGACATACGATACAAACACAATTCAGCACACCATTCCAATCAAGCCAAATCAAAAGCCCTTCAGGCAGAAGTTGAGAAGAATAAATCCAAAATTGTTGCCCTCAATAGAGAAGGAAGTGAATCGATTGTACAAGGCTGGTATCATTGTTCCTATAAGATTTTCATATTGGATTTCTAATTTAGTGCCCGTACGCAAGAAGACGGGTGAGATTCGTTTGTGCATTGATTTTAGGAATCTAAATAAGGTTTCTTTGAAAGATAATTATTCGTTTCCCAAAATGGATCACATACTTTAGCGAGTAGTTGGAGCATCTCGTATGTCACTACTCGATGGTTATTCTGGTTATAACCAAATTCTGGTCCATGAGGATGATAGAGATAAAACAGCGTTCACCACTCTGTGGGGAACTTTCCATTATGCTAAAATGCCTTTCGGTTTGAAGAATGCTGGTGCAACCTTTCAGCGAGAAATGGATATGGAATTTTCAAATGAGAAGGATGTTTTTCTAGTTGTGTATCTCGATGATTTGACAGTCTTTTATAATTCAGATGAAGAGCACCTTTACCATTTGAAGATTTTTTTTCAGCAATGTAGAAAATATGGTGTGTCACTCAATCCGAAGAAGAGTTTGTTTGCCATGGATGAGGGCAAGCTTCTTGGTCATATCATATCAAAGGATGGCATTCGTATTGATCCAGCTTGAGCAGAAGCTATTCAGCAAATTGATCTTCCCCGAAACAAAAAGGATTTCCAATCATTCAATGGTAAGATGAATTTTTTGCGTCGTTTTGTGCCTAATCTTGCAGAACATTTAAGGGAGATTACAAACATGCTTAAGAAATATAGCGTAGTGAAGTGGACTGAGGAGGCTGTAAAGTCTTTCAATTTAGTGAAGTTGGCTCTTTCTTTAGCTCTGATTTTGATCAGCCCAGACTATACTCAGGATTTTATTTTGTTTTCATATGCTTCGGAGCATACTATGGCAGTAGTATTGATGCAGAAAAGAGATCAACATGAAAAAACAATTTCTTTTTTCATCTGAACTATAAGAGATGCGGCCTTAAAGTATAACATTATTGAAAAACAAGCTCTTGCTTTAGTGAAAGCATTGAAATATTTTCGAGTATATATTCTACATTCTCATATTCTTTCTTATGTTCCTAATGCTGCTATTAAGGATGTTTTAGTGCAAACAGATTCGGAGGGGAGATGAGGCAAATGGATTGTTGCCTTGTTAGAGTATGATGTGGAGATAAAACCTACAATGCTATTCAAAAGACAAGGGCTGGCTATGCTAATGGCTGAGTCGAATTTGCATGCCTTGGACATTAATCTCATTGCTGCTATGTCCGATGAAAATGAGGAAAGTTCTCGAATTCAGGTATCAGAAATCTTTTTGTTTTCTCCTTGGTATTCAGACATTGTATATGTGCTCCAAAACTTGTCACCATCGCCAGGCATGGCTAAAAACAAAAGTAGGACTCTGAAATTGAAGGCTGCCAAGTTTTGTATCATGAATAATGCACTTTATTGGAAAGATTCCGGTGGTGTTTTACTTAATTGTTTGGTTGAAGAAGAAGCAAAGCAGGTTATGGATGATTTTCATAAGGGAGATTGCGGGGGTCACCTTTTTTGGAAAACAACAGCCAACAAAATTTTGAGAGCATGTTATTATTGGCCAACTCTTTTCACTGATGTATACAAAATTGTTAAAAGCTGCCATGAATGTCAGATTTTTGAAGAGAGGAAGAAATTGCAGCCTTTGCCGCTTAATCCCATTGAAGTAAGTGCTCCTTTTCAGCAGTGGGGTTTGGATTTCATTGGCGAAATTCATCCTGCTTCTTCAGCTCAGCATAGGTGGATCCTCATAGTGACAGATTATTTCACGAAATGGATTGAAGCAATTCCCACCAGACAGGCCACAGATTCGGTAATAATTTCGTTTCTTGAGAATAATATTTTGTCTCGTTTTGGTTGTCCGAATAATTTAATTACTGATAACGCATCAGCTTTCAAATAAAAAATAATGGTTGAGTTTTGTAACAAGTATCACATCACTTTGGGACACTCAACCGCTTATCATCCACAAGGCAACGGATTGGCTGAGTCCTCGAACAAATCTTTGGTCAACATTATTAAAAATTTGCTGGAGATAAAAAAGAAAATTTGGCATAAGAATTTGGTCAATGCACTTTGGGCAGACAAAGTGAGCCAGAAGAAATCTATAGGTATTTCCCCTTTCGAGCTAGTATATGGAGTTGACATGGTATTTCCTACCTCTCTCGCAGTTCCAGTGGTCAAACTTCTGCAGGAAGCTAGCAGTGAAGATGATCATATGCAAAGGAGAATAAATCAAATGATACATTTGTAGCAAACCAGAGAGGAAGTTTTCCAAAACACGTTCAAGCTGCAAGAGAGAATTAAGAAAATATATGACAGAAAGGCGAAAGCGAACAAGTTCCAATTGGAAGAAGTGGTGTTGAGATGGGATGCAAGAAACGAGGAAAAAGGTAAGCATGGTAAGTTCGAAAATCTCTGGAAAGGACCCTTCAAAATTGTTGCATATTGGGGTCGAAATGCTTTCCTTCTGAAAGAAATGAATGGGGAAGATTTTCCAGGAGGGCCGGTCAATGGTCAGCTGCTCAAGCGGTATCATTTCCGAAATGTTTTCTGTTGTTTTACGTTGTTACTGTACATACCGGTTTATTTCAATTTTATTGCAAGTGTGTGATATTATCTTTTCTTCATTTTGGGGCCCGAGGTGAAGGCTATAACTCTGAAGATTGATTTCAGCTTTGGTTTAAGTTTGTCAAGTCAGGTCTTTCAGTCATTTTGGTTTCAAAAATTGATTCAATTTGAGTCAATTTTCAGTCAATAAAATTAGTCAAGAGTCTTGTGTTGGTTTTTCATATTTATGGATTCCATAGCCCAATGGACGAAGGAATTTCCTACTCTCCTAGAAATCTGTAGTTCTTGGCACCTCCAAGGAGCTACCATCCCCATTGGAGACAATGTTAGAGTCAGTATCTTCATCCCTCCATCAGAGATCAAAATTCTCTTGTTGCATTTAATTTTTAGGTGTCTCACACAATTCAGTCAGTTGCATTCCATCAGGAGCATGGATCATCTGACGGTAGGGTCTTGTCACTCATATTCCTCATGCCTTGTACCTGTTGGCCTATGTCTGTTCATTAAAATCATTCACAGTCATTTTTGGTCTTATAGTCTGCAAAGAGTCATATTAGGTTTTGAGTCTCATGAGGTCTAGGGTTTCGTTAATCCGATCTTCAGAATTTCTAATAATGTCAGCAGGCACATGAGGGGGGTTTGAAATAAGTTTTCACTGCAAAAAAATTCATTATCATATGTTCAAAAATGATTTTTCTTCAAAACTATGTTTTGAAGAAAAAATGTCTATTTCATTTTCCTGTAAATAAATGCAATGTAATTTTCAAGTTTTTTTCAGTTGTGATAACACTCCACTTTCCAACCCTGGTCGCCTTTACCAAAAACTCCATGCCATCCATTCCCCGCAAAGACAGATAAAAAGTTTATCATCAATCCAAAAGGCCGAAGGAAACAAAACAGAGTTCTTTTGAAAAGTGTCAAAGTTTGTAACATTACAAAGTGGGTTTTTCAAATCAAAATCCTTGGTATATATAAGATATTTCCAAAATTCAAAACTCCATTTGCATGTCAAGAGATAGCATTGAGCCAAGAAAAATCGTGGAGGAGCGAAGCAAGTGTTGGGAGGTCGAACTGTGTGCAAATTGCCGGGCGCGACGCACTGGGAAAGTGTCACGACGCATAGGCTGAGCGCGGTGCATAGGGTCGCTCCCCTATGTGTTAAATTTTTCTAGCACAGCGCATCAGAAGGGTGTGGCGCACTGGGTTGACTGCGCGGCGCGTTGGGCTGAAACACAAAAAATTTTGCCATTCTTCTCCAACATCAAATTTGCTCAGTTGCTCCATGTTCGAGTAAGTCAAAGCCACTCCTCTATTGCTCATAACTTGTGCTTGGTGTTGATTATGAGATTGGTTATGAAAATTTGAGTACAAAAACTAAACCCTATTATCTTGATTGAGAAGTGCCTCCTTAGGGTTTTCAAACTTGTTTTGGTGTCAATCATTCTATTCCCATCACCTTGTTTTTTCCCCTCCTCATTGTTTATATCCACACAACAGTCCATTTCATTGTTCACCTTATATCCCAAGTCACTCATTCCTAAGCCTATTTCCCTATCCCTAAATTCATTTCATTCCCTATCATTCTCATTTTCCCATTTCACTTGTAAAATTTCCAAAACCTCAAGTTTTCCCAAGGAGTCAAGTGACTGTCCTTATACTTCAAATTTCACTTCATTAAACCCCATTATCCCCACTACCCTATTTCTCTACAGTCCCTCCCATACTACCATGGACTAAAAAAAAAGCAACAAAAATCTCATTTTCATCCATCTAATTCAATATAGACCTTGCATCAACCTCGGACATCATGGAGATAGACACTGATACATCATATGACCGAGACAGTGATTCCACCAATGAACTACATGCACCTAGAAGGCCTCATAAGAGTGGAAGACATGTGATGGAGGAGCCCACCTCATTGGCTGAACTGCAGGCTTGCCCACTTGCCATGGCATGTTTCCAAGAACAGTCATGTTTTCAATTTTGTGAAATGATTGCTAGGATACATTATCATCAGGAGTTGGCCCGGTTGTTTGTATTACATTTACATGATGGTCAAGTCACCCTTGCCGGTGTTACTTTCATTTTAACACCGGAAACTATCTCTCAAGCAACTGGAATACCCAATGTTGGAGAAGAGTGGAACAAAAGACAGCAGGTGGACATAGTGCATTATGAACCATATATCATGCCTAGCTTTGTGAAACAACTCAGCAGAGTGTTTCCTTTCCGGTTCTTGAAGGATTCCTATTCACCTCTGATGAAACTTATTATCAGATATTTCAGTTGTGAGGGCTGCTTTTCACGCCTCTATGCCTATCATATCAGGTTATTGATGCATTTCACCAAGGTGAGGATGATGAACCTCCCTTATTTCATGTGCCGGAATATCAAGAGAATGACCACTCTCGTGTAGAGGAAAACTCTTGAGCAATAGTACAAAATTATTTATCACTATGCACTCATTAAGATAGTGGTTGTGCATCAGCTTGGCTTGCAGGTTATTTCATGGGAGGATTTCATTTCCCATGATTTCTTCACAGCTCCTCAGGTTCCTCCGGAGGTTGTTCATGATGCAAGTGAACCTTCATATTTTTAGGAATCTGTAATTTTAGTAGATTGGTGAGACTAAAACTGCAAAAGCAACATTATTTCAACCAACTTTGGGATTCTAGGATCTAGCCCTCCTGAATCCGGAGAGGGATCTCTCCAATAAGTGCAAAGATGGATTTGTCTTTGAATTTTTGGGTTAATAATATTAGGCTAGTTATGAGGGCCAAGGGTTTTGTTTGTTTTTTGGATGGTTGAGCATGAATATTACTCGAGGGAAAAGATCTAAATGCAAAACAGTTTCAAAGGTGAGAAGTTGCAAGTGAATGGAACAATTAGGCTAAAAAGATAGATATAAGGCTGGTTTTTAGTCCATTGGGCTATGGAATAATAACAGGGCTTTAATTGAACAACAACATCAAGAGTGATCCAAGGGGCAAGTCATCTACATCACAAGATTATTGAGATTATAATGATGGAATGGAAACAATAAAGTGTTGGAGGGGTGGAAACTGATAATAATTTCACAAAGGATTTATAGTCAGTCCAAACAAGAAAAGCCTCTTAAGTAACTGTTTAAAACCAACCAAGTGCAGGGCTAACCATTGACTTCTTGGGCAAGTTTGTATTAAAGCAGCTTAATTGACAAACAATCCAGTAATCCACATAATTACCTTCAAAAATTATGAAAACATATAAGGGAAACAAACTATAAACTTAAGATCATATAAAGTACTTTTAAACCTATTCTGCTTTCAGTCGACACCAAGGGAAACTTTCAGAATCTACTTTTGGAGAAAAACTAGGACCAGGGCACACCATATCTTCCATAGTCATCTTTAATAAGAAAACAAGGAAAATAACTTTCAAGAACAATGTTTAAAGCAAACAGTAGGACGAGGGAACTCCAGCATTCCTAACTGCTTAAACTATATTAAATCATTCTTAAATAAACAAATTGGAGGAAAACATTGAGATAAATCTTTTCAGTTAGAGAAGGTTACTGATATACAGTAGGTCCTAACTCTATAAATGTTGTTCTTTATCAGAGAAAGTGAATGATATTACATACATCGAAGGAAAACAATAACAAAGAAAGGAGCACTTCACCAGTGATATAGACCAGGATCCCAAGAAACAATTTGTTTATTGATGTCAAACCAGTTACAGTACTCAGGTCCAATGTTTCAGTTCAGCAATCATCTTCACTATTTAGCCTAACTAATCTATCGCAAGCAGAGCTCCAAGGGCCAGTGAACACTATTTACAATCAGAAGTTTAAGCTCAAGTATATTTCAAAGTTCTACAACCAACCCCTCACTCATCTTCTGCAGAAGTATATATAGAAGGATGAGGAGGTGAGATCTGATAAAAGATCTCAATTACAATTAATACAAACTTAATGGCTTCTTGGCCTTTGAGGGGCTCAATGAAGAAACTTACATACATATCCTCTGTATTAAATGATTTACATAAAGATTTAAGCTCGGTGGGAGCTTTTGTTGACCTTTGAGGCTCTGTGTGGCGTCGAAGTAACTTTGCAGATGTCTTTCATTAAGTTCCTTGGCAGAATTTACTCTTTGGTTGCATTTTGAGACAAATATCTGATCCCGATCAATAAATTCGGCCTTTGATTGAATACTTTGAGGCACAGGTGGCATTGTGGTAGCTAGAGGGATCAATTTGCCTCAATTTGTGGTGATGGAGGGTTTCTCGTCGATAAAACACTTCAAATTTTCTTTAAACTGTGTTTCAAATTGGGGATTAGGCTTTTGATAAACATTCTTAGCGGTAATCCCCGCAAAATCTATCCTTTAATCCTCTGTTTTGATAAATTTTGGTCTTCCTCACTGATGCTCTCTGACTGCGCCCGATTCATGGTTTTTCTGATATGCAGGGCTGCACAGGGTTATGTGGCATCAATGCTTGAAGAAATACTGATGAAAACATGTTTTTAACACCCTGTGATGATTTTCTTTGATGAATCAAAGGCAGGAAAATCGTCATCCTCTTCCCTCAAATTTTCTTCAAAAATGGCGATAAAACCATTTAAACCCTGCAAAATAGAAACAAATATTAAAAAATCCTGCATATATAGGTTTACTGCTTCAGAAGGAACATGAAGGAAGCATGGCCGTTGGATGGAATCATCCAACGGTCGAAATTGATTGGAGGAAATAAAGGGAAGGCGGAAGAAACGTTTAAATCTGAGCCGTCGATCACACAAAGATCGACGGTCGGGAACGGAAAATGGAAAGTCAAAACGAGAAATTTTGATCGGACGATGGAATATGGATCGTCGATTTGCAGATCAGATCGACGGTGGAGATTTATTGAATGCCACGTCGTAGCCCGGTTAATTGTCGGGCATCTTCGGTGAGTGATAGCCGTTGGATGGCCCGCCCCAGATCAGACGGTGTACGGCGATATCGCGCGATGTCCATGTTTTAACGTTAACACGCGATGGATGGCGGTTTTATGAACAATGCCCAGGCCACGTGTCAATCGATGAGTGGAATCACTGGCAATCGGGAAAAAACTGCCCTCACCCAAAGGCGGAGCGATGAATACCGTGCAGTTTTTGGGATGGTTTAGTGGAATGTTCGGACCATCGGGAGACGGACTCCGCACTGTCCGATCTTCAGATCAGATCGACGGTGCGGAACGATTTAAAACTTGTATCGGCGGAAATCTAATAAAACAATAAAGCCGACGGAAAATTAATATAAACAGAGGTTTTATTTTTATATATATAACCAAAGGTTTTAAACTTTGGTGGGAATAATTAAAAAATGGCTTGGCGCCCGATTGCGGGGCCGTGGGGCATATGGGAAATAATGTGACCGAGGGTCAATGGGAAAAAGGGCTAGGACCCATATATGCCCAAAATGTGGGTTTTTATAGTTTTTCAATGATTTTCAAAGGGTTAGAGAGGTTCGGATAAGGTGAAAAAGGAGTTTTCAACCTTGTCAAGGGGTTTTGATGAAGGGGAAAAGGAAAAATTATGAAAATGAGGGATTTTTCATGGGAGATGAAAGGGTTTAAATGAGGTTAGTTTTGGAAGAAGGGAAGCGGGAAAAAAGGTGCTTGCAGCAGTATTCTGGCTTGGAAATCAGCAGGATTTGTAAGTGTAAAATGGGAACAGCAGTGAAATTCGGACAGAGGATAGGCATGAGGCCTTCAAGAGTCTTCAAGAGCCAACAATTTTTAGCAATGAAATTTGTTCCTTGAAGGCTCAAAAAGTTTTTAGCCAGCATTTGGTATAACAAATTTTATAGTTGGCTAACAGTGGCTCCACTTGGGGATGGTGCCTTCTTGAAGGCATCAAGAACTTCAGACCTGCATTCTCTGGGAGGTTGGCCTATGCCACATCCATTATGTTCTCTAGGAGGTTGACCTGTGCCTGATCCATTGGGCTAATTTTCCTTTGCTGAGATAACTTTCTCTGAAAACATATTAGCAACCATAAAAATAATGGATCTTTATCAATACAAGCTTCTACCTACCCAATCCTACTGATCTAACATTTTTTTTTCTTCATTAGAGTGCACTTGGATTGGCATACTCTTTTATAACATTTTATTCTTTTGAAAGCATAAAACTAATCTAATTCTACTCCTTATTTCTCCCTGAACTCAGATTAAACAGTTGAGTTTAGATGCTTCTCTACCTATTCTATTATCTGTTGGGATTAAACTATCCAACAAATTTTTATTCTCTAAATTCTAAAACATAAATTTAAAAACAGTCAAGTCAATATTAAACTGTTTGACTTGTTGTGATCTATGGCATAAAAACAAGCTACACATAGAAATTTATTTTAGAGAAAATTAAATCAAAATGGAAGGCTTAAGATCTGAAAATTGAAAACTCTTCCTTCATCTTTTTAACAGCTCTGTTCTGACTTTGTTTGAGCTATTCCTACTTTGTTTTCTGGTTTAGATTTTGAGCTAATTAGAACCAGATTTACATCTTTTTTGACTCAGAAAATAAAATAGATTTGAGTCATCTCTCTTTGGAAACTTAGGTTCAGATTTTGAACATGTTTGAACCTTTAATTTCTATCCTAATCTATCTACTGATAAGCCAAGATTAAACAGTTTGGCAAATCGAATTTACTATCCTATCAGCAGAAAATTTAAAACTAATTAGTCAAGATTAGGTTGTTTGAATAACTAGAAGTGTGTCTTGTAGGAGTGGCATTTAAGCTTGCACACTTTCAGAATTTGTTTCTCTTTTTTGGTATGGGGCTATACCTTTCTTGTTTTCACAATCTGCACTCTTTTCTTTCTTTTCATTGTTTTTGTATTTTTTATTTTTACAAATTTGAATGCAATGGTGGATGAAATATTTATAGTGGAAAAAAGATAAAAAGGCTTTTGGAACATAACATGGATCAAGAGAAGTAATGCTTAAGCATCCTGCCATTGACAGGACCCCCAAACAGTTCTTCTCCATTCAACTCCTGCAAGAAAAATGCATTGTTACCAGCAGCTGAGTGAATAGAGTAAGGGCCAAGCCATAAGTTGTCAAATTTTCCATGCTTTCCCTTCTCTTCTCTTCTTGAATCCCACTTTAAAACTTGGTCCCCAATTTTGAAATTGCTGGCCTTTGTTCTTCTGTCGAAAAGCTTTTTAATGCTGATCTGTTTCTGCAATGCTTTGTTATAAACTTCCTCTCTGGTTTGTTGAAGATGAATGGTTTGATTTATTCTTATGATCATGTCATTTTCTTCATTTTGTAACTCTTGAATCAACTTCATCACAGAACACCAAGGTTGTTTGGAAAAATTGCATCAGTACCATACACAAGCTGAAAAGGTGACATACCAATAGATTTCTTCAAAGTCAATCTGTCAGCCCAAAGTGCATGGACCAGCTTTTTGTGCCAATAATTTTTGTTGTCCTCCAATATTTTCTTGATTATGTTCACTAAACTTTTGTTTGAGGATTCTGCAAGTCCATTACCTTGAGGGTAATAGGCCATGGAATGCCCCAATGTTATCTGATATCTGTGACAGAACTCAACCATCTTGTTTGATCTAAATGTTGTTGCATTATCAGTGATAATCTTGGTAGGATAGCCAAACCTGGAGAGAATGTTAGTCTCCATAAATTTTATGATAACTGAATCATTGGCCTGTCTACAAGGCATGGCTTCTATCCACTTAGTGAAATAGTCTGTGGCAGTGAGAATCCATCTATGCTGGGCAGAAGATGGGGGGTGGTTTTCTCCTATGAAGTCAAGTCCCCACTGTTGAAAAGGGGCTTCAACAGTGATTGGATGCAGAGGCAGGGGTAGCAGTTTTCTTTTGCCTTCAAAAATTTGACATTTATGACAGGCTAGGATCATCTTGTGCACATCATGAAAAAGAGTAGGCCAATAGAAACCAGCCCTCAAAATTTTTTTGGCTGTTGTCTTCCAGTACAAATGACCTCCACACTCTCCTTCATGGAACTGGTATTTAACCTTTTCTACATCAAACTCAGGCAAAAATTTAAGCAATACACCACTTTCATTTTTCCAGTAAATACATATATCAATAATGCAATAGTTTACAGCTTTCAATTTGAGGAATCTTGCCTTTGTTTTTGTAAAACCAGGAGGTGTATTCAATTTAAGAAAAACATAAATAATATCAGCATACCAAGGAGAATTCATAAAATTATCTTCGATAATAGGAGTTGAGAATTCTTCTTGGTCATTCAAAGCATTAATCATATTGATATCAAGAACTTCAAAATTTGATTCATCCATTAATCTAGCTAGACCTTGGCCTTTGATGAGTTTAGTGGGTTTAATCTCTAAATCATATTCAAGGATAACAACAATCCACTTACCTCTCTTACCATCTGGGTCCTGTGTTAGAATGTCTTTAACAACTGAGTTTGGGACAAAGGCAATGATGTGTGAGTGAAGGATGTATACTCTGAAGTCTTTCAAAGCTTTAACCGAAGCAAAAGCTTGCTTTTCTATAATGTTATACTTCAAAGGGGCATCCCTCAATGCCTTGCTAAATAATGCAATAGGTTGCTCTTGTCCTTGTGGATTTTTCTGTAGAAGGACAACAGCTATGGTATGTTCTGATGCAAATGAAAAAATATAAAAATCCTTTGAAAAATCAGGACTTATGAGAATCGATGTTTTGGTTAAATCGTGTTTCACCAGTTCAAAGGATTTCTTTGCTTCCAAGGTCCATTTTATCCCTTGTTCCTTTTTTAACATGCTTTTGATATTCCTAAGGAGCTCAGCCAAGTTGGGGATGAACCTTCTCAAAAAGTTAATCTTTCAAATGAAAGATTGAGACTCCTTGATGTTTCGAGGATGAGAGATTTGCAATATGGCCTCAATCCTCTTTGGATATATCTTTATACCCTCTTCTGAAATAATGTGCCCACGAATTTTATCTTCTTGGAGACCAAATAATGTCTTCTTAGGGTTTAAAGATATTCCAAACTTTCTGCATTTCTCGAAAACTTTTCTCAAATGTTCTAAGTGCTCTTCATCTGTTTTTGAAAACACAGTGACATCATCAAGGTATATAATGATGAAGAAACCCAGTTCTTCCAAGAATGCTATGTCCATGGCTCTTTGAAAAGTTTCTCCAGCATTCATTAGACCAAAGGGCATTTTCACATACATGAAAGCGCCCCATGGTGTAGTAAAGGTTGTCTTTAATTGATCAGCCGGGTGAACTAAGATCTTATTATACCCTGAATAGCCATCCAGCAAAGAAATTATTCTAGACCCTACTACCCTTTGTAAAATATGATCCATCTTAGGTAAAGGGTAGTTGTCTTTCAATGAAGCTTTTTTTAAGTCTCTAAAGTCTATACAAAGCCTAATTTCTCCAGTTTTCTTCCTAACAGGCACCAGATTAGACACCCACTCAGAGTATCTAATAGGGACAATAATACCAGCATCATACATTTTCATGATCTCCTTCTGAACCAAAGGCAACTGAACAGGGTTTATTCTGCGCAGTTTCTGTTTGAATGGTTTTTGGTTTTCTTTGAGGGGAATTCTGTGCTATATTATTTCAGTGTCATAGGATTTAAGATCTTCGTAAATCCATGCAAAAACATCAAAAAAATCTTTAAACATCTCTATGTATTTAAGTTTAATGTGAGCTGGTAAAGTTTTAGACAGTTTAATCATCATAGGTTTAAGTTCACTGCCAATATTACACTCTTCCACTTCAGTCTCTACAGGATCTAGTTTTGGTTTATTTGCCACATCGTTAAAATCGAACAACTCTTCTAAAGGGGCCAGACCCTTAGGAAAACTTTCATCTTTAGAGTGTAGAGTTTCTAACTCCTCTGTTTCTAACTCTGCATTCAATTTTGTTTCGCTTTCAAGTTTTCTAGATAACAGGTTTATATTAGTAGGTTCAGGAGACGGTTCTTCTTCATCAAGAAAATTTTCTTCCTTTCAATCTGTTTCATAGTCTGAGTCCGAACTGTTTAGTTCGAATTCATTTCTGAATTGCATGAAGTCTTCTATTTGTTTGTCATTGTCAAACACCTGCCAATATTTCTCATTATCAGGAACAGCTGGTCTAAATTTTATCTGAGTTGTGCAATCTTTGGTGTTATATGGCGTTAAGCATGTTCTAGCTGCAAAGGCTAAATTGTGGGCCGCAATATTTCTTTTTCTTGGGACAAAAAATAGTTTGGACTCCTCGAATGTTTTCAAAAGGTGCATGACGTTGTTTCGGTAGGCTCTAAGTCTGGGATGATTTGCGTTATACTCCCCATTGACTTGCCTAATGACTAACTCTAAATCCCCATACACATTGATTCTTGTGGCTCCTAACTATTTCAACAAACATAAGCCTAGGAGAAGGGATTCATATTCTACTATGTTATTGGAACACTGAAAGTTTAATTTGTAGGAAATGCTTTCTGTGTGGTTGTTTTCAGTGTTAGTAATCCAAACACCTGCACCAGCATTGTTCTTCGTGCAGGATCCATCAAAATACATACTCCATAGAGGACATTTCTTAGTTTCATCCTGGTTACTATCCTCTTCAACTAACGTGCTCAAAGGTTGTTGTGGAAACTCAACACTTAATTGTATTTGTTTTGATTCCCCAAGATTTTCGTTTATTTGAGGGTTGTTTTCGTTAGTGTGCAAGTTTAAAAGCAAAGGAGGCATGACCTGTAGTTCAAGACCTTTGTTTAGTTTGCTAATGTTTTCAGTTGCAACAAACTGTTTAGACACTTCTGCGTTGTTTTCCTCTTCCTCCCTATCGGCCATTAATCCTGATATAGTGACCTGTTCACTAAATGTTTCATAGTTAAACATAATAAAAGAATCAAGGCCTGTATTTACATAATAAAGGGGAGATTTTTGTGGTTTGTATTGACTTGTAACTGTGAATTTCATATGGGACTCCCTGTAAAGTCTTCTAGTTTGATTGAAAACAGGGATAGTCGCATAGGTCATGTCCATTTGCATAGTCCCCTGCAACTTAGCCCCCCAAGATCTTGATAGTAACATTCCATACTTTGGGGGCACATCAGCCACAACAATATCCATGACTAAACATTTGGCTGGAATTTGGGCTAAGTTAACACAGAGGTCTTTGATTAATCCTAAACATTTTACTCTGCTGGAATCAAAGGAGTAAAGGTCTTTGTAAGGTCTAGTGATTTCTAAACCTAGGCTCTCCATTACAGCTTTTGGCATTAAATTATTAGAAGCCCCGGAATCATGCATAGCATTGTGCAAAATTTTGTCATGAACGTTTAAACTTACATAAAAGGGAGGAACAGGTCCCTCTTGATATCTACCTTCAATCTTAGGACCAAAAATAAGCTCGGGCTGGTCATCATTAAGATTGACTGTGTCCTCATTTTCTTCTATTTTCAAAGCCTTCAAAATTTGGGTTCTATATACATGTTGGGCAGCTAACTCAGTCAAGCGAATAGAGATTTTGATCTTTGAAATTTCCTGCTCCAGGCTGAAAGGAATTTGACTCTTTAAAGTGTTGGTTTCAGCCTTATTAGCTGTCATTCTATCAGCAATATCAGCTTGCTGATTTGTTTTATTTACACTTGATAAAATTGTTTTCACAGGAGTACTAGCTGAAGTGTTAGTACTACTAATGTCTTCACTCTGTTTTTCTTTGTTTTGAGTTTCTTTCTCTTTATTATTACCAGAATTTATAGCCATTGTTTTGTCCTTTTGTTTGAAAACTCTAGGCTTGGTTGTAGTGCTGTTTTGTGAAGATTTTCCAGAGGTTTTGTTGTTGGGGGCCTGTTGACTGGTTTTGCTTCTAAGGTCATATTCTTTTTGAGGTTCTATGATGACATTTTCCATGTCTTGATAATAATTCTCATCATCATCTCTTCTGTCATCATAAGGTGTATATAGACCTTGTTTTCTATCATAATGAATCTCAAAGTCATCATTGTCTATCCCCAGCATGTTGATATCATCCTCCTCTACTATTTCATATGTTTCCTCAACCTCACTTACATAGTTTTGCTGAAAGGGAGGAGTGATCTACTGATCATCTTCTCTAGGTTTGTTTGGAGGTTGGTTTCTTCTAAAATTCTAGTTTTGGTTCTGGTTTCTATTTTGAGGAGCATTTTGGTTTTGGCTTGCTTGTGATCTCTTAATTATGCTCATTTCTTTCATCATTTCTTTCATCATTTCTTCCATCATTTTTTCCATCTTTGAGTTTGAAGTAGAAGGTGTGGATTCCTCTCTAAAAGATACTCTCTTTTCAGTTTTCATCCTTGCTCTCTTCTCCATTAAGTTGACCTCCACAGAAAGAGCACCTTTTTTCATATCTTCAAGAGTTGCAAAATCTCTCTCTCTCTCAGTTGATAGGTCATGTCAGAGTCAAACCCTTCAGGAAACTTGTTTAAAGCTGAGCCTTGTGGAGGTTTTAGTTCTGGGGAAAGTGCATTATACACACTGTTAAATCTATTGCAATAAGCTTGCACACTTTCCCCGGTGTTTCTATGGAGGTTCTTGTAGTCAGAAATGACTTGGAGAGGGTTTTTATTTACTTCCCATTTGTTTAAGAATGTTTGATGGAAGGCTTGGAGATCATTAATACTATGGGGGGTTAAACCTTTGAACCATTTTCTTACTTCTCCCCCTAAGCTCTGAGAAAATAACCTAAGCTTGACAGAATCATCATCAATTTCATTTCTGTCAAAGTAGTCATTCATCTTATCCACATGTTTTGATGCAGTTGTAGCATTGCTAGCATCATATAATGGAATTTTGGACTGATATTCCTGTGGAAGATTGACTAGTGGTACTGGGAGGACTAACGGAGCATACCATGCTGCCATGATATGTGGTGGGGGTGGATTTACAAGAGGTGGATTAAAAAAATGGAAATTGGGCTGAAGTGGGGTGGTTTGAACAGTGGATGTAGGGTGAGCAGAAGTGGATGGACCAAGAATATATTGCTGAGTTGATCTTGGATGAGAGACACCTAAATTGTGAAGGAAATGCAAATCAGGAGGTGTTGTTTCTCTACTTCCAGGATGTTCACTTGTTTCAGGAGATGAAAGTGAAGACTCATAATCTAAATGATCTAAGTCACCAAGAGACCTAGTTCTAAAAGGATTTACTAAGTCAACTTGTGATTGTTGTAGAGCTGAAAGATTTTCAGGGACTGAATTAGCTCTCAAGGGTGATCTGAAAATAGTTGATAATTTAATCCTAAGAGACTTCCTAAGGATACTTTCTGGGTTATCAACTAACTCGGGTGGATCAAGGTCAGGATAGACTCCAGTATGAATCTTTCTAGGAGCCACTATGTTGTGTTTTTCAGACCTAAATAAACAAGAAAAGTTCAACCAGATATGAAAATATTTGAGAGGTTAACTAATCTATTTACACAAATTTTAATCCTACAGTCCTCTAACTGAGTTTGAAAGATACTATAATAGTAAGGGTTCTTCCCAGTGGAGTCTTAAGGTATGTTAAGGATTTTGGAGTCACCAAGTGGAAGTTCTTAGCTCTTTTCAAAGGTAAAAGGTTTTATGGTCCACCACGATGTTTATTGAATACCAATCTGACATATTTTTAGGTTTTCTAAGTTTTTTTTCAATTGTGTGGTTTCTAAGAATATCTTAACTTTGTCAAAAACTTTGCTACGGTTAAGAGACAAAGACAGTCTACTCTTATGGCTAAGCTAGCTGATTTTTCAAGGTTAGATAAAGACTTATGGGAATCCTAGGGTTTACCTAGTTTGTCACTGATTCAAACAAGTTTTATCATGATTACCTTTCTTGGTAGTGCTTGAAAAGGCTGCTTTTTACTCTCAAAGTTTTATAAAGATGAAAATATTTTGGGTTTCTTCCCCAGCGGAGTCGCCAGAAATGTTAGGAATCTGTAATTTTAGCAGATTGGTGAGAGTAAAACTATAGAAGCAACATTATTTCAACCAATTTTGGGATTCTAGGATCTATCCCTCCTGAATCCAGAGAGGGATCTCTCCAATAAGTGCAAAGATGGATTTGTCTTTGAAATTTTGGGTAATGATATTAGGCTAGTTATGAAGGCCAAGGGTTTGTTTGTTTTTTGGATGTTTGAGCATGAATATTACTTGAGGGGAAAGTTCTAAATGCAAAACAGTTTCAAAAGTGAGAAGTTGCAAGTGAATAGAACAGCTTAGGCTCAAAAGATAGATATAACGCTGGTTTTTAGTCCATTGGGCTATGGAGTCATAACAGGGCTTTAATTGAACAACAACATCAAGAGTGATCCAAGGGGAAAGTCATCTATATCAGAGGAATATTGAGATTATAATGATGGAATGGGAACAATAAAGTGTTGGAGAGGTGGAAATTGATAATAATTTCACAAGGATTTATAGTCATTCCAAACAAGAAAAACCTCTTAAGTAACTGTTTAAAACCAACCAAATGCAGGGCTAACCATTGATTTCTTGGGAAATTTTGTATTAAAGCAGCTTAATTGACAAACAATCCAGTAATCCACATAATTACCTTCAGAAAGTATGAAAAAATATAAGGGAAACAAACTATAAACTTAAGATCAGATAAAGTACTTTTAAACCTATTCTGCTTTCAGTCAACACCAAGGGAAACTTTCATAATCTACTTTTGGAGAAAAACAAGGACCAGGGCACACCATATCTTCCATTGTCATCTTTAATAAGCAAACAAGGAAAATAACTTTCAAGAACAATGTTTAAAGCAAACAATAGGACGAGGGAACTCCATCATTCCTAACTGCTTAAACTGTATTAAATCATTCTTAAATAAACAAATTGGAGGAAAACATTGAGATAAAGCTTTTCAGTTAGAGAAGGTTACTGATATACAGTAGGTCCTAACTCTATAAATGTTGTTCTTTATCAGAGAAAGTGAACGATATGACATACATAGAAGGAAAATAATAACAAAGAAAGGAGCACTTCACCAGTGATATAGACCAGGATCCCAAGAAACAACTTGTTTATTGATGTCAAACCAGTTACAGTACTCAGGTCCAATGTTTCAGTTCAACAATCATCTTCACTATTCAGCCTAATTAATCTATCACAAGCAGAGCTCGAAGGGCCAGTGAACACTCTTTACAATCAGAAGTTTAAGCTCAAGTATATTTCAAAGTTCTACAACCAACCCCTCACTCATCTTCTGCAGAAGTATATATAGAAGGATGAGGAGGTGAGATTTGATAAAAGATCTCAATTACAATCAATACAGACTTAATGGATTCTTGGCCTTTGAGGGGCTCAATGAAGAAACTTACATACATATCCTCTGTATTAAATGATTTACATAAAGATTTAAGCTCGGTGGGAGCTTTTGCTGACCTTTGAGGCTTTGTGTGGCGTCGAAGTAACTCTGCAGATGTCTGTCATTAAGTTCCTTGGTAGAATTTACTCTTTGGCTGCATTTTGAGACAAATATCTGATCCCGATCAATAAATTCGGCCTTTGATTGAATACTTTGAGGCACAGGTGGCATCGAGGTAGCTAGAGGGATCAATTTGCCTCAATTTGTGGCGATGGAGGGTTTCCCGTCGATAAAACACTTCATATTTTCTTTAAACTATGTTTTAAATCAGGGATTAGGCTTTTGATAAACATTCTTAGCCGTAATCCCCGCAAAATTTGTCCTTTAATCCTCTGTTCTGATAAATTTTGGGCTTCGTCACTGATACTCTCTAACTGCGCCTGATTCATGGTTTTTCTGATATGCAGGGCTGCGCAGGGTTATGTGGCATCAATTCTTGAAGAAATACTGATGAAAACGTGTTTTTAACGCCCTGTGATGATTTTCTTTGATGAATCGAAGGTAGGAAAATTGTCATCCTCTGCCCTCGAATTTTCTTCAAAAATGGCGAGAAAACCATTTAAACCCTGCAAAATAGAAACAAATATTAAAAAATCCTGCATATATAGGTTTACTGCTTTAGAAGGCACGTGGAGGAAGCATGGCCATTGGATGGCATCATCCAACGGTCAAGATTGATCGGAGGAAACAAAGGGAAGGTGGAAGAAATGAGTCGGGAACGGAAAATGGAAAGTCAAAATGGGAAATGTTGACCGGGTGATCGAATCAGGGCGATGGAATATGGACCGTCGATCTGCAGATCATATCAATGGCGGAGATTTATTGAATGCCACATCGTAGCCCGGTTAACTGTCGGGCATCTTCGGTGAGCGATAGCCATTGGATGGCCCGCCACAGATCGGACGATGTACGACGATATCGCGCGGTGTCCATGTCTGAATGTTAACACGCAATGGATGGCGTTTTTATGAACAGTGCCCAGGCCACGTGTCAATCGATGAGTGGAATCGCTGGTGATCAGGTTAAAACCGCCCTCGCCCAAAGGCGAAGCGATGAATACCGCGCGATTTTTGGGATGGGTTAGTGGAATGTGGGGACCACCGGGAGACGGACTCCGCACCATCCGATCTTTAGATCAGAGCGACAGTGCTGAACGATTTAAAACTTGTACCAGTGGAAATCTAATAAAATAATAAAGCTGACGGAAAATTAACATAAACAGAGGTTCTATTTATATATATATAACCAAAGGTTTTAAACTTTGGCGGGAATAATTAAAAAATGGCTTGGCGCCCGATTGCGGGGCCGTGGGGCATATGGGAAATAATGTGACTGAAGGTCAATGGGAAAAAGGGCTAGGACCCATATATGCCCAAAATGTGGGTTTTTATAGTTTTTTCAATGATTTTCAAAGGGTTAGAGAGGTTTGGATAGGGCGAAAAAGGAGTTTTCAACCTTGTCAAGGGGTTTTGATGAAGGGGAAAGGGAAAAATTATGAAAATGAGGGATTTTTCATGGGAGATGAAAGGGTTAAAATGAGGTTAGTTTTGGAAGAAGGGAAGGGGGAAAAAGGTGCTTGCAGCAGTATTCTGGCTTGGAAATCAGTAGGATTTCTAAGTGTAAATGGAACAACAATGAAGTTTGAATGAGAGGATAGGCATAAGGGGTACTTCAAAGAGTCTTCTAAGAGCCAACCAATTTTAGCAATTTTCCATGAAGGCTTGTTGGGCTTAGTTTTGGTCTTATTTTTCTCAAAAAAACTTATTAATCCATCTATTTTCCATCCATTTTCCATTCATTTATTCCATTTTGACATATATTTGATATTTTTTTAACTAGAACGGATAATTTTATTGATAGAAATGGGATGGCCAGAGCCAAAACAAACATTTCAGGTCACTGCTTCATGCATATCACTGTTTTTACATGTACTCCTTGTCCTATTAGGGAATGTTTGACGTGTTCACTTCTCCTGCATTTAAGCTGATCATGCTCATTTCAAGAGTGCATCCAATGTTTGCTAGCCTGTCTGCTTCTGTATTTAAGTCTCTGAGGATGTGGAAGAATTGAGCTGAGGGGAAGTCCTTCAAGAATCTGTTCACTCTTGCAAGCTTCTTATTTAACACTGGGTCCATGAGCCCTTTCTTGTTTATTAGAGATTTTATCAGCAACTCTGAGTCTCCGAACACTAATATTTCGCTTGGATTCTCTTTCCTAGCCAAATTTGTGAGGTTTTTAAAGAAGTAGAACTTCATTTGATATTTGATATTGAATATATTTGATATCTATTCAGGTATTTAATTTCAATTTTTCAAATTCTAAAGTTTTTATGAAAGTTTGATTTTTAGTGCAAAATTGGCTGATTCAGAAATTCCCGTAATAGCTATATGGTTGATATGGTTGCAGGACACTTGGGCACGAATTGAATGCATGGATGGACAGCTTGGCAACTAGGACTAAGCCACCTATGCTTAGTTCGAACAGAACAAGCTTTATTAGGCCCATTTAGTTCTAGTCAATCATGACTAGTCATTCAGAAATCCCATTGAAATAGGGCAGTTTTGAGATTCTATGGGATTGACCATATTTCTTGGGATAAGAATAATGAATTCGACTTAGATAGGTGGATGAGAAGTAGATGGGTTTGTTTGAGTAAAAATAGATCAGGTTGTTCATGAGACTTCTTATTTAAAGCCAAAGCTTTGATGGCTTATGTATTAGGATTATTATTGACTTATATACTTTTATATTGTGACAATTTTGGATTGAGAAGTTAATTTGAAGACTTGTGCCGTTATCATCTTGCTGTTCAATGTTATGGATGTGTGACTGAAGTTAAGCTTCTGAGATCATTTATCAAGTGTGCAAAGCAAGGGTGGAAGGGCCCCCATTCCAAGCTAAGTACGCTTTCTTGTTAACTAGTTTTATTTTCTGATTGTAGAACTGGTTTTTCAAAGCTTTATTTCAGATTGTTTCATGGTTCATGCATAGTGATTGATGTCATTAGTTTATAGCTGATTCATCACTTTATCAAGTTGGAAAAACAGATGTATCAAGTTGAGCATCCCTTCTATGAAAATGATGAATTAGAGTTGGTTTCTTTTGTTGGTGTGCAAGCAGTTTCTTGTTGAGATTTTTGATATTAAGATGAATGAATTATAATGGAACACTTTGCATGTCTCTTAAGTTAAGAGCTTCTTTCATTAATAATTTATCCATCTTAAGTTCTTGGTTTTAATCTCTAATTCATTAAGTGGTAATTGAGGTGAAAGTGGATTTCTTGAGTCAAGAATCATTTCAATGTTATTCCTCTTTTTAAACTAATTGAGTTAGAGTTATAGAATAGCTTATCTTTCAAGGTTTGATTATATCTGATCTTCACATATAGTGAACTTGCCTCAAAGCATAAACTACCCGGATTGATAATAAATAATTGTGTTAGTTTAGGTACATAAATTAGCTCAACATTTTGGCGCCGTTGCCGGGGAGGCAAATATCGGCATAGTCAATAGAGAGAAAAAATAAAAAAAACACAAAAACAGTAGTTATACTTTTTAGTTATGTTTCTTTATGCCTAGACATAGAGATCCTCATGGTAGATTTATTAAAAACCCCCCACAAATTGAGATAGGATCATCAAACACCCCAGTTACTGGTAATCCAATCATTGAGGAATTGGCAGAAAAACAAAGAAGTGGACAAAGATTAACTTTGATTGAGAGACAAACTTTGTTAGCTTGGGAAGCAAAGCAAAAACAATCTTCAACTTTTGGAAAACAAAAAGAAATTATCAAAGGAAAACAATCTTTATTTCCATCCATAAATCCTCCTATCTTCGACCAACCTGAAACTCCACTTAAAATTGAAACAAATCAACCAATGGAAGAAGAAGGACATGGATCTGTTATTCTCACTCCTGAACAACGAGCTCAATATGAAAGACAACAAGCAGAATGGAGAAGAAAGAGAGAGGAGGATGCAAAACAAGAAAATGATAGAAAAATAGAAAACGATCAGAAAAGACAAGAAGATGAAACTACCTTTCGCTTTCCAATAATAGACACAAGTGCAATATTAGGAGAAGAAGTGAAAATGAAAAATATTCCACCTTCTGTATTGCCAAATTTTTATGGAATGTCAACAGAAGATCCTGATTCATTTATGTTTGAATTTGATATTCTATGTAGAACATATGGATATACTGATGACATTCATAAACTTCGTCTTTTTCCTGCAACATTAAAAGCAACAGCCTTGAAATGGTTTATGGGTTTAGGAGAACATACAATAGCTTCTTGGGATGATATGAGATCATTCTTCCTTAAAAAATATCAAGCTTATTGCAGATCTAGAGATTCAAAGGAAGATATTTTTAGAATGACACAACAAGAAGATGAAAGTTTAGAAGAATATTTGGAAAGATTTTTGTATAATCTACAGAAATCTAAACATCACTCTCTAAATCAAGAAACCATTCGAACAATCTTTCTCAAGGGTATAAGGGATGAATATCTTGACATCTTGAATGTGATGGGTAAAGGAGATATCTCAAACCTACCATTCGAAGAAATTGTTGACTTATGTCAAAAATATTCTAGAGGAAGAGCAAAAACAGGAAGAAGAGAAGTAAGTTCAAAAGAAGCAAAGTCAGCTGCACGAGGGATAACAAGAGCTGAAATAGGAAGTTTATTGGAAAATTTCAAAACAGATCTTTTAAGTACATTAGGGACACAAGTAGATGTGCTAAAGGAAAATAAGAGGAAAGAAGAACAAGACCAAGCTTTAGCAATCTTTTGTCCCAAATGTAGAAACAAACATCCATTAAGAGAATGTCCTTTGGATAGTGTTAAGAGTATTCGGGTTTGTGGTCTTTGTACAGAAAAACATTCCACAGAAAATTGTCTAAAATTGAAAGAATTACAAATGAATTCAATGGAAGAAGTGCCAGGAATGGAAGGTTTTTATTATGTAGCACCACGAAGACCATGGCAACCTAGGATGCCTCAACAAAATCAACAACAATTCCCTCAACAAAATTACCTTTATCCACCTCAAAATCCTTGGACCCCTCCAATGCCATGGCAAGCTTGGCCTCCACAACAATATCCACAACAACCTGCACAAGGTTGGAGGGGATATGGTTATGGAAACCAGCCACCTCAACAATACCAGCAACAATATCAACAGCCATTCACATATCCACAATATCCTCAATCCATACCATTTCAACAACAACATTCTGCATATCCACAATCCATCCCATATCCGCAGCAGAATCCTCCACCGTTGTTGACCCAACCACAACAGTTACAGCTACCCACAAATCAACCCAGACCAACTCAATTACCAGCCCAACCAATTGCAAATCCAAATAATAAGGTGGAAAAAGCTACATACACTGTAGAGGAAGCAACATGTTTTCCCACATATTCAATTCTTCCTCTTAATGAAGTCCATCTAAGGTCTGGAAAAGTGCTTAAAAAGGATTCTCCTCCAATTATAGAAGAACCAACCGAACAAGGAGAATCACCTGAAACATCACAAACTAAGATACAAATTCAGAAAGGAACAAACATAACAACACAAACACCACCTTATCCTGAAAGGTTAGTGGAACAACAAAAAGAAATAACCCTTCCTGAATTTGATATTTTAGATGAGTTAAAAAATGCTTATGTAAAAATTCCTTTGTTGAAGGCAATTAAAGAAATACCAATATATGCTAAAACAATAAAGGAATTGTGCATTAAGAAATCACAGAAAAAGAAGAAGGATCCGACTACAATCCAAGTCATTGGTAAACTAGCAAGCCTCATGTCTACAGAAACCAAAATAGAAAAATATATTGATCCTGGTATCCCTATGGTTACTATATCAATAAATAATTTCTCAGTACCAAACACATTAATAGACTTGGGAGCAGCTATAAATGTAATGACAATAGAGACAATGAAAACTTTGCATTTGAATAACATTAGATCAACCTCTACAATCTTAGAATTGGCTGACAGATCTAAAGTTGTTCCTGAAGGAATATTGGAAGATATTATAGTCTCTTTGGATTCATGGGAGTATCCTGTTGACTTCCTTATTCTGCAACCAAAAAAAAATTTGGGAGGACATCCTCTAATCTTAGGCAGACCATGGTTAGCTACCGCTGATGCCTTTATAGGATGCAGATCAGGAAGCATGATTATTTCACATGGAGAAGAAAGGAAACATATTGCTCTTTATTCACCTACACAGTCAACTTCTTTAGAATCGGTACTTGAAGCTCAAGAAAAACAGCAAACTAAATCAGTTTTAAGTATAAATAAATTCTTTGATTTAAGAGAAGAAGAAGAGAATGAAGACTTAATGGATCTTTTCATTTCAGAACCAAGTATTTCAGAGCAGCTTAGAGAAGTGCAATATAAAGCTGCAAATAACCTTTTGAATCAATGTTTTCAGGAAACCTGTACTATTCAAACTTTGCGAAATTCTTTTATAGACATCTTTCCTGTAAACACAATGTCCAATCCAACAATAAAAACAATTGAGGTAAGTCCTGGAAAACATTTAAACATTGGAAATGAGTTGCAATTAGAACAAGAGCAAGAGGTAATTGCACTATTACAGAAATATTCAAAAGCTTTTGCCTGGGATTATACTGACATGCAAGGAATCCATCCTAACACATGTGTCCACCACATCTATACAGATGATCGAATCAAACCTGTAAGACAACCTCAACGAAGAATGAATCCTATGATGAAAGAAATAGTGAAAGAAGAACTTCAAAAATTGTTAAATGTTGGATTCATCTATCCTATTTCAGATAGTCAATGGGTTTCTCCACTAGTTATTGTTCCAAAGAAAAATGGAAAGTGGAGGGTATGTGTGGATTATCGAGAACTAAACAAAGCTACACTCAAGGATCATTTTCCTCTACCATTTATTGATCAAGTGTTAGACTCATTGGCTGGAAAGAAATTCTTTTCTTTCTTAGATGGGTTTAGCGGGTACAACCAGATTAGAATAGCAACAGAAGACCAAGACAAGACAACATTCACTTGCCCATGGGGAACCTATGCATATAATGTTTTGCCATTAGGTTTATGTAATGCACCTGCAACTTTTCAACGAGCAGTGCTTGCAATTTTTGCTGATCTAATCCATGAATGTGTAGAGGTTTACATGGATGACTTTACGGTTTATGGAAACACATATAATGATTGCTTAAATAATCTTGAGAAAGTGTTGAAACGATGCATTGAAACAAATTTGTCATTAAGCAATGAGAAATGCTATATAATGTTGACAGAAGGAATAGTTCTGGGACACCATATTTCTGCTTCAGGAATTAAAGTGGATCCAGCAAAAATTCAAGTCCTAGTAACCTTAATGCCTCCTACAACACAGAAAGAGGTAAGAAGTTTCTTAGGCTATGCAGGCTATTATAGACGATTTATTGAAAACTTCAGTAAAATAGCCCAACCTCTGTTTAAATTATTAGCAAAAGATATTGAATTTCACTGGACAAATGACTGTCAAAATGCATTTCAAAATCTAAAAGAAAAATTATCAGTTGCACCCATTCTCCGTGGGCCAAATTGGTCTTTGCCATTTCATATATCAACTGATGCATCTGATACCGCAATAGGTGCCTCCCTTGGACAGAAAGAGAACTTGTTCAATTATGCAATATACTTTACAAGCAAGAATCTAACACCTGCAGAATTGAACTATACAGTCACCGAGAAAGAAATGTTAGCCGTTATACATGCAGTAAACAAATTCAGACATTATATAACAGGATATCAAGTTTTCATTCATACAGATCATTCAGCAATCAAATACTTGATGAATAAACCTATAACTAATGGAAGAGTAACAAGATGGTTACTACTACTGCAAGAATTTAATATCACAATACAAGACCGGCCAGGCAAGGAAAATCAAGTGGCTGACTTTCTGTCCCGCATACATTCACCTAATGATCCAAATCCAGTTGCAGATAACTTTCCCGATGAACATTTGTTTGCTATCACAGTAAAAACACCATGGTTTGCAGACATGGCAAACTATTTATCTTCTGGAAAGTTACCAACCCAATTCACTAAAAAGCAAAGACACAAAATTGTTAGAGAGAGTTCTAGGTATAGTTGGGTAAATGGTGATTTATTTTATACTGGTCCAGATTTGATAATTAGAAAATGTGTGCGAGAAGATGAAATATTAGATATTCTAAGAGCATGTCACGATGAACCATGTGGTGGCCATTTTGCAGATAAACGAACAGCATATAAGGTGCTGCAACTGGGCTACTACTGGCCATCCATCTTCAAAGACTCTAAGAAATATGTGAAGCAATGTGACAGTTGCCAAAGAACAGGGAGACCAATCACAAGAGATGAGATGTCGCTGAAGCCACAAGTCCTCATAGAACCATTTGAGCAATGGGCGCTTGACTTTGTTGGACCCATCAATCCATCATCAAATGGAAAGAAGTACATCTTAGTATGTACAGATTATGTAACCAAGTGGGCAGAGGCTAAAGCAGTGAATAGAGCAACAGAAGATATAGTGGTCAACTTTCTTTTTAAAGAAATCTTTGTCAGATATGGAGTACCTAGACAAATTGTAATAGATCAAGGAACACAATTTACATCAAAACTGGTACGAGATCTAACAGAGAAGTACAAGATCAAACACAGAACATCTACACCATATCATCCTCAAGCAAATGGACAGGTTGAATCAACAAATAAAGTCCTAGAGAATATCATGACAAAAACAGTACAGCTGAACAGAAAAGATTGGTCTGAAAAATTACAAGATGCACTATGGGCCTATAGAATTACATGGAAGAATACAACTGGTTTTAGTCCATACCAGTTAGTATATGGAAAAGAGGCCTTATTGCCTATAGAGTTTCAAATACAAACATACAGACTAACAGCTGAATTAGGACTAGACCTGACAGAAGCACAACAGCAGCGGATCATGGAAATGAATCAGTTGGATGAGCATCGTCAACAAGCCATAGAACATACTACATTGGTGCAACAACAAAGAATGAAGTGGCACGACAGATATATCAAAACAAAGACATTTCGCAAGGGAGATTGGGCATTACTTTTTGATTCCAAGTTCAAAGATTTCAAAGCAAAGTTCACAACACACTGGCTAGGGCCATATGAAATTGATGAAATCTTCGACAATGGAGCAGTAAAAATCAAGACAATTGACCAAGATTCCACCTCCTTTATAGTGAATGGACATAGGCTCAAAGTTTATAATAGGCCTATCAGTAAAGAAGCATTTATGAAACAACTGACAGAAGATACAGAACTGGAAGTCATGGCACACCAAGTTCAGTCATCTTCCAGTCCTGTAGTTGAATAAAAATAAAAAATATATAAAAAATAAAAAATAAAAAATAAAAAAAACATAAAAAATATATAAAAAAAAAAACATAAAAAAATAATAATTTGTTTGCTAGTGAAAACCAGGCAACTGGCACTATGCAAACACGAATTCATAGGGGAAAATCAAGGAAACTTGGACTCTATGAATTCCTTTTCTTGTTCTACTGTTCTCACATAATTTCAATACAGGTACTCTCCATCAACAATTGACTTGAGGACAAGTCATATCTTAAACAAAGGGGAGACTTGTATTAGATCTTTTGCTGGAAAGCTGAAGTATAGAAGGAACTTGTATTGTCAGCAGAGGGACCTGAAAAAAAAAAAAAAAAAAAATCAATACAGAGGGACCTGAGAGACCTGCCAATGTCAAAACAACATGTGCATATTATGTAAGCAGTGCAGAGGGACCTGAAACAAAGAATCATTACAAAGGGACCTGATTTTCAATTCAAGAACCAGAGCATGAAGAACAAGGAGCAGAAATAAAATTCACTTTTTGATTCATCTACAACATCTGACTTCATTCCACCTGTACAAACATCATCCAGGGAAGTATATGTATAGTCATTTTGTGCTTGAAATTCAAATTTTTCTTAGGAATTTTTAGTTTTTGTTAAGTTAAAGTTAGTACCTGAGGATATTCAATATTCCCCATACATATCCTATATTCATTATTCCCTATACATATCATTATTCCCTATACCTATCCTATCTTCATAATACCCCTATACATATTCCATTTCATTCATACACATTTCTTATACATATTCCCTATAATCCTAAGTATTTTTCTTTTTGAGCAAAAGACCAAGCTAGGACAACTTTTTACACCTGCATACACAAATCAAGCATTAGTATGGTGATGATTTTAAACATGACCTAAGATGGTCATTTTAAAATCATAAAAATGTGCATAAAAGGCAAAACAAATAATGCGCTATATGAAAACTATATACCATAAGTGTAAAAGGAATGCGTTAAAATCATCTATATAAGAATTCAGCGCAAAGGATATAAGATTAATACGCACAAGAGATAAGGTTAATGGTATATAATTAACGCGCATATGGTATAAAGATAAGCAAAGGTATATGGCGCATACAAAACGAAGGACGGGCACGATGGTTATGATCTGGTTGACAGGCTTGACAGGGTATGGTATAATGATAATTACATATACAACGCAGGAGTATCATTGCACGTATGGACACACGGCGGAAGTAATAAGTTCATGCAGAAGGTGGCAATGATACGGGTATATCATTCAAAGTAAAACGCGTTGGTGGTAATGAAGCGTGCATGTCATAGCACACGACAATGGAAATCAACGTGCACGGTGGTGACAATACAGGCATATAATGTAAACATAGCGTGCACGGTGGTGATAACACAGCCATATCATTCAAATTTAGTATACGCCGGTGGTGGTAGTACGAGTATATCATTTAAACATAGCACAAGGCGGTGGCATCCTCATGACACAGTCGGGCGACTGGTCAAAGAGGACAGCCATACCAACCGCGCATCATAACACCAATAGGCACGGTACACCATGAGCTCGGTCAATTCATGACCGTTTCAACCTCATTCCTCATTGCCAGAGCTCAGAAGGAAGGCAAAACATCAATCCGGAGAGAAGAGAAGGCGTTTGAAGCAGCGAAATAGTGAAAATAGCTCCAGGAAAGCAAGAAGGCGGATTTATGAAGGGAAATCGCTCCGGGTTCAACGATCAGAGATAGCAGATTTTCAGGATTGAGTCAGGTAACAGTGAAGTTCATTTACACTCAGCGATTATGGAATATTGCTTGACATTAACTCTTAGATCATGTGCTTTTCCACCAGCTCAGTTAACCGAAACAATAGGGATTTGGAGCGCCCGGTTACACTCCACGCGCTCGTTGACAGTCAGGTAACTACAAACCCGTGATTATCTCCAGATTGACAGCACTTAAGGATTGTTGATAGATTTTGATGCGCAGCATTTTGAGGGAAACTCATTGCATGAGTAACACGTTTTAACGGAATGCTGTGATTGAAGTAGTATGGCGGTGGTTGTTTGTGCACTAAACCGTGTTCTTCTGAGTGAACTATGCGCACCAATATTTTCACAAACAGTTATCATGAAAACAAAAAAAACGCCATAAAACATTTGCTGCCACTGCGTTTTGTTTTTGTTTTGACGGGGGATCGAATGCCTGATTGTCACATTGAATTATGGTTGCAAAAGGGAGTCGGGTTTGCTGAAGCCGTGTTGAGGCCGAGAGCTTTTTGCATATTTTTGCATTTTTATGCTAAGCCTGCAAGCAATAATTTTTGCAAACACCTTTGCTTAAGCCAAAAACATTGTGAAAATTTTGATTAGGCCGAGAGCACTCTTTAATTTTTATTTTATTTTATATATACACAGTAAATCATGTTTGTGTGATTTGTGATACTGCGTGTGTATTTAATAAAAAAAACAGAGACCAGTGTATTAACAGAAGTATACAGGTGTTGCTTGTATTCAACAGGGAATTCAGAGAGTGCTATTGCAAGGGAATATATCAGAGGTTAAAAGTGCAGAGTTGAGTTGAGTCAGAAGAGGAAGGTAAGCTTCTTTGCTTACTGAATTTCATTTTAAAAAACGATAGTCATAATTTTTATTAAAATGAAGTTAGTAACAGCAGAAGCCTACATTGATTGGTTTACAGAAACAATGGCAAACAGGGTAGAGCCAAAATTTCAAATAGAAAGCTGGGGAAAAGAGACCATAGAAAAACTCTATCAGGCAGGAATGATAGGCTTCCTACAGAAATTTAATGGCCATTCTGAGGAGATAACCAAAGATTTTATAAAGAATTTCAATCAAGACCAGACTCGAGTAGGAGAAATCATTGTTCCAGTAACCCAAGAATACTTGTCCAAAGCCTTAGATTTTCCAATGCTAGGGGAGAAGTATTACAAAGGGCTACACTTCAAGGAGAAAGCATGGACTTTCTTCCTTGAGAAAAACCGGAAGGGAACATTTGATAGGACAAAAGGTATACCCAGGGAATGGTTTAATGAGCCATGGGGAGAATTAGTCTTGATTATCCAAAAGTTTTTGACTTGTGACCGAGGATATAGTGTTGCCCATTTATATCATGTTAAACTTCTACAGCACATTAAGGGGGAAGATAGGATTAATTTACCTTATTTCCTATATAAAAGCCTCTTAAGAATGATTGAAAGAGCAAGACATGAAAACAGGCTTAAGGCAGGACAAATGTATCATCAAGGATTGATTAAAATCCTAGTTGAGTATCAAGTGAGATTGCAGGGCATAGTGTGGAGAGAATTCATGGTTAAAAATCATTTTACTGAACAGATTAAAGAGGTACAAGAGAAAACAGAGTAGGAAAGTAAAGGAGTGATGAATTCACCCTTATATCCTAGAACAAGAGCCAAACAGCAAAATAATATGGCCATGGATAATGAAATATCTGTGATGTCTATTCCCAAAAGATTTACAAATAAAAGTCCCATTAATTTGGACAGGGAAGAAGAAACATATTTTCCAAGACCACAAGAAGAAAATAATATTCCACAAGAAGAATTTGATAGGGATTCTTCCTATGATGATGAAGCAGCAGCATCATTAATGAAAACAACTCAGGATTTTGAAAAAGAAATCAATGATGGGAAAATCAGGGATTTAACTGATCAATTAGAAATTAGTAAAATTGTGGAAAAACAATTAAAAGAGGAGAACAAAGAAAACAGGAAAGAAAATGCTAAATTGGTCAAAACAAATGAAAAATTAAAAGAAGAATTGGGGAGATTGAAAAGGAAGAATGATCTAATTTCTAAACAAGCATTTAAATGGTTGAAGGAAAAGAACATGTGGCAGGCCAAGTATGAAAAGCAGAAGGTTAAAGCAGCTTTGTTCAAAGAAAGACATGACACAGGTTTGGATTATTTGGCAAGGGTAGCACAACAGGAAGCATCGACAGGTACACCATCTACTTCAGAAATAAGGAGGTCAAAGAGGAACAGGCAAGCATGGGGACATGCTTGATGATAAGCAAGGGAGAGATGTTGGGCCTTAGTTTTGGTCTTATTTTGCTCAAAAGAAACTTATTAATCCATCTATTTTCCATCCATTTTCCATTCATTTATTCCATTTTGACATATATTTGATATTGATTCAGGTATTTAATTTTAATTTTTCAAATTCTAAAGTTTTTATGAAAGTTTGATTTTTAGTGCAAAATTGGTTGATTCAGAAATTCCCGTAATAGCTATATGGTTGATGTGGTTGTAGGACACTTGGGCACGAGTTGAATGCATGGATGGACAGCTTGGCAACTAGGACTAAGCCACCTATGCTTAGTTCGAACAGAACAAGCTTTATTAGGCCCATTTAGTTCTAGTCAATCATGACTAGTCATTCAGAAATCCCATAGAAATAGGGCAGTTTTGAGATTCTATGGGATTGACCATATTTCTTGGGATAAGAATAATGAATTCGAATTAGATAGGTGGATGAGAAGTAGATGGGTTTGTTTGAGTAAAAATAGATCAGTTTGTTCATGAGACTTCTTATTTAAAGCCAAAGCTTTGATGGCTTATGTATTAGGATTATTATTGACTTATATACTTTTATATTGTGACAATTTTGGATTGAGGAGTTAATTTAAAGACTTGTGCTGTTATCATTTTGCTGTTCAATGTTATGGATTTGTGACTGAAGTTAAGCTTCTGAGATCATTTATCAAGTGTGCAAGGCAAGGGTGGAAGGGCCCCCATTCCAAGCTAAGTACACTTTCTTGTTAACTAGTTTTATTTCCTTGTAATTTGATGATTGTAGAACTGGTTTTTCAAAGCTTTATTTCAGATTGTTTCATGGTTCATGCATAGTGATTGATGTCATTAGTTTATAGCTGATTCATCACTTTATCAAGTTGGAAAAAACAGATGTATCAAGTTGAGCATCCCTTCTATGAAAATGATGAATTAGAGTTGGTTTCTTTTGTTTGTGTGCAAGCAGTTTCTTGTTGAGATTTTTGATATTAAGATGAATGAATTATAATGGAACAATTTACATGTCTCTTAAGTTAAGAGCTTCTTTCATTAATAATTTATCCATCTTAAGTTCTTGGTTTTAATCTCTAATTCATTAAGTGGTAATTGAGGTGAAAGTGGATTTCTTGAGTCAAGAATCATTTCAATGTTATTCCTCTTTTTAAACTAATTAAGTTAGAGTTATAGAATAGCTTATCTTTCAAGGTTTGATTATATCTGATCTTCACATATAGTGAACTTGCCTCAAAGCATAAACTACCCGGATTGATAATAAATAATTGTGTTAGTTTAGGTACATAAATTAGCTCAACAGCTCAAAAGGTTTTAGAGCCAACATTTGTTATAACAAATTTTATGGTAGCTAACACTACCTTGAGGATTTGAGGAGTGGTAATTCATAACATTGCATTACATGATATGGTCGGACTCATTTCTTCCTCTTCTTGGGTTAGTTCTGGTACATATACTCTTCTTTTTCATTTTCTTAATATCTCTGTCCCCATGTAAAAATAATTTATTATCGGTACACTTATTGTTGGCAGGATAAATCGATCTTGCAGACAAGATCGATCTCCCTAGTGTCAGAAGAAAATCTAGCAACAAACGAACAACTAAGTGTATCTTTCTCTAAATATATTCATTTTACAAGTAAATGCTATAAAGGTGTCGATCCTACCTTAGATCCAAATTCTTATTTGCAACCGTAGTTCTTCCGTTGCATCAGTAGTTCTTCCGTCGCAACAATAGTTCTTCCGTTGCAACAATAGTTCTTCCGTCACAACAATAGTTCTTCCGTCGCTTGAAAGTGTTGTCTTTTTAGTCACTTGAAAGTGTCATCTTCAAAGACCTGCAATCACAAACAAGCAAATATTAAATAGCACCTGTATAAAAAATAATTATAAAACATACCTATCATAGTGATCAAGGAATCTATGAAATAAACGATCAAACGACAACTTATTGAAATAAACAATTGAACGACAATTTATTGAGAAAAACAAAACTTGATTGTATTAATCTTAAAATAACAGAAGAACCTTACAACCTTAGCCTTGATGTTGAACAGGCCTTCCCGGGGTCCGAAGCAGGAGTCTCCTCTACTTTGATAAGTCTTGCACTCTTCCTCCAGGAGCATATAGAGGTATGTGATCTTTCCTCACAAAAGCTCAGCAGAAAGAAGTCTAAATCTCAACAGCACTTCACCTCAATCACACACTAAAGCTTGAACTCCCTTTGAGGCTACCCAATGCCTCTTTTTATAGAGCAGATGAGGAGGTTAGGGTTCCACCTATGAAGGGATAGAATCCTCCTTCAAAGGGATAGGCTCCTCACATCAAGGGGTTAGCTCCTTAAGGTGTGGGATGCATGAACCTTATTACAGCGTACTCATCCCCAAAAAATCTCACCCAAAAGCTTCTAGAATTGAACAAAAAAACAACTTTTTTACTTTGGTTTCTCGCCCTTTTGACTTTGAAGGGGGTATGCAAGAATTACAAAGAGAAACTACATTATAGAATGTAGTTTTGCTTCACATTACTTGCGTTCCCTAGCCAGGAATGTAGGTAAGCTTCACATTACCTGCGTACCCAGGGTTTTGGAGCTTTTTAGGGTTTTTTTCTCCTATTTTAGGGCTTAAAATGAGGACTAGAGGTTGTAAGACTTACATAGGAGGTAAGTATGAGTGACAATGAGCTCATACAATCAGCATAATGTCAAGGTGACAGTTTTTAGAGCAACAGATTGCCCCCTAAAGTGCGAAGTCTGGAATAGATGAAGATCAAGTCTATCATATATGAAGAGTGAAGTACTTTATCATTTCAAGGATCATCCTGTGGACACCCCAGTCAGAACCTGTAAAAACATTCAATGCAAAATATATATATGTAAACATATCATCGCTGAGGTAGGCATTCCCATACTCAGATCAAAACTAACTAGAAAACTGATTTAAATTGTTCTGATACAGGAATGATTTTCAATACATCAACAATATAGACGTGTGTAGACATAGTATGGATGCAGCCATCTGTTTATGAATAGTCCATTGTATAAATGAATAACAAAATTCCTCACAGCCTGGATGGTAGAAACTAGATCCGGGGTCTTGATTTCCGTTTCTCGAACTAGTACGATTCTATCCATGTGAATAAATGTGTCGAAGTCGAACATGGTAGAAACCACTTGATTTCCAGTAAATAATGTAAACTGTTAAAAAGTGTGAGAGTAACCACCAGTAATGTCAATGGCTCTCAAATTACTCAGTACAATCCATGAAATGTGAATGAAAGAGCTGAATTCGAACATGTCACGGAATCATTCGATCGAAGGTCAATGATGCAACTTGTCGTCGCAGGTGAGAAACCTGCCATTGAGGCATGCAGATTCAAGGTACTGATGATTTCTTGATCAACTTCCTAGATAATGAGCTGTCGTCGATAGAAAGTGATCCGTCGTAGGCAAGCCCACAACACGAAATCATATGTCAAGTTTTGAAGAAATATATTGGCAAGGACTGACTCAGAGATGGTCAAAATGGAAGACAAATATTTCGCAAATGAATGGTTTGTTTGAACTATCCTCTTGAACACATAACGACATTGCAGATGGTTTGGTGACAATTGACCCAAAGCTAATACCCAGAAACCGGCTGAAGACTTTCAATATGGTTTGATTAACTGTTAGGTAAAGGATTTTCCCAACCCAGGTGAACAAAAGTGTCGTGTTCAAGAGTGGTTAACGGTTTTCCGAATAATCAAAATGTAACAAACAGGTTCGTTTTTCTCTCTTTTCCCCCACCATTTCTGGCAAGTACCTCTTTATTTTTGACAAACTTGAGGAGGATAACATTTGCTTGGTTATAAGCTCATCCTTCGGATGAGTCCAACTTAGTTTAAAATTCGAACCCTAAGAAGGAGTGGTTCGTTCCTGTTGAAAATTAAACAGGTCTTTTACTGTTAAATTTTAATGAGTCCAGTATAGGAGAAACTCGGTGTTTTTCAATTTTAGGGAGTCAGAAGAAAAAACTTAAGAAAACTCTGTGGGTGTACTTTTTTGTAAATTTAGTCTCTCGAGCCCGAAAAAGGATAAAATAATGCGGGAGAGAACTCTATTGACCGTAATTAGTCAACGTATACATTTTTCGTAAATAGTCCATTTCATTCCGTAAAAGGGATAAACTTATACTGAAAGGACGATCATTCATTTACTTTAACGAGTTCGAATAATTAAGTTCTCGGCAATCTTTTCAATTTTCGAGAGTCTGAAAAGAGCTAAAACGAGGACTCTAGGGTTTCGCTTTTTCGTAAATTTTTGAAAGAGTCCGAAAAAGTGATAAAAGTATGCTCTTTGTTGAAAAAATGATCAGTTTTACCGAAAAAACCAATATTCTGCACAAAAACTTGAAACAATTACACATACATGTTTAAGATAAGTAAAAATGTTTTCCAAATTACCTTTTTTAAAGTGAAAAATAATTAAATTAAAAATTCATTTATTCGAAAAACACTTATAAAAAGGATTTTTCTATTTTTACTATTTGAATTCAGAGTGAAAAAGTGAGAGCTCTTGGATAAAAAGAAAACTTCCTGTGAAGATTCTGGAAAATCCGTTCGTCGAAATCAGAAAACGTCAACTCCAAGTAATCTGTATAAATTCTGGACCATATAAGGGCCCAATTTGATCTCTTGATATGGCTAGTGAACAGGTGGGACACACAGGACCAATGTTTCTTGTTTGGCGGCCACCGGTTCGAAGTCGAGCTGGAGGACATATATTTTTTGACTCGTTTGTCCAAGAGGGCCAGACACTTACCTCTATTCGGGACTAGACCAGGTGGTCAGTCTGTTGCTAGTCTCAAAGCAGAGTTTTGCAATGGTTGAGTAGTCCCCAAGGATAAACGGATAGATATCAAAACTATCATCTGTCCTGAGTTCAAATTTATTGTCTTCACTATTATTACACTGTACAGGAGTGCAGCATTACGTGTTGCCAATCTCATGCTGAGGGCATTGAGATTGTTAGATTTATGTCAACATATTTTCGTTGGTTGAACAATCAATTCTTTGTCATTAAGGACTTTCATACACCGGGATGGACTACCGCGACGACAGAGACATGGCTTTTCCTCCAGGAGAGTAATGGAATGATTCAAGTAAAAATCATTTTCAATACTTTCAAAGTCCTAATTTTTTTTGTATTTTAAACCGTCCAACACAAGACGATGTATATTTTGAAACACACTTCTATGCTATGATATATCACTATTATCGGCTATCTGTGTACATGTTATCGAATGTTGTTTAATTTACTGTTTTGATTATTGCAAATGTCTATTTATCATACTATAAGCAACTGCATCTGCTAATGTATTTAAATGTCTTGGAATATGCTGATATTCAATGTAATCAAATTCACGTTCCAAGAGACGAACTCTCAAAAATAACCTTAATAAGACTGGATTCCTAATGGCATACACCCTGTTAAGCTGTAAAACAACGAGTTCAGAGTCCAACCTAACAATCAAGCTCTGAATCCCAAATGAGATGGATTCAGATAATAACTCAATCACTGCACTATACTCTGCAATGTTATTCGTTGTTTGACCGAGGCTTACCCCATGCATAGACACTAACTCGTCAGAGGGTGAATAGATAACCCAAGCTGTGGAAGAAATGTTCTGTGTACTATGACAAGCACCATCAGCAAAACCAATGTATGTATGAAGAGACGTTGACATCTGCAATATCAAGAGTAAAACTCAGATAAGTAGGAATAGTGATAAGAGCACACTCTAAACTAGGCACGTTTTTCTAATCTAAAACACACCAACAGTAATGAAACTAATCTAATTAAAAATCTCCACACCAAATTTAAGCATAATATCTCTTCAGATAAATCCCATTTCTGGGTTTATCTAAAGGGACACCGTCGAAATCTATTATC
Organism: Pinus albicaulis; assembly: GCA_034641835.2. NCBI lineage: Eukaryota > Viridiplantae > Streptophyta > Pinopsida > Pinales > Pinaceae > Pinus > Pinus albicaulis. The sequence goes on along the minus strand of JAXQQM020072608.1, from coordinate 10,382 downwards.
TCATAGGCCCATTTTTCCAGCTTTCGCTTAAAAATGAAAGGACCATGCCACATAGGCACAAATTTTCTAGCCCCTAGCTTATCGTTGGCTTGATCGTACACTAAAACTAGGTCTCCTTCTGAAAAATTACGAGGTGTAACATTTCTATCGTACTGAGCCTTTATTCATTTGACATGAGCTTCGTTTGCTAATGCAGCATTTCGTCGATTCTCATCTAGCTGAGCCAAGTACAAAAAACGCTTCTCCTCTTCAGACGTAGCTGGAAGTAATTCTATGGCTAATTTCAATGACGGAATTTCGCATTCAATAGGCAACACAGCTTCCAAACCGTAAACCAGTTGAAAGGGAGTGAAACCAGTTGATGTTTTTACTGAGGTCCGATATGCCCAAAGTGCTAAAAATAACATGGAATACCAATTCGACTTATGAATACCAATGATTCGTTTAATCATAGTGACTAAAACTTTATTGATAGCTTCAACCAGACCATTAGCCTGCGGGTAATATGGAGTAGAACTATCATGGCGCAGGCCAAGCTGATCTGTCAGTTCAATCATCATGATATTTCGAAAATGACTTCCATGATCTGTAATGATAGCTTGAGGAACACCGAATCTAGCAATTATATGATTGAACATGGGAATTTAGAATGATGTATTAGCACTTAAAAATATGGGCACCAACTCGACCCCTTAGTAGGTATACTCTTGCTAAGACAACCTTGTGCCCCAGTAAGTGAGGGTTACATGTAATAAATTCGATACCCCACTTTGTAAAAGGACCGAAAACAATTATAAGGTGAAGAGGAGCAGGTGGTGCACGCATTTTACGATCAAAGACCTGACAATTGTGGCATTTCCAGACTACATAGATACAATCTTTGAATAAGGACGGCCAGAAATAACCAGCGTGCAATATCTTTTGGGCTGTGGCATACCCAGACATATGACCGCCACTTGCTCCAGAATGGCAGTCATTTAGAACCTTCTCAGCTTCTTCATGAGTAAGACAGCGTCGAAAAACAGAATCTGCTCCACGACGATAGAGTGTGTCACCAATAATATTGTATTGTTGGGACTGGAAACGTATTTTTCGTCACTGAGATCATGAAATTTTAGGCCGAAAATATTGGGTTTGGAGATAAACAATAATATATCCATACCAAGGATCAAGAGTACTGATCAGAAATAAGGATTCGTCCATAATGGGCTGCTCCGCCAAATTTTCAGTATCAGTAGACGGGAAATCACACATTAGTTCTGCAAAAACCAAAGATTTCTTTGCCTTGGATTTTTCAAATTCCAAGTCAAATTCTTGCAGGATAACTATCCATTTGGAATAATTTCCCCCTAGTAATTGTTTGGTCAAGATGTACGTCATAGGGTTACAGTCAGAAATTACTGTGGTGTTGTGTAATAAGATGTAGTGACGAAATCTTTGGACAGCTTGAATAGCTGCCAAGGCCAATTTCTCCACATGCGTGTATTTGATCTCAGTCAGATGCAGATTTTGACTAAGATAGTAAATCACATGTTCATTGTTGAATTCATCTTCCTGAACTAAAACCATCCCAATGGTGGAATGAGAAGCGGCAAGGTACAAAAAATAATCCTGGTTGTAATTGGGAGGATGCAGTGACGGTGCATGGGTCAATGCGTGTTTGAGTGCATCAAAATATCGATCAACGATCTCATCCCAAAAGAATGGAACGTTCTATTTTAATAACCTGGTAAAACCCTTTGTTAACTTGGCATAGTTAGGAATGAAATGACGTAAAAAAATTTCTTTCCCTTGAAAAATTTGGAGTTGGCGTAAAGTCGAAGGAGGAGGTAGATTGACAATATCTTCAACCTTCGACGGATCAATGCGAATGCCTGCTTTTGAAACAAAAAATCCCAGTAAGCGACCCGATTCTACACAGAAAACACATTTGTGTGGATTTAGCATAATCCGATAATGCCTACATCTCATAAATATAACTTGTAAATGAGTGAGATGGTTGGCCCTACACGATGAATGATAAGGTAAATCATCGAGATAAGGTTGCACAATGTGCTTAATGTCATGAAATGCATAAGACATAGCCCTTTGAAAAGTTGCCCCAACGTTCTTCAATCCAAAGGGTAGTTTGCAATAAGAAAATGTCCCCCATGGAAAAATGAAAGATGTTTTAGGCTGATCAGCAGGGAGTATGTTTATTTGATTGTAACCAGAAAAACCATCCGTAAAGGAGAAAATTTCATTGCCGGCACAATCATAGATAATTTGATCGATATAGGGGGTTGGATAATTGTCTTTAGGACAAGCTCGATTAATATGCCTATAGTCGATACATACTCTTATCTTTCCTTGTTTTTTGTTAACAGGAACAATATTCGATACCCAATCGGTTAAAGGAATTGGATAAATGAAACCTGCACGAAGTAATTTCTCAACTTTGGCTTTGATAGCAGCATCTTTTCTCGGATGTATCTGACGTAAGCGTTGATGGACAGGTTTTGCATCCGGGTAAGTCTTAATTTCATGTATAACAATTGATGGATCGATTCTTGGCATTTCTTAATATGATGAGGCAAACACATCATAAAATTATTGAAATAGGGCTTTATGAGTTTGGATTTCATCATCCGTACAGGAAGCACCTATATGAATGTTTTCAATTATTCCAGGCTTAACTGAAATGTCAATAGGAATCGTTCGAGAGATATTTTCCAAATTTAACTCAGAATCAGGATTTTGCAATGGATTCTACGGTTCTTTGACATATTCAGCAGTAAAAATAGAAGCGAAATCATTTTCAAAATGATCCAGCTCAGGTAAAAACGAAGATCGGTGACGTAGATCTTCCCATGGTAAATCGTCAACAGACAAAAGTTCACGAATCTGCTCATCAGTATGAACAAGATCGGGAAATGTCGTTGTGGCTGAGCTAGATATAGAAAGTGATTCCTCATGGATCACATTCATTGGATCAGTTTCGGTTGAAGAAGGATCAGAAAGCAACTGTACAACCTGATATGCAATTTCAAAGGGACTCAAAGGCATCGCGTCATCAAATGAATTGACCTCGGAATTGGAAGGTACGATCCAAGGATCATCAAAAGTAACAGTATTCGATGAAATCATATGAATATTTGCAATATGATGTGATACATTAGGAGCAGGAAAGGAAACAGTTCCTAGTAAACCAAAATCATTAATCAAACCTACGCCAATATTGTTGTAAGGGATAACCGTTTTACCGATGTGCTGGATAGTTTCTGTAGAGGCTGGATCAGATGAGAAATAAGTAAGCTAGTCTATTGTAACGATCTTTCCTTGATGTGGAAATTTGATAAACCGAAAGACCGATGAAACAACAAAAGTCATATCATAAGACCATCTGCGACCCAGGAGAAGTTTGTAATCTAGAGGGGCATCAACCACATCCACATCTAGATTTACAGTTTTGCCTTCGACCCCTATAGGTAAATCTTGCAAAATACCAAAAGGATGGAACGCTCGGCCATCAAAATCCTTTAGAATTGTTGGAGACTGATTGAGTGTAAGAGACCCAAGTGATTTCCAACACTGGATTGACATAATACACGTAGAAGCCCCTTCATCAATCACAGTCCGAAAAATGGGTCTGTTTTTTACTAATACTGGAATCTGGAAAGCCATTTGATGGGGTAGGTGGGGTGTACTATTCTCTAAATCAAAGATTATTAGGTTTGAATCCTGAATATCGACAACACCTATGGCAGACAAAAGTAATTTACGCTGTGCTGGGCACAATTGCAACACTTCCAGAGCCGACATTGCTGAAGGGGAAATAGCTACGTCCTCAACAATGTTGTAATTATGAGCAGCTCTCGCATGTGGATTGAAAGCTGATTTACGAAGTACACCTTTAGCAGGCGGTTTGATTACTAGGTCTAGATTGGGTTTCTCGATCTGTAGTGGATCATAAACAGGAGGAGGTGTAGTTGATGTGTTCGAATTAGAAGATTCTGCTTCTTTACCATCAACAGGATTTTTACTACCATAATCTTGCGATTGCGTCGCAATCCTAACATGAGACATCATCAAAATGGGATCTTCTGAGGCATTCGAGGTAGAACCAATCATCTTACTATCTTGAGTAGGACAAAGATCCTTCAAGACAGTAGGTTGTTGAGAACCTTTAACGAATTTTGAAATCTTTGCTCGATGTGGGCATTCTTTAGTAAAATGATCCCTGTCGCAAATGAAACAAGGATAGCGAGGTTTGCGTTTTTCGTCATTAGATTCATTTTTATCTGCTTTATCTTTTGAATTTTGTTTATTTTTATTCTTCCCCTTCTTTTTACTGCCAGATTTAGATTTGGTCGTAGATGACTCTACGACATGGATGTCGGCAGAAACTTCAGCGGAAGATTCTCTTGTCGGGGAATCAGGTAAAGTTATTATAGGAGAAGAATTATTTGAAGATTTCTTCTTAATTTTAGTACTAACTGAACCAATCATACCATCGACGGCATGAGATCCTAAAGGATCTGCAGTTATTTGACTTTGTTTTGGAAGATCCAAGATTTTTTCATGTAAAGTATTTTTATCTGCGTATAGAGGAGGTCGAGATACTGACGAGCAATGACTTACCTCGGTAAACTCTGCCCTTAGCTACATCTTCAATGATTTTGGAGTAATAATTATTTAAAAAACCGATACATATAAATTTGATCAGAGTCAGCTTTCACTAAATGCCTTCTACGTCGCCATTCATGAATATGATCGAGAAATATACGTGGACATGGATTTTTTAGCGAAGTCGATAGTTAGTGCCATTGTAGGTAATAAATGAATGAAAAATGAGTTAACAGAAATCGGTTTCTAGCGATTTGAAATTATTAAAAGAGCCTCGTGGTAACTCAATGTACCATTTGGCGGCAAGACCAATAAGAGTTCTTTGAAAAAGATGTAAGCGAATTGAATCATAAATTATTGAATTAGACGCACACCAGAGGTGATAAGTCATAACGTGATTTGACGGATCTTCTCCTGACTTACCCTCAAATTTTGGTATATCACTGGGAAACTTATGCGGCATTGGCGGCCAATATGGATGATAGAAAATTGGATCATTTGTAAGGCATGTCAAATCATGTAAATCCAAAGTTGCAATAAATGGTAATTGACGGTTAGGCTCGCGAAAACCTTGAGTAACCAAAGCAGTTCAAGGAGGAGGATACCCAGGATAACTGGGAGTCGAATTTGCATTAGGAATTGTGTAACCTCTCAGGAAATTAGGATTAACTGGACCAAAATATGGTTGTTGAGGCTGTTGATAAGTATAACAAGGGTACAATTGATACTGATAAACTGGATTTTGTGAAATGAGACCAAATTGATACTATCCTTGGTACGGTTGATACGTGAATTTTGGTTGACTTGTGACAATCGTACTTGTACCAGCTTGTCCCGCAGGTATCTGGACCGAAGTCTGAACTATAGGTCTTGACTGGGTACAGAGACTTGAGGGATTTGCACGGATGCAGGGATAGAAGAAATCGAAGCTAAAGATACTCCAAAAATAGGTGTTATAGGTTGAACAGATGTTGCAGTAGTTGTAGCAGTTTGAGGCAGAGTCTGAGGTGTACTAGGCCCAGACTGTTGAACAGAACCAGGTGCAGGGATTTGAACAATAGGTTGGACAAGTTGCTGGGTTGGACCAGAAACCAAAGGCTGTCCAGGTTGAGTAGATAGCTACACATTAGGTTGCATAGTCTGTTGAATTTGGGACAGATCCCACACCATGTTCATTCTGGGGTATTGTCCCGTAGAACGTTGTACATATGAAGGACCATAACTTGGTTGAATGTAGGGTTGATAATTAAGTGGTAAACTTCCAACTCCTTGTACAAATGATTGACCAGAAGGCAGTTGAAAACCTTGAGTTAGGTACTGACCTTGAGGTTGATAACCCTGAGGTGCGTACTAAATCTGGGGTTGATAAGGACCTTGAGGAACATAATGAGTCTAGGGTTGACCTTGGGGTATGTACTATCCTGAAGGTTGATAACCTTGAGGTATGTACTCTCCTTGAGGTTGTTCTCCAAAATAATATTGTCCTACTGTTTGTCCTGGGAAAAAATTACCCTGAAATTGCCCCCCAGGCGGTAATTGACTGCCTTGAGGTTGCCCCCCAGGTGGTAACTAACTATCTTGAGGTTGCCCCGCAGGCGGTAACTGACCACCTTGAGGTTGCCCCCCAAGCGGTAACTGACCACCTTGAGGTTGAGGATTTGGAATATTACCAAACATCATAAATATTTTCTCTACGTTCGACGTTTCAGTTTTAATTACATTAAGACTAGGTGATAATACTTGTTCAATCAGTCGAGGAGCTGATCCTAAGAAATTACCAAAGAGAGCCTGATACCCCAAAGGAACAGAAGGACCACCGTGTAAAAATGATTCTGGTGTTTGGGAAAACATCGATGACTCTCCTGCCATGATAGATGAAGGATAGTAACCTCTGGGCATAGGATGAAATGGAATTCGAGGTGGAGAAAAAGCAATATCTGAGTTTTATAAAAAAATTGTCAAAGATAGATACCAAGCGTCGCTCCTAATAGGGCTGTAGAAAATGGATTCACGCTCCCTGAGATTCAAAGACAGAGGGGATTCGGGAAGAGATACCTCTTCGCCTGGACTAGCAAGTTCTTCAATGGAAATGAGGCCAGATGGAATATCTTCAGTAATAATATTTCTTACCCTAGGTGAACTAGGATCGCTAGAAGTTGGAGTAATAAATCCTGAGGATGTTTCCAAAACAGAAGGTTCAGTGTTAGGTTTAGAAATTTAAGGTTCTTCAGCTAGTTCACTAGAAGGAGAAATACTACCAGTAACTTCAGAAACTAAAACCAGTTCTTGAATGTGTTCTATTGTGGGTATTTGATGATCAGGATGAACAACTATAGATGAACTTCCAATTTCTGTTGATCTAATTCTACTGCTACTAGATGATACTAGAGCACGTAGCCCTTCAAGTTGACTTGGTGTGTATTCAGGGGGCTTGCCCTGAAGTCTCTGGGATTGTCTCAGTAATTCTGCCACGATTAAATATTAATCAATCACACGCAAACAAAGAAAATTTCAATAAAAACACCTAAAGTCTCTAAAGAAACAAACACCTGAAGCACATGCCTAAAAAAATCCAAGAGTTCAAACCACACACAAACAGTAACTTCCCATACTAAAAACACTAGTTGGTGATGAAATGCAACTTAGTAGAAGTTTAATATAGAAAGGGTAGTTGGAACAGTTACCCCAAAAACCTGCTTAATGAAACAGACTGGCACAAGTTTCTTCACAAAACCATCTCGCGTGAAGAAAACCCCCCATAGAGTCCAAGTGAGTCTAGTCGACGTCTGATCCAGGTACAGTGAGATCTTTCCTTCACCGTCACCTTAGGAAATAATATTAAGCTTATGGTCACTAAGGTTACCAACAATAACAAATACAACCAGGGGAATAGTCTACGATCTGATCCCACATGCAAGGGCAGAGTAAAAAAGCTCAATCCCCTTGAATGCTCCTCGACATGGTCAATCCAAGGTTTACCGACAAGTGACCCCAGGCTCCTGGACAATGGTTAATATGAGGTTTATTGTTTGTAATGCGCGCAGATATTCTATCTTTCCCAATGAAACAGAATTGATTGTCTCAAAGGTTCGGACATGATCTCATGATTAACTCCTTTAAGAGAAGCTTCCCAGATTGTACCAATTACAATTGGATTTATTTCCTACCGCAAGATTTATCTACTTGCTTGTTTTTACTATCTTGGAGAGTTAATTACTCCCTACTCCAAGATACTAGCCTAAGCTATATTGGTGATAAGAGCCCTAGAAATAGAAAATATTACTAGATCAATTTTAATTAAGCGTTTTTTTTATGGGATTTTATTTAAGTCAATAGGTATGGAAATGAAACTTTGATGGTGTGAAGACTTGACTTCCAAAAACACTAAAAAATGGCACCTAAAATGATAAACAATTCGTTTTTCTTTCAATGAAATTCTAGCTAAAGAAAGAGTTCGAGAATGCAATTCCTTTAAGAGACAATTCTTTCTTTGAACATGAAGAATAAATGAAAAGAAAATATTTTTGTTTTTTCAATAAGAACTCAAAACGAGACAAATAATCAATGCTTACAATAAATCCATTTCTCTTTCAAAACTCGAAACTACAAAAAACAAGTTTTCTTTCAAAAGAAATTTACAAGTTCTAAAAAGCACCCAAAACTACGAAAAACTAATTTTGAGATCTACAAACTTTGAAAATCTAATTGAATAAAATCTTTAATTTTTATTTTTTTGAGAATGTTTTGCTTATTTGTTCAGTAAACTAAGGATTCATTTGCCCAGAATAACAAATAATTCAAAAAACATCCAGATATGTTTTCTTTTGTAAAAATGAAATTTAGAACTTATAACGAAGTTTGTTCAAAGATTTGCAAAGAGAAAACTAGATCTATTTCTCAAAAAGAATGAATTTCACAACCAAGTCAGACTCATCAAGAAGATAAAAGATACCAAGGTGATCTAAGACACTTTTAAGCTTCTAATCTTTGAGTCACTACAGAGACAAAGTGAAAACCACTCTCAAAATGCAAAACTTCTAGAAAATCATTCAAAACAAAAAGTGCTATGAGACTCATTCACAAGATATTTTCGATAGAAAATATACAGATTTGGGCAGACACTAAGAATCCTAAATAAAATCTAAACTAAACTGAAAAATTTTCAAAGAAAGGTAAATCTAAGTTACCCAAGCCCGTGCAAATCAATCAAAAAACAGAAAAAATCATTTTCTCTAATCAAAACAAGTTCTTTCCCTAGTGGAGTCGCCAATTTGTTGGCCGGACAATATCGATCTCCCTAGTGTCAGAAGACAATCTAGCAACAAACGAACAACTAAGTTTATTTTTCTCTAAATATATTTGTTTTACAAGTAAATTCTATGAAGGTGTCGATCCTACCTTAGATCCAAAATCTTATTTGTAACCGTAGTTCTTCCGTTGCATCAGTAATTGTTCCGTCACAAAAATAATCCTTCTATCGCAACAAGAGTTCTTTCATCGCAAAAATATTTATTCTGTCGCAACAATAGTTCTTTCGTCACAACAAAGTGTCGTCTTTCTCCGCAGCAAAGTGTCATCTTTCGTCGCAACAAAGTGTCGTCTTTTGTCGCATCCAAGTTTCGTCTTTAAAGACCTGCAATCACAAACAAACAAATATTAAATAGCACCTGTATAACAAATAATTATAAAACATACCTATCATAGTGATCAAGGAATCTATGAAATAAATGATCAAACGTCAGTTTATTGAAATAAACAATCGAATGACAATTTATTGAGAAAAAAAAAACTTGATTGTATTAATCTTAAAATAACAGAAGAACCTTACAACCTTAGCCTTGATGTTGAATAGGCCTTTCCGAGATCTGAAGCAAGAGTCTCCTCTACTTTGATAAGTCTTGCACTCTTCCTCCAAGAGCACATAGAGGTATGTGATCTTTCCTCACAAAATCTTAGCAGAAAGAAGTCTAAATCTCAACAACACTTCACCTCAGTCACACACTAAAGCTTGAACTCCCTTTGAGGCTACCCAATGCCTCTTTTTATAGAGCAGATGAGGAGGTTGGGGTTCCACCTATGAAGGGATAGAATCCTCCTTCAAAGGGATAGGCTCCTCACACCAAGGGGTTAGCTCCTTAAGGTGTGGGATGCATGAACCTTATTAGAGCGTACTCATCCCCAAAAAATATCACCCAAAAGCTTCTAGAATTGACCAAAAAATTTTTTTTAACTTTGGTTTCTTTCCCTTTTGACTTTGAAGGGGGTACGTGGTAATTACATAGAGAAACTGCATTTTGGAATGCAGTTTTGCTTCACATTACCTTCATTCCCTAGCGAGGAACGTAGGTAAACCTCACATTACCTGCGTACCCAGGGTTTTAAAGCTTTTTAGGTTTTTTTTCTCTTATTTTAGGGCTTGACATGAGGAGTAGAGGTTGTAAGACTTGCAGAGGAGGTAAGTATGAGTGACAATGAGCTCATACAGTCAAAAAAATTTCAAGGTGATAGTTTTTAGTGCAACAACACATTCAATGGGAGCTTTCCCAAAAAATTATTTTACTAAGGCTATTGGTGGCCTAAGTTCATTGTAAATAATGGTGTGTTTCATAATAAGAATCCATAGCCCAATAAAAAGGCATTAAAACTACAAAATATTCTTAGAACCTTGCAGGGAGAGCTCTATCCCCTATAGAGCCAATGATAGCATAGTTCTTTGCTAAGTCATGAGTCCATTTAACATTTTTGTTTTTAGGATTAAACTTTGAAAATTTCAAAAA
>JAXQQM020067732.1:0-22972 GCA_034641835.2 Pinus albicaulis | reverse complement strand
TGCATTTTTGTACCTTGGAATTTGATTTTACATCAGAGTTACTGGATTAGAGTATCAGATTGCATTTGAAAGTCTTCAAGATGAACAAGGTATTTCTATCTGTTCACTTTTGATTTCTTTTGTCTTATGATATTCGCTTTAAAATTGCTATCATTTATATATATTTGTTTTCACAACGCTTCCTTTTATATATCATTTCTGAGTATAATTGAAACGTTATCTTTCATAAGTATATATAGATGGTATATAATGATGAATGCAATATGCTAATACAACTCTGTTTAATTTCTTAAACAGAGTTATCTTTATTTGTTTCTGCACATTTCAATTTAAATAATAATACATTTTCATGATTATTGTTAAATTGGAACAATCTTAAGTTGTATTCACATATAATTACCCGGGTTAGTGTTAGAATTTCTTTACCAGTATTTAGTTTAAATTAGATAGTTTTATTTCAGTTAATTTAGTCCCATTTCCACCCATCCAAACCAATCCATTTAGTTATAAGGAAACTGGTCCTTTAAATCCAGTCAGAGCCACCATACCAAATGGAAAAGGAGCTGTCTTAAGGTCTCGACCGGGTGGTTTTCCCCGATGTTTGAAGCAGAGATTTTCTAGGCTTCAACATTTTTGGCGCTAGAAGGAGGGCATGAGCTATGAATGGCAAGTAAATCTTTATCCACAAGCCATTCTGAGAGCAAAACACCCTCATCAACTTCTTCAATTTCTTCTGAAATACAAAATCCTATAGAAGAAATTGTGAAGAATATTCATACACCCACTACCAAAATCTCAAAACATTCAGACAATCAAAATCCTGAGTCTCATGAAGTTCAAGATTTAATTCATAAATTCAAAGGATTCTCATTATCTCTAGAAGAGTCTGAAATATCTGAAGGTAGCGTAACTTCAAAATTTGTTTCTTCCAAACCTCTTACTAGGCTTCAAAGTGAAAAACTTGGTATTTCTCCAAAAGAATTCCCTTTACCTAGTAGAGTCAAGACAAGAAAAAATCAATCGGAATCAGTAAGTGATATAAGTTCAACATCTAATATTCAAATACCTGTTTCCGAAATCCCATCTCAACAAAGTACAATTGTTTCCATATCATCTCCTCAATCATCATCTGCTCAATCCTCATCAATCTCAACATCATCTATTCCAACAAATTCTATTCAAACACCACCAGTTTCTACTACCCCTCCAATAGTTGTTCCAATAATGGCTATACCATGGGCTACTCCAGGGGCAGTCAACATGGCTGCACCTTTACATGATTTACCAGACAATCCTGGAAAATGGCTTCCAAAATTTAGTCCAGATCTTAACATTCAAGCTAAAGAACATATCAATAACTTTATGCTGGCTATTAATTTGAATGGAGTCACACATGAAGATGTTGTAGTTAGACTATTCCCTTATACTCTTCAAGGGATAGCAGGTCACATATGTTGAGCCTCAAATTGTGCTTTCTTTCATTCCATTTTACCTCATTTTCCTTTGTCCATTGCTATCCTAGACCCAATTGATCAATGAATATAGTTAAAATTACTTCTAGAATGATTTACATGACTGACTTGCTAAGTTTTGTGATTTTTTCCATTGTAAATCATTTTGACCGGAACTAGCTGCAGAATGCAGACATTCCGTAGCTAACCGGCGATTCTGCAGCTATCTTCACGTTTGAGTATGTTCCAGGTGGCCTCTCAAGAAAAACCGCATATGGGCATAATCCACGTCATGTCTACATGGTTCGTTTCTCATCATGGAGGAAGAAACAAATTCTGGGTATGGTTTTGGAACGTGGGAACACATTTAGGAAGGAAGACTTCTATTAGGACTGTCTCAGTCCAGATGTCTTTTTCCTTTTCATGCAGCCACTTCAAGAGTCCTAATGTGATTCCGATAAGGAAAGACAGTGTTCCTGAATTGTTGCAAATCTTGTTATTTACATTTGTTATATAAACACTTGGGAAACCAAGAGCTAGGTTAGATTTTATGCTAGATTTCATTCCAGATTTTGCTTAGATTCTGTGCTACATTTCTGAAGACGCAGAGTGTTATGTTCAAGTTATTTCATCTTTAATGAAGCAGACAGTGTTGTTTTGGAAGCGTTGATTTAATTTGGAGTTGAATTCCATCAGGTGGTAGAGGGCCCCTGCCTCTTGCACGGATTTATTTGCGTAAATTAGATAAGTATTCTAGCTGCCTTTACGTTTTTGAATTTGAATTAGTAGTTGTTTTAATTAGCTACTGTAGTTGTACTCATTCTAACTCTTCCACAAGAAGAAGTTCTTCCAAAAGATTATAATGATGAATGGGAAATGGCTATAGTATTGTAGGATTAGAAGTTGAATTCATAGTTGTTTTTAATTAGCTAATGTAGTTATACTCATTCTAACTCTTCCACGAGAAGAAGCTCTTCCAAAAGATTATAATGATGAATGGGAAATGGCTATAGTATTGTAGGATTTAGTTGTAATTTTTGTTGTTCACTATCACAGTTACACTTTTTCTAATCACTCTTCCACAAGAAGAAACTCTTCCAATAAATTCTTAAGGAGTCCAAGACATGACCGTGATAATGAATGATTTAGTTGTGTGTTTGCACTAAGTACCATATCTGTTCTTGCTCTTAAACGCTTGTCCAAAATATCATAATGATGAGTGGGATATGGATATGATATCTTAGTTTTTCATTGCTTTCAGTCCTTTATGTTTGCATTTGCACTCAATTACACAGTCAGAATTGTTCTAACTCTTCCAAAAGAAGGAAATCTTCCAAAATATCAACAATGATGGACAAACAGACTGTATAATTTCATAGAATAATGCATGATAGTATAGTTAGGATACTCCGGAGTTTCATTGCACTTAATTCATGTTCAGTTGTTCTATTTTGGGTTTGATAATGACTTGTAGTTTAACACTGTTTTAGGCTAGTGACATCTTAGGTTTGGTTGTAGTTCAACTCATTGCATTTGCACTCCACATTCAATTGTTATTCACTGCATACTAGATTACTTCAGTTGTTAAGATTAACAAAACAGCCTTCATTATTCACAAACCTCTTCTTGTTCTAAAATTCATAATTGACTCATCACTACATGAACAGAAGACCATATCACTTTAAGGCCTGAAGTACTTCTGCAATTTCCTCATCATTTCATAAACAGAGCTCTCCCTCAAAAGAATATTTTGAAAATAAATCAATAACTCTTGAGTAAAGGTTTTGTAACATTCAATTAAATTGCATAATAGAGTTAGGAATTAGCTTTAGAATAGAAAATCTTATGATGATATCAATGTTTTACTCCAAACATACTTCAACAAATCTCTAATCAAGGACAAGATGTTGCATCATTATAAGTTAGTTGTTTAAACTGTTTAGTTAGGAAGATTTGCATGCTTAGTTGACCATGTTTCAAGCTCTCTCTCAAATGCCTTTGATGAAAGAATTTGACCAGTTTAGTTTGTGTCTTGAATCATTTGCTTAAAAGTCATTATCAAGCTTTGTTTCTGATTGGTCATAGTTTAGATTTGATTCTATTTTTAGTATTCCAATTTCATTTGTCATTTGTCATCCATCAATTAGGATCCACTCTGTTTTTAATCATCAGCTCATTTCCCTTAGCTTTCTAGGCATTTTCCTTGTGAACATAAAACCACCAAAAGACCAAAAACATCATAAATCACCACAAAAGACCAAAAACATCACAAAACACTACACACAACGCATTAGGAAACAAGCACCTAGGTACATACAGTACACTTCACTTCAGCAGTTTACCAACCCTAGTTGACAATTAAATGAGCTCAGTTTAGGAGACTAGATTGAGACCAAACATTTTGGCGCCGTTGTCGGGGAAGTGAAAACTAGGTAACCTTTGTTTCTTAGCATCCAAAAACAATTTTATGCGTAGAGAGAGAGATTCAAGGGGAAGATTTATAAGCAGCAGAGGCAGAAGTTTGATTTCTAGAACACCACTTGTTTCATCTAGATCCAGAGCTAGTACACCTTCAACTCAAACCCATCTTCCATCCTTTATTGATCCTGGACTTCTAGAAGATCTAAGGTCAACTATTCCATTAGAGAAACCTTCCACTTCATCCACTAAACCTGCCATAGAAGAAGATCTAAAGACTCCTAGTAGGGATACAAACCTTTCCACTTCTACAAGAGAGTCAACTATGGCAGAAGAAGGAGGAGGAGGAGTTTTTAATGGAGAAAACACACTATTTGGAGGTAGAGGTAGAGGTAGAGGAGAAGGAGGTAGAGGAGAAGGAGGTAGAGGTGAAAATGGAGGAAGAGGTAGAATAGGAAGCTCTTTTGGGTTCCCTATACTTGATGAAGAAACCAATACAACCATGAAAAACATTTCACCCTCTGTCCTTCCGAACTTCTATGGACTTAAAACTAAAGATCCTGAAACTTTCTTATTCGAATTTGAAGTGCTGTGTAGAACTTATGACTACCTACAAGATGCTCAAAAATTGAAATTATTTCCTTCAACTCTGAAAGGAGCAGCATTGAAGTGGTTTATGAGTTTAAACAGTAGTTCTATTAGAACATGGGAAGACATGAAACAAGCATTTCTAGAGATATACTTGGATTATTGTATGCCGGTTAATCATAAGGAAGAAGTGTTCAAGATGTTACAAAAAGAAGATGAAAACTTAGAAGATTTGTTGGAAAGATTTAAATACAACATAAAAAGGGCACAAATGGAAAACCTAGATCAAGACACTTTAAAAGCTCTTTTGTTGAAAACAATTAGGGATGAATGTTTGGATATCCTTAACATGATGGGAAAAGGGGATATATCACAACTCACATTACCTGAAATATCTGAGTTATGTATCAACCTTTCCAGAGGGAAATCTAAAACTGTCAAAGGTCCAAGAGATCCCGCTCTTGCAAGGGCAAGTAAATCTGCTTCTGGGACAGTAAGTAGATCAGAAATAGGACACATGCTTGATGATTTTAAATCTGACATCTTAGGGAGTCTTAGTGAACAAATAGACACCCTCAAGATACAAAACAAGCAAAAGGCTGAATCTGATGCCTTGGCAATCTTTTTTCCCAAATGTGGAAAGAAACATGCCTTGAGAGAGTGTCCTTTGGAGGTAAAAGTTGTAGAAACCTATGTTATTTGTTCTAAAAAACATGAAACCAAGAATTGTCCTTCTCTTCCTAGTCTCAAAGCTGCCTTTCAGGAGGAAACTCCTACAGATTCCACAGAGTCTCTCAATTTTGTATCTAGAAGACCTTGGCAGGGACCTCAAACACAAGGATTCCATGATCAAATGTATAATCAACCTCCACCTTGGAATTCTTGGCAGCAACCTTGGCCCCAATTTCAAAATAAATCTCAATCTTGGGCACAAGGAACACAAAGTCCCTATGGAAGATACTCTCCATATTATCAGTATCCACCATCCTATCCACCATATCCACATTTTTATCCTCAAAATCCTCAACAAAATTTTCCTCAAAATCTTCAACAAAATTTTCAACAAAATTTTCAACAACATCATCTGAACCAACCTCATCAAAATCAACCACTTCCATTACCATTCCCTCAAAAATCCAATCAATTACCAGCTCAGCCCATACCAAACCCCAATAATAAGAATCCTCAGAATACATACATGATAGAAGGACAACAATTTCCAACTTATTTTATTACTCCTCTAGACCTTAGTGATGTTCAACTTAGGTCTGGAAGGATACTTGAGAAGAGGAAACCTTCTGTGATCATACAAGAACAAGATAATTCTGAGGAAGACTCCCTACGGGTTAATAAAAGTATTGAGGAAGACACATCCTTTCAAGATCAAAACATTGAAAAACTAAAACAAAAAGATCCAATAAATCCAACTCCTATATTAGAGCAACCATCCACATCTACTTCTATACCTCCCTTTCCGAAAAGATTACAAATTGATAGAGGTGTAGAAAAACAGATCATGGTGCCTAATTATGATTTCTTAGATGAATTGAGAAATGTTTGCATTAAAATTCCATTATTGCAAGCCATCAAGGAAATCCCAATTTTAGCCAAAAAAATAAAGGAGTTGAGTATGAAAACAACAAGAAAAAGAATAAGAGAAACCAAGAAAATTCAACTGGTAGGACAAATAGCAGACATTATGATGGGCAATATTGCTATTCCAAAGTATCTTGACCCAGGAAATCCAGTTGTCAAAATTCACATCAATGGAATTGAAATTCAAAACACACTCATTGATTTAGGAGCAGCAATAAATATCATGAGTAGACAAATCATGGACAAACCGAAACTTCCTAATCTTCTCTTTACACCCACACTATTACAATTAGCAGATAGATCTGTGATCAAACCAGATGGGGTAATAGAAGACATTCCAGTGTCCCTAGATTCTTGGGAATACCCTGTGGATTTCATGATCCTAACTCCTACGAATAATCTAGGAGGCCATCCTGTTATATTAGGAAGACCTTGGTTGGCTACAGCTGATGCTTTTATTAGTTGTAGGTCCGGTGATATGTATATCTCTGATGGTAGTTCAACTAAGAAATTCACTTTATATCCTCCATCTAGGACAATTACAGATCTAGATGACACTCAATGGATAGAGGATGAAGAAGATTTACAACCACTCTTCACAATTTCAGAAATTAGTGAAGATAATCAAATTCTGAATACTCTAGAAAACTTTGAATCCTCTCCAAAACACAAACATGAATCATTTCAAGAGGGATCCAATATTGAGTTTTTTTCATCTAGGCAGATGTCTCTTCATTCTATGGACAAATTTGGCAGCTCTACAAGTGAAATATTTCCAGGCAAAACTTTGAACATAAACAAGAACCTAGAAAAATCTCAACAAGAAGAGTTAATCAAAGTATTACAGAGACATTCTTCTGCATATGCATGGGAATACACTGACATGAAAGGGATAAGTCCCAAGACTTTTACTCATCACATCTATATAGAGGCAAATTGCAAACCAATCAGACAGCCTCAAAGACGGATGAATCCAAATCTTAGGGAAATTGTCAAGGAAGAATTGCAAAAATTGTTAAATGTTAATTTCATCTATCCTATTTCAGATAGTCAGTGGGTTTCTCCTTTGGTAATTGTGCCAAAGAAAATGGAAAATGGAGGGTGTGTGTTGACTACCGAGAACTGAATAAAGCTACTCTTAAAGACCATTTTCCCTTACCTTTCATAGATCAAGTATTAGATACATTAGTTGGCAAAAAGTACTTTTCATTCCTAGATGGGTTTAGTGGTTACAATCAAATCCAAGTAGCACTTGAAGACCAAGATAAAACCACATTTACTTGTCCTTGGGGTACCTATGCCTACCGAGTATTGCCATTTGGATTATGCAATGCACTGCAACATTCCAAAGGGCAGTATTAGGAATTTTTTCGGATCTAATACATGAATGTGTAGAGGTGTACATGGATGACTTCACAGTTTATGGGGACACATTTGAAGAGGCTTTAGAAAACTTGGAAAAAGTCTTAAAAAGATGTCAAGAAGCAAACCTTTCACTTAGTCATGAAAAATGTTTTATGATGTTTACCGAAGGTATTGTTTTAGGGCACCACATTTCAGGGGATGGGATTAGAGTTGATGAGGCAAAAGTTGAAGTCATTTCTAACCTATCCATTCCTAGTTGTCAAAGAGATGTTAGAAGTTTTCTAGGATTCACAGGATATTATCAGAGATTTATAGAAAACTTCACCAAAATAGCATCTCCACTCTTCAAATTACTCACCAAAGATTGTGAATTTAAGTGGACTTCTGATTGCCAGTTAGCTTTTGAAACCCTGAAAACCAAAATTTCTGAAGCACCTATATTAAGGGGACCTAACTGAAAGTTACCTTTTCATATCTCGACAGATGCTTCCGATACAGCTCTAGGAGCAGTATTGGGACAAAAAGATTTAATTCCCTATGCCATCTATTATATCAGTAAAAATTTGACTCCCGCAGAGTTAAACTATACTGTAACTGAAAAAGAGTTTTTAGCTGTTTTTCATGCCATAAACAAATTTAGACACTATATAACAGGCTATGAAACTTTTGTTCACACTGATCATTCTGCAATTAGATACTTAATGAAAAAATCAATCACTAATGGCAGAGTTATAAGATGGTTGTTGCTCTTACAAGAATTCAACATTAGTATTCTAGATAGGCCTGGAAAACAAAACACAGTGGCTGATTTCCTATCTAGACTCCAAAATATCAAAGATGACACTCCAGTTGAAGATCAATTTCCTGATGAATATCTTTTTGCAATCTCTACTCAAACTCCATGGTTTGCCGATATTGCTAATTATTTAGTTTCAGGAAAATTTCCTTCAATTATGAATGCAAGGGATAAAAGAAAAATCATTAATGATAGTGCAAATTATTCATGGGTCGCTAATGAGTTGTACAAGACAGGTCCAAATTTGATCATTAGAAGGTGTGTTTGTGAAGATGAGATGCCTGAGATTCTCAAGGCATGTCATGACGAACCTTGTGGCGGACACTTTGCAGATAAGAGGACAACCTATAAGATCCTTAATCTAGGATATTATTGGCATTAGATACTTAATGGATAAATCAATCACTAATGGCAGAGTTATAAGATGGTTGTTACTATTATAAGAATTCAACATTACTATTCTAGATAGGCCTGGAAAACAAAACACTATGGCTGATTTCCTATCTAGAATCCAAAATATCAAATATGACACTCCGGTTGAAGATCAATTTCCTGATGAATATCTTTTTGCAATCTCTACTCAAACTCCATGGTTTGCTGATATTGCCAATTATTTAGTTTCAGGAAAATTCCCTTCAATTATGAATGCAAGGAATAAAAGAAAAATCATTAATGATAGTGCAAGATATTCATGGGTCGCTAATGAGTTGTACAAGACAGGTCCAGATTTGATCATTAGAAGGTGTGTTCGTGAAGATGAGATGCCTGAGATTCTCAAGGCATGTCATGATGAACCTTGTGGCGGACACTTTGCAGATAAGAGGACAACCTATAAGATCCTTAATCTAGGATATTATTGGCCATCCTTGTTTAAAGATGCTAAGGAGTATGTCAAAAGGTGTGACAGTTTCCAAAGGGTAGGGAAACCTTCTCCTTCAGGTGAGATGCCATTACAACCTCAGGCACACATTGAACCTTTTGAAAAATGGGCTTTGGATTTTGTAGGACCTATTAGTCCTCCATCAAGACAAAAGAAATATATATTAGTTTGCACTGATTATGTTACTAAATGGGTAGAAGCTAAACCATTACTTGTTGCTAATGAATCATCTGTAGTTAATTTTCTTTTTGAGGATATTTTTACTCGTTTTGGTGTCCCAAGGGAAATTTTTACAAATCAAGGAGCTCAATTTACATCAAACCTAGTGGAGCAAATGATGGAGAAGTACAAAATCAGGCATAGAAAAACTACTCCTTATCATCCACAAGAAAATGGTCAAGTGGAATCTACCAATAAATTCATTGAAGGAATCCTAACAAAGAATGTTCATTTACATAGAAGAGATTGGGTAGATAGGCTTCCTGAAGCCTTGTGGGCCTATAGAACTACATGGAGAAACACAACAGGCCATACTCCTTATGAGCTTGTTTATGGAAAACAAGTTTTGTTTCCCATAGAGTTCCAGATTCTAACTTTCAAAATGGCAGTTCAGCTAGGACTTGATTTAACGGAGGCACAAAAGCATAGACTGGAGCAAATTAATGAATTGGCTGAGATTAGACAAGATGCAATTCAGAAAACAAGTCTAGTCCAACAGCAAAGGGATAGATGGCACGACAAGTACATCAAAGAGAGGAAATTCAAAGAGGGTGACTGGGCTCTCTTGTTTGATTCAAAATTCAAGGATTTTCAAGGGAAATTTCAGACACATTGGCTTGGGCCATATGAAATTGTTCGAATTTTTGATAATGGGGCAGTAAAAATCAGAACTATAAATGAAGAAGAGGTCACTTTTCTTGTGAATGGTCATAGACTGAAGCTATACCACAAGCCACTCTCAAGAGAAGAGTTTGTCAAGAAGTTCCAAGAAAGCAATGATGTGAAGTTAATGAAGAAGAGTCTCTCTTCTTCATCAACTTGATTAAATTTTTTGAAGCATTTCTCTTTAAAAATAAATAAATAAATAAAGGTATAAACATGAAAACCAATCATTGATTGGCATGTTTATACAGAAAAGATAGGGTGAAAATCAGAGTCTCTCTGACACTCTAACTTTTCCCATTTTTGTTTTTACAAGCAGCTGTTACAAACATCATAAGTTCAAATCCATAGTGCTTATGATCCATCTCATTTCATTTCACTCCATTCACTTATTCATCCATACTCCATTTCATTCCATCATTCATATTTCACTTCATTCCACATATCATTCATCTCATTCCATACTCCATCCATCTCATTTTAATGACAAAATTCCAAATTTGATATCTTGCTGTAAATGAATAAAACATGTCATGGATTGCAGGGCAGTTCTTATGTTCTTTCACTCCATTTCATAAACTGAATCCATTCTACTTCATCATCATCTTCATATACATCATGTCTCATCATCCATCTTCATTCATACCATAAAACATTTCACCTATATTCCAAAAACACTCCATTCCATGATTAAAATGCTCTACAGGAACATTCTGCAGCTCAACAGACATTCTGCAGCTGATCAGCCTTTCTGCAGCCAGACAGTCTTTCCGTAGCTACAAATCCTGAAGGCATCAATCAGTAGACATTAGAATTGCAACAAAATGACCCAGTGTATCCATGAATCAAAAGCATCAAGAAGATTATGAAGACTCTTCCAAAGGTGAACAGAGAAGACAAAGACTACAAAAATCAAATGAAAGTCAGAGGTAACAAGTTTAAATTATAATGGCATTTCATAAATTTTAGCATAGTTTTAGTTATGGATTGTTCGAAAAGGTTGTTTTAATTATTTTTATTGATCAAAGACCAATAAACCCTCCACAGACTTTGGATTAAAATCTCTCATTTCAAATTCCATATCCGACATCATTTAAGCGGTTAAAATGGTCGAGGTATTTGAATTCTTCATGTCTCTTAACCAAATCATTCAATGATGATTCTCTTTGCCGTTGTAAAAATCTCCGCCGTCTCTTCAATCATTAATTCATTCCCTCCACCTCACTCCACTACTTCATTCCGTGACCACTGCCATCACTCCATTCTGTAGCCGGCATTTCATTCCGTAGACAGAGATATTCTTATCACTGAGAGCAGAGCCAAAGGATATCAGTTTGAATAGCATTGAGCATTGTAAACGCAGAGCAGAGCAAAAGGGTAAATTCAGAGGTATAGCAGCGTGAGAATTTGAAGCCATTTGATTCCGTGGGCAGACAAAGTATCACTGTGGGCAGAGATTGAGCATTATCACTATAAACACAGAGGTATAGCAGAGAAGAATTTGAAGTCATTTGTTACCAAGAGACAGAGATATAGCAGTATGGGAATTTGAAGCTATTTGCCACCGGGAAACAGAGGTATAATAGTGTGGGAAATTTGAAGCCATTTGTCACTGTCAAAAAGAGACATATCAGTCCAAAGTTCAATTGTCAACAGAGGCATATCAGCCCAAAGTTTTGAAGCTATTTTCATTATCAACCAGAGGTATATCAGCTCGAAATTTGAAGTTGTTGCCACTATCAATCAGAGGTATGTCATTCCGAAGTTTGAAGCCATTTTCATTAAGAACTTGAAGCCATTTCAATTCGAAGGTGAAAGTCATTGTTTTTGTGGGTAGAAGAGTGTTAATTTGAACATTGAAGAAGCAATCATGGGTTTCATTGTAAGAACTGAACCAGTGGGTTAAAAATATTTAGAAGGCTACCCTCAATGTAAAGAAATGTTACAACAAATAGGATGGCTTCAATTTTTGGATAAATTTAATGGCTTCCACAAGGAAGTCACTAAAACATTTGCAAGATCATTTCAAGGAACTGAAGTTGAAGTGGGAGATGTCAAATTTACTGTCACTGAAGTTTTCATTGCAGAGGCTACATGGTTTCTTAGAACTGGAGAGAGATGGTTCAAAAACAGAGAATTCCACAATGAATCCTGGAAGCAAATTTTAATATCACCAGGTATGGATGTCACTGTATTTAAGAAAGGAATTCCCAATTCTGCATTGAAAAATAAATGGAGAAACATAATACTTCTTCTGCAAAAATTCATTACATGTGAGGGTAGATATGGGACATTTTATGTCTACCACATTAGACTGATAATGCATTTTCTGGGGGAAGACCTAAACCTACCTTACTTCTTGCTTCAAAGCTTGAAAAAGATGGCTTCCTGTGTTCAAAGAAGGGTTCAAGTTTTAGAGACAACATTATATCATCATGGGTTGGTTAAAATTTTGATTGAACATCATTTAACCAAAACAAATGATACATGGGACGATTTCTTGATAAGAAATCATTTTGAAGAGCCAAAAGAACCCTCACCGGAACCACAACCTACAAGGAGAAGTAGAAAATGGAGGGCTTCAAAAATTGAAATTGACAAAACAGTCCAAGAGAGCAGTGAGGAAATCATTTTAGAGAAGTTGACCCAAATCAAGAGGCAACTTAAGAAAGAGAAGGTAATCAAGAAATCTGCCACAGAGAAAGGAGAGGGATCCTCTCAGCCAAGGAGAAGCCACAGACTAAAGGGAAAACTAAAGAAAACTCAAATCAAACAAACAGGGGTGATTGATATAGAAGATGAGGAAACATCCATGGAAGAAGATGTTGAAGAGGATTTTTATGAAGGAACCCCTAAAATTGACCCTGCTCAATAAGAAATTTATGACTATGTGGAAACTTTGGAAAGGAGAGCTTCAGAAAGCAAGGAGAGAACCCCCAGTCCTCCACTGTCTGAAATAGATATATTAAGAAGGGATAGGTATGAGTTGGAATTATTGAATAGACACATCAAAAATGAGAATGAAATTCTCAAGGATCAAGTCAAGCTCAAAACTGATATGAACTCAACCTTATCCCTCCATATAAACAAAGTGGAAAAGACCAATGAGAAGTTGAAGAAAAGGAACAAGAATCTAATCAGGGCACTCACCAACCTAAGGTTCAAACTTGTTATCAGAAAACCCAGAAGATCTCTAGCTTCCAGACAAAGGAGAAGGAGAGGATTAGATGTCCTTGCATAAGCCTCTGAGTTCATAGGATAATTTGCATGAGGACATGCAAAGAGACAGCAGTGGGGGTATGTTGAGCCTCAAAATTGTGCTTTCTTTCACCTCATTTTACCTCATTTTCCCTTGTCCATTGCTATCCTAGACCCAATTGATCAATGAATATAGTTAAAATTACTTCTAGAATGATTTACATGACCGACTTGCTAAGTTTTGTGATTTTTGCCATTGTAAAGCATTTTGACCGGAACTAGCTGCAGAATGCAGACATTCCGTAGCTAACCGGCGATTCTGCAGCTGCCTTCACGTTTGAGTATGTTCCAGGTGGCCTCTCAAGGAAAACCACATATGGGCATAATCCACGTCATGTCTACATGGTTCGTTGCTCATCATGGAGGAAGAAACGAATTCTGGGTATGGTTTTGGAATGTGGGAACACATTTAGGAAGGAAGACTTCTATTAGGACTGTCTCAGTCCAGATGTCTTTTCCTTTTCACGCAGCCACTTCAAGAGTCCTAATGTGATTCCGATAAGGAAAGACAGTGTTCCTGAATTTTTGCAAATCTTGTTATTTACATTTGTTATATAAACACTTGGGAAACCGAGAGCTAGGTTAGATTTTATGTTAGATTTCATTCCAGATTTTGCTTAGATTCTGTGCTACATTTCTGAAGACGCAGAGTGTTATGTTCAAGTTATTTCATCTTTAATGAAGCAGACAGTGTTGTTTTGGAAGCGTTGATTTAATTTGGAGTTGAATTCCGTCAGGTGGTAGAGGGCCCCTGCCTCTTGCACGGATTTATTTGCGTAAATTAGATAAGTATTCTAGCTACCTTTACGTTTTTGAATTTGAATTAGTAGTTGTTTTAATTAGCTACTGTAGTTGTACTCATTCTAACTCTTCCACAAGAAGAAGCTCTTCCAAAAGATTATAATGATGAATGGGAAATGACTATAGTATTGTAGGACTAGGAGTTGAATTCATAGTTGTTTTTAATTAGCTACTGTAGTTATATTCATTCTAACTCTTCCACAAGAAGAAATTCTTCCAAAAGATTATAATGATGAATGGAAAATGGCTATAGTACTGTAGGATTTAGTTGTAATTTTTGTTGTTCACTATCACAGTTACACTTGTTCTAATCACTCTTCCACAAGAAGAAACTCTTCCAAGAAACTATTAAGATGTTCAAGACATGACCGTGATAATGAATGATTTAGTTGTGTGTTTGCACTAAGTACCATCTCTGTTCTTGCTATTAAATGCTTGTCCAAAACATCATAATGACGAGTAGGATATGGATATGATATCTTAGTTTTTCATTGCTTTCCGTCCTTTATGTTTTCATTTGCACTCAATTACACAGTCAGAATTGTTCTAACTCTTCCAAAAGAAGGAACTCTCCCAAAATATCAACAATGATGGAAAAACAGACTGTATAATTTCATAGAATAATGCATGATAGTATAGTTAGGATACTCCGGAGTTTCATTGCACTTAATTCATGTTCAGTTATTTTATTTTGGGTTTGATAATGACTTGTAGTTTAACACTGTTTTAGGCTAGTGACATCTTAGGTTTGGTTGTAGTTCAACTCATTGCATTTGCACTCCACATTCAATTGTTATTCACTGCATACTAGATTACTTCAGTTGTTAAGATTAACAAAATAGCCTTCATTATTCACAAACCTCTTCTTGTTCTAAAATTCATAATTGACTCATCACTACATGAACAGAAGACCATATCACTTTAAGGCCTGAAGTACCTCTGCAATTTCCTCATCATTTCATAAACAGAGCTCTCCCTCAAAAGACTATTTTGAAAAGAAACCAATAACTCTTGAGTAAAGGTTTTGTGACATTCAATTAAATTGCAGAATAGAGTTAGGCATTAGCTTTAGAATAGAAAATCTTATGATGATATCAATGTTTTACCCCAAACATAGTTCAACAAATCTCTAATCAAGGACAAGATGTTGCATCATTATAAGTTAGTTGTTTAAACTGTTTAGTTAGGAAGATTTGCATGCTTAGTTGACCATGTTTCAAGCTCTCTCTCAAATGCCTTTGATGAAAGAATTTGACAAGTTTAGTTTGTGTTTTGAATCATTTGCTTAAAATTCATTATCAATCTTTGTTTCTGATTGGTCATAGTTTAGATTTGATTCTGTTTTTAGTATTCCAATTGCATTTGTCATTCGTCATTCATCAATTAGGATCCACTCTATTTTTAATCATCAGCTCATTTCCATTAGCTTTCTAGGCATTTTCCTTGTGAACATAAAACCACCAAAAGACCAAAAACATCATAAATCATCACAAAAGACCAAAAACATTACAAAACACTGCACACAACACATTAGGAAACAAGCACCTAGGTACATACAGTACACTTCACTTCAGCAGTTTACCAACCCTGGTTGACAATTAAATGAGCTCAGTTTAGGAGACTAGATTGAGACCAAACAACGGGTCTGGAGGGGAGTTGGGTGACGGGATGAGCGAGGACCGTCAGATTTTGATAAATCGACGGCGGAGATCGCATGATGGAGTGATAAGTCAGGGGAAAGGGGAAAGAAGGAGAAGGAAAGAAATATGGCGGGGTGAACTGCCGCCGTTGGATCTCCCGAATCGACGGTGCAGATCTATCGTCGGGAGGGTGAGTACAGACAGAAAGGGAAGGGGTTGGGGATTAGGTAGGGGCATGGTCTCATGTACGAGAAACGACTAGGGGCCAAGGCTAGAGGGGTTAATCGCATCGGCGGGGAGAACTTTTATAAAGAAAAAGCGGGTTTTGAAAAGAAAAAGCTGATGCGACGAAGGGGCTTAAAGGTTTTTAGGCACCCGGTTGCAGGGCCAGGTCATATGACCGAAAAAGGCCAAGGCTTTAAGCCCTGAGAGGCTTAGAGCTTGTTGTTTAATATAAAAGTGAAATTTGTGGGTTTTTCATGGCCTTTTATAGTCCTGAAAGCTATAAGGGAGGGTTATTAAAACATAATAAAGGGTTCTATGGTTAAAAAGGGATTTTGAAGGTTTTTTTAGGAGAATGAAGGGAAAATTAGAAGGAGGAAAGGGGATTTTCAGGAAAAAAAATGGAGGATGAATAAGGGAAAAAATCGGTGAATGAAATGATGAAAATGGGGCTGTTTAGGAAACAGTTTTCAAAGGGAACAATAGGCTTAACTTGGTTTATTTATTCTAAGGGAACAACACTGTTAGGGAACAGTATTGTTATGGAACAACACTATTAGGGAACAGTAGGCTTCAAGAATGAGAAATTTTCTTATGAAGAATGAGTAATTTTCTTATGAAAATAATCTTTTGAAGGCTCAAGACCTGTTTTTAGCCATCATTTTCTTATGACAAAATTCACTGATGGCTAACACCTGGTATGGATATTTCATCATTTATCTCCAAACCCAAACATTTCTACCTAATACCTCTCACTATGATCAACGACGTATTCGATACCAAGCCAAAGATTATCTGATCGTCAGTGATACACTTTATCGCCGTGGTGTCGATACCATTTTAAGGAGGTGCCTCACTCATGAGGAGGCCAAAAATGTATTAAATGATTTTCATGTTGGGGCTTGTGGTGGAAATTTATCTGGATATGCTACTGTGCAGAAGATACTCCGCGCCGATTACTTTTGGCCTACCATTTTTCAAGATTACATCCTCGCAGTCAGAAGTTGTCATGCATGCCAGATTTTTTATTGTAAAATCCGCAAACTGCCAGCACCAATGCATCCTATTGTCTCTGCTGGACCATTTACGAAATGGGGTATTGAATTCATGACCTGTAACCCTCCTTCATCCAAGGGGCATGGTTATATTATTGTCACAGTTGACTATTTTACCAAATGGGCCGAAACGATGCCTACAATCAACAACACAGGACAAATAGCTCCATTGTTTTTCTTCAACCATGTTATTGCATGGTTTGGGGTCCCACAGGCTATAGTTAAGGATCATGGGAAGCATTTTCAAAACCATATGATGTCTGAATTGACTACCAAGTTAGGATTGTCACATGATAATTCTACTCCTTATTATCCACAATCAAATGGACAAGTTGAGGCTATTAACAAAATTATTAAACGAATGCTTCAACGAATGATAGGAGTCCGTAAAAGGAATTGACACTTGATCCTGTACTCCACCTTGTGGGTGTATTGAACCTCTGTGAGAAATAAAACCGGATTTACTCCTTTTCAATTGGTTTATGGTCTGGAAGCTATCTTACCAATCCAATGTGAAATATCATCGTTAAAACTCATGATAGACTTTTTACCTGACACCTCAGAAGAAGAAGCGTGTCTCCTTAACCTCATCCATCTAGATGAAACGCGTCGTGAAGCCCAATTGGCCAACGAAGCACATAAGAGACATATAAAGGTGCAAAATGACAAAAATGTCCAGCCTCGCATCTACTCGGAGGGCGACTTGGTCCTTCTTTACGACTAATAAGTTGATGTAATAGGTACAGAGAAATTTGAGCCATTATGGCATGGCCCCTATATTTTCAAAATAGTTCTTGCTAAGGGTGTCTACGAGTTAGTTGATTATGATGGGATTCCATTGGCACATCCTAGAAATGGGTTTTATTTGAAACGTTACTATGCTTAATCATCAGCGTAGTAATTTTCTGTATTATATTGTTTATATGTTGTTGATTTTCATTCACTATCTTAATTTGTTTTTATAGTTTTCTTGACGTTAGTAATCCACTTTACATTTTATGGTAGATGTCTGAATCTTTGGAACCATTTGTTGGATATGTTGATGGTGCTAGTCATAGTACGCAGAATCTATCCTCTCGAGCGTGGGCCATTTTCGCTCCGAACAATGAGTTAGTGAGTTTTCAAGGGATTTTTATTGGTAGATCGACGAACAATATCGTTGAGTATAGCGAG
Organism: Pinus albicaulis; assembly: GCA_034641835.2. Classification (NCBI taxonomy): domain Eukaryota; kingdom Viridiplantae; phylum Streptophyta; class Pinopsida; order Pinales; family Pinaceae; genus Pinus; species Pinus albicaulis. The sequence goes on along the minus strand of JAXQQM020067732.1, from coordinate 4,847 downwards.
TTGATTGAACTTCTCTCTGATGCAATTTCATTTGGTATTAACCGCATAATCATATGGTTAGACTCACAACTTGTGGTACTACAACTTACTAGTATTTATACTGTTAGAAATCCAACACTTCTTAGATTGTCCCTAAGAGTTCGATTTTTGGAGAGACATTTTGATTTCATTCAATATCAACACATTTCTAGAAATATGAACACTTTAACTGATTCATTAGCTAATCAATTTTTAGATAGACATTTGCGACATAGGTAAAGAAAACATTTGCATCATTGAATAGGATTGTGCATTAAACATAGGAAAAACTCTGAAAACATATAGATAGATACTTATAGGTTTTTTACAAAATATGTGCCCAGGACACATTGGTAATCTAACTTCAAAATGTATGAAAAAATGTCACAATTAAACTAGTGGTGCTCATGGTAACACGCTATAGATCTATCAATCCTAAGGAGCAACCGCATCCAACAGTTAGGAACCCCAATTGTGTGCCGCTGAATTCGCATGGGAAGCTCTTCAATCCAGCAATCCAGAATCCCAAAGGTCAACCCCTCTATGTGCTGCTAAAGCTCAGCCAGAGTTTCAACCATATCAAGGCCCTGAAGGATTGCTCTCCCGAAAGCCCTCTCTACTGGCGCATCTGCTTCGCGGTCTGGTTCCTTTACTGGTTGAACACGACTGATATTTGCATTACATCAAAAATTTATTTTATTCTTGGAAAGAAATCAAAACAAAAAAACATGGTCGAATCATTCTTACCTATTGCATCCCATTGAGCACCTTCTGGTAATACTAGATATGGATCTCCTTGGAAGTCAATGCCTGCGTATGCGTACTCATCGATGGCGAAAATCTGTTGTCAGAAACAGGCGAAGAATGCAGTCAAGAAAACAATGGTCGAATGGCCTTCATTCCAACCCATGAGTTCTACCCATCTCTACATTTGAGGATCTCTAGGACTAGATATATCCAATGTTACATGTTGTGGCTGCATCAGTGGAATCTGTTCCAAAGGAAAGGAGATAAGGATTGAACCATAACTGAAATTTTTCTTCCTTCCTCCCTTTTATTTATTCAATTGTTCCTTTATTTGAGATAGAACAGCTTCAGACCAGTTGAAGAATGTTGGCTCTAAGCACTCTATCGCATACTGCATATATGATCGGTTCGCTACATGTAGTCTAACGGTGCTAGCCAGTTTAGTGATCATGAAAAGGATGGTTCCCAAAGGCAAATCCCTGACATCTCGGATGTTTATTTTTCCATATTTTCTAGGTTTTGACCCTGGATAGCAATATGGAATAACATAATCCCTTACTGTCTCTCCTCCAACGGTAGACCCTGTGAGAGAAATGGGAAAACCTCTCCTTACAAACCTATGAGAAAATACACATCCTCAACTATTATGGGAACCATTTTGTTCTTAATGGGAAATTCCTCTATCACTTGATCCCATGCTCGAACTAAGAACTCCAAGAGTTGTATTTGTTGCATCATTCCCAACAATTTGAAGTAATTAAGTAGTCCACAATCTCTTAAGGCTCTTACAGTACCCGGATCATTCAAGGCAATCATATCTTGTTCTTCATGTTCTATTTTTCTCCATGTAATAATCACTATAATATGATGGAAACCTGAAAATCAACCATAAGATCCATCAGATTCCAATAATTGTAAAAAACCAGGCAAATTTTGGACACAACATGAAAACCAAAAAATTGACCTCCACCCAATGCACTCCCTAGGTTGAGACAATGTGTTGCATATGCAGGTATCCTTCACTGTACCTACTATGCAATGAAGGTTTCTAAATTCAGGGGTGTGTTGCCCTCATTTTGGGCAGAATTTACCCTAGGGGCCTCAAAACCCTAAACATTTTCAAAGAATGGAAATGAAATGAATACGGAATGAAAGAGGAGGTTCATGGCACTAACCTAGATCAAATAGTGACGAAATATTTCTATAGAAATGATCGCAATCAACGACTAAAATTTTGGGGGAAAAATCAGGTTCGGAGCTCCAAAATGCAAATGGTAACTATGGAATGGTAAAAATGAATAGTGAAACTACTTTTTATAGTCATTTAATTGTTTGAAAGTTAAATTTATTGCTATGAATATGGTTTTATTATGTTTTTATCATGAAGCAGGTATTTTTAATTCATTTGATGTTGCTCTGAACAGGAAATACAACTAATGAACAGATTAGTCGTGCAGATTTATTCAAAGAAAGACTTGACCAAAAAGCATACTTTTTCTCCTTATTTTTTGAGCTTTGTTAAAAAAGAAAAAGTATTTGAGCGCACTTTTATCTCTTTTTCAAGCTTCGGTAACAATGAAAAAGGAACCCCTGGAGTCTTCTTTCAGCTCTTTTCAGACTCCGATAATGTGAAAAGATTTTCGAGCACTTGTATTTTCAAGCTCGTTAAATTAAATGAATTGATATCTACTCGGTATATGTTTAACCCTTTTCCAGACTGAGATATATTATTTACGAGAAAGGAATACCTTGGTTAAATATGACCAAAGAGGTTCTCTCAAATATTATTTTACACTTTTTTCGGATCTGAGTTACAAATTTATGAAAAATTACTTATGGATTTCTCTTTCATCCTCTTTTTTAGACTCTCTACGGAGCTATCGTTGTCGTTAATCTCGTTAAAACATAAAATAGCGACGGTCTTGTCAATCATGGCAAGAATCGAGTTTCATTCATCGCTAGACTCATTAAATTATTAAATAGCGATACTTTATTCACCGGAAGGGTTGAATTATAGATCAAGCAAATGTTATCCTCCTCAAGCTTGTTAAAAAATAAAGAGGTACTGGTCAACAAATGACCGGGGAAAATTTTGGAAAAGTAAGAAAAGTTTCTTTTTCGTAGCAAGTCACTCTTGAACATGACACTTCTTTCACTCCATGTTCGTGACTGTTTAGGTTGGGTAATCATCTTGACGGTTCATTCACACCTACGGTTCATCATACCTTCACTTCAGTTTTGGGTCAATGCTGCCAACTCATCACAGTGTCGCTGATATGTTCAAGAGAAGTCATGTAGTGATTGAAAACTCATCCATCTGCAATATTCGTAAACCTTCATTTTCATGACCATCATCCCTGAAAATTGCTATATCAAGTCATACCCTTGTCTCTGAATTCAGTAAATCCAGTTTTACAACAAGGTGACTTCCTGTCGACAAAAAATCAATATCCAGGAAGTTCACTTAGAAACATCAGATTCCAATACCATGAGGCTTGTTACAGCATCGACAAGATCCTCGCTTCCGGACTTTTGATCAAAATATTTTGTTTGGCGTTTGACATCAAATCATCTATTCACACCTTACGAAATGTACTGCAATACCTTGAGGGCCATTGACATTAATGGTGGTTCTCTCACGTTTTTTAATAGCTCACATCATTGGCTGGTAATCAAACGATGTCTTTCCATGTTCGACTACAAATCATATATTCACATGGCTAGACTTGTACCCGAATGATCGAGTGAATGAGATAAGAAGACCCCGGATCTAGTTTCAGCCATTCAGGCTGCGATTTCAGGATTTTTTTACACATCATCTATATGGGGGCCTTACATACAGATTTTCATCTAAACAAAGGCCTATATCTGTAGGCATGTCTGCATCTGGGAAACATTCCAATGTAGACAACTTTCTAAACTATGTACATGTTATTAGATTGTTTATGTGCTGAATATAGGAATGCCTACCCTCAACAATTATGATCAAAAGATGATAAATCATGATGTAATGTATTGTAATATTGATGCAGGTGACCACTTCGCTTCATTCCTAGACTCATCACAGTGTAAAGCATCTCAATCAAATTTTCTTATTATTTGGATCTCATGCTTTAGGGGGCAATTGTTATAGGTCAATTTGGGCACCATTCCCAATGACTAGGTTAACTGGGCATCATCTCCAGGACCAATGATCAAGGGTCTATCATTCCCTATCATTTCACTTGCTACATGCCCTAAGACAAGAAATAAGAAAAATCAAGCAAGACTTTCATCAAGCAAAGGTTTCCATGGTTTGAAGCTTATTATATAGCATATGAGAGCTCACCAACGCAGGCTCTAAGGGGCCTAAGTGCATTGCATATGCAGGTAGCCCCATGCAAGGCTACTTTTCAAAGCACTTCCCGACATTCATAGGTGTGTTGGTCACATTGGGAGCGAAATTCTCATTGTTTCAGAATCTCCACTTGGCCAGTGCCTTCTAGAAGATTTCACATGTGTCAAGCTTCAGATGCAAGTGTCCATTTGACATCTACATGAATGGAAAAATGCCTTGACTATTTTTGGAAATTTATTGATTGCAAAACAACCTACAGTTCATCTATAAATTGAACGCAAATCTAAGTGTTTGAAGGAGGAAGAATTTGAGTAGAGAAATGTTGGAGGATTTTCAATTGAGAGTTGGATTTGTGAAGTTGTTGTTGGAGAGATTTATACCGTGATGAGGCTTGGGAATGTTGCTGGAAGGTCACTTCAAATTAGTCACTAGGTTGTAACCTCTCCTTTTATCATCAATAAAGATTACTACTTATTTATCCCTATATGCATCTGTATTGGCTTTGATTTTCCATATTGCAAGATCTTGGTAGATGTATATGGTTTATGATTTATTGATTTAGCTAACTAGCTTGAATAGATATCTATATTATTGCATCTTCTGTTGTTTCAGTGTTCTTTCTTACAGGAAGCATTCATCTCTCAAACCGCTTGAATTTTAAGCTGCAATAGAAGTGACAAAAGGAGCCATTTGGAAGCGACCGAACAAGCAAGCCTCCAATCCTTTCTGTGTATCTGTTCTGAGT
>JAXQQM020074580.1:0-118221 GCA_034641835.2 Pinus albicaulis | reverse complement strand
CTTGTTGATGTGTTCGTTTCATGAGTCTTAGACGGAGTCTGAAGTCACGCCAGGTAGCTTTCGAAACGCTTTTGCTATGCATAAGCGGTAGTAGATAAACGCTGCTTCAGTCGATCTCCGGTAAGCTTGTGAGTGTAGCACTTGATTTTCAAATCACCCCAGTATAATTATTCGTTCTAGACCCTTTGGATGATTGAGTCTAGAAGTCGAAAGGCTGAAGATAATTGATTGTGTTCCTTGAAATTTATCCCGAGAAGATCAATACACTGGCTTCAAGAAGGAATACTAGGTCGAATCCTGACCCTAATCCACCAACAATATTTGAAAATCCAAATCTGATTCCTAGGATCCTTAGAAGACAAGGAAGTCAAGAAAGTTCTGAAAGAGAAAGTCAAGTGAGTTTTGCAAGTTCCAGATTGCTTACTAGATCTGCATCCTATCCTGTGAAAATTATATATGTTGATGAAATTCCTTTTGATGCACGATTTGAAACATCCTTATTCGTAAATTTTTCTGAAACTGAATTATCAAGATTAGTTCCGGATCCATTGTTTGCTGAAGATTTGAAATATAGATTTGTTTCATATCACTTGGATAGACAGTTGCAAAATTCCGTTGTGGCTACCAACACTTCTGGACCATCTGAATTTGCATCTAGTTCACGCATTCCCACTGAACCTCATTTTATCCCTACCATTCCTGTTCAGCCTGAGTTTTCTGATCAGCAATCCACAGTAATTTCTCCTCCATCTCCACCGCATACACCTCGCACACCTACTGCTCCTAGTCCTCTTGTTTCTCCTAGACAACAGATTATCATCAATCCACCAAGAGTCATGGCAGCCAGATTTGCACCTCTTGTTTTGCCGGCCAATTTAGATGCTATGCCTGCTGACTATCAGAGAAAAATTCCTATATTTGATGGCACCCCACAAAGTATATCAGCTCAGCAGCATATTGTTCGAATGACAGACTTCTTGGATCTGCATGAAATTGATGCAGAAAATGTTTCAATGAGATTGTTTGCTCAGACATTTGGAGGAGAAGTTCGCAAATGGTTCAGAGCATTACCGGCCAGAAGTATCAATACATTGCAAGACCTTCAGACACAGTTCTTAGATCGATGGGAAATGAAAAAGGATCCGCTGCAGATCACTTCAGAGTATACAAACATCAAGCGTAATCCTGATGAGTCCGTTCAGGAATATATCATTAGATTCAATACAGTGTACAATGCGATCCCAGATGATTTAAGGTTGTCTAAAAAGTCAGCTCTTCTTAAATTCTCGGATGGTTTTGATCCAGAGATGGCTTATTCCCTTCGTGATCAAGATCCGCCTACCTTAGAAGATATGCAGAAGATTGCTGTTAGTGTTGAGGCAAATTTGAACGATAAGAGAGCACGGTTGAAAGCAGAGAAAAGAGTGACAATAAAGGAAGAGCCTTCCACATCTACATCTGAACAACACTTGATTCGTGAGATGGAAAAAATGCTCAAAAGGATGAGCCTTGACAAATCAGAAACGCAGATTCGAAATCCAAATTACCTTGGCCAGCAGCAGCCACAGTTCAGAATAAAGCAGCGTGAACAAAGACCACCAGAGCCAGCAGCCCAACAGCAGATCAAGACACCTCTTTTGCAGAATTTTGTGAGTCAAGATTCAGACGATGATGATGATGTAGCAGGTGAGAAAAATCATTTCTTTACTCCAGACGATCTGCCTATCTATATCACTGAGGATGAAGAATACGGAGAAAGTTCAGTTGTTCAGAAAGATGAAGATTTCATTCTAGCAAATGATGCAGATTTAGAGGAAGAATCAGATGAATACCAAAGAGGATATTTGAATGCTTTGTCTGCCCAACAAAAGCAATACTCATTGAGAAACCGAGATGTGCCCATAAATCCAATTCAGAAACGAAAAGAAGCTTCAGCACCAAAGACGGATTCACCGATACCACAGAAGAAAGGAAAAGAGACAATTGATCCCGCAGCTAGTAAAGTATCATCAGCATAAAAGGTAAATCAGTCAAACATAGTGAAAGACAAGGCTGAAAAGAAGGAAGTTCCGGTCAAAGAAGTTGAGAAAGTTTCAGCATTTAGTTTGGAAAATGAAATTTCTATTCCTTTGACAGAAATCATGAAGAACAGCAGCTATCGCGGGCAAGTCTCCAAAATTCTGAACTTTGATCCAATGTTCGATACGGTAAATGTTGAGGATGATCAGCCAGAACTGATTTTCAGGCCTGCATTAGATGGTGAGTCACCTGACAGTGATGTTCCTCCCTTTTATATCAGTTTGAGGTTGCATGAATATGTTTTGCACAATGCTATGTTCGATTCGGGTGCTTCGCACAATTTGATGCCAAAGGCAATCATGGAAAAGTTGGGACTAGACATTACAAGAAAATATCATGATTTGTATTCATTTGATTCCAGCCGTGTGAGATGTATAGGACTCATCAAATATTTGGTTGTAAGCTTAGATCAAATTCCAGCAAAGAATGTCTTAATGGACGTGGTGGTGGCCGACATTCCTCCGCGATTTGGTATGCTCCTTTCGAGATATTGGGGGGCAAAGTTGAAAGGTACACTTCAGTTAGATTTCTCTTATGGTACAATTCCAGTCTTCGGTCAAATGAGAAAGTTATATCGAGAACAGAAGATGAAATACATGATAACTAGCAAAGAGAAGCCAATCAATCATCCTGTAAATTATGTACATACCGACTTAGAGTCATTTGTGTTGCTTGCTGATAGTTTTAATGATATAGAAAGTCAATTAGTTCAGGCAGAAGATATACCAGAAATCACTGAGAATTTTAGAGAATTTTTGCAAAAAGAAAGAAGAGAAAAACAAGCTATTGTGGAGCAATCAGCTAAAGACAATGGGCAGCAAACAGAAAAAACAGAGCCGGCACAATTTCAGCATTTAGAGGATGATGAAGATGGTCTTTGGACCATGGATTTTGATGGTGCAGTGGGCAGCGACGGTGCTGGAATTGGTGTTTGGATTCATAGTCCATTTTCCGCTCCGGATAAGGTTCCGAGCAATGTGAGAGTGTGTTCCTACAAGCTGGCATTTGACTGTTCTAATAATGAAGTGGAATACGAGGCTCTTATTGCTGGCCTTAAGATTCTTAAGAAGCTGAAAGCGAAAAGGATTGCAGTATATGGTGATTCAGAATTGGTGATAAAGCAAGTTAAAGGTGAGTTTCAGGCCAAGCATCCTCGCATGAGGGCTTACCGTAATGCAGTTTTAGACATTCTGAAGTTATTTTCTGATCATACTTTGACATGTGTGCCCCGCATACAAAATGGTGTTGCTGATGGACTTGCTAAGGCAGCAAGAAATCTTAAAATTCCAATGAATTCCAGTAACAAATTTGAGATTCATGTGAAACACCGCCCTACCGTTCCAGACAATCAGCGATGTTGGCAAGTCTTTCAGGATGATGAGGAGATTAGTGATTTTCTGCAGAATAAGGGTAAGTTTAAAGACACCTCCATAGATACAGAACATGATGATGGTAGTGATGACATACAAATAAACCAAATGGAAGTGCTGCAACTTAAGGATAACATCATTCCTAAGGGATTGATTCCTTTGGAAGAGCTATTTGATCAAGACGATGTAGCCCGCAAACCGACATTGAGGCCAACAGAAAAAGGTGTTGAGGAGGTAAATATTGGGACAGCTGAGAATCCCAAGATGGTAAAATTATCAAAGTCATTGTCACCAAAGGTAAAGGCATAATATGTGAAATTGTTGTCTTCATTTTCTGATGCATTTGCGTGGGATTACTCAGATCTAAAAACATATGATACTAACATCATTCAGCATACTATCCCCATCAAACCAAATCAGAAGCCTTTCCGTCAAAAGTTGAGGAGAATTAATCCAAAGCTGCTACCATCAATTGAAAAGGAGGTAAATAGGTTTTATAAGTCAAGAATCATTGTGCCTATCCGATTTTCAGATTGGATATCAAATTTGGTGCCCGTGAGAAAGAAAACAGGTGAGATCCGTTTATGTATCGATTTCAGAAATTTGAATAAGGTATCATTAAAAGACAATTATCCGCTGCCAAAAATGGACCATATATTGCAACGAGTAGTTGGAGCATCAAGGATGTCACTACTCGACGGATACTCAGGTTATAATCAGATTTTAGTACATGAAGATGATCGTGATAAGACTGCGTTCACCACTCCTTGGGGAACGTTTCATTATGCAAAAATGTCGTTTGGTTTGAAGAATGCAGGCACCACCTTTCAGCGTGCAATGGACATGGCCTTTGCCAACGAAAAAGACGTATTTTTGGTTGTTTACCTTGATGATTTAACTGTGTTTTCAAATTCTTATGAGGAACATTTATATCATTTGAAAATTGTTTTCCAGAAGTGAAAAAAGTATGGCATTTTGTTGAATCCGAAAAAGAGCCTTTTTGCCATGGATGAAGGCAAGCTCCTTGGCCACATCATATCGAAAGATGGCATTCGAGTTGACCCTGCACGTGTTGAAGCCATACAACAGATTGAACAGCCCCGGAACAAGAAAGAAATACAGTCATTTAATGGTAAAGTGAATTTTCTGCGTCGTTTCATTCCAAATCTTGCAGAGCACCTTAGAGAAATCACGAACATGCTGAAAAAGGACAGTCAGGTAAAGTGGACAGAAGAGGCGGTGAAATCATTCAATTTGGTAAAGATAGCTCTTTCCTCAACCCCTATTTTAATCAGCCCGGATTACACACAGGACTTTATTTTATTTTCTTTTGCTTTTGAGCATACATTGGCAGCTGTTTTGATGCAAAAAAGGGATGGAGTTGAGAAGCCCATTGCTTTTTTCAGTCGGATCATAAGGGATGGAGCATTGAAGTACAATATTATTGAGAAACAAGCGCTGGCGCTTGTAAAGGCCTTGAAATATTTCCGTGTGTATATACTGCATTCCCACATTATAGCATACGTTCCTAACGCAGCAGTTAAAGATGTTTTGGTACAGGAAGATCCAGAGGGAAGAAGGGGTAAGTGGATCGCTGCGTTGTTAGAATACGATGTGGAGATTAAACCAACCAAGCTGATCAAAGGACAAGGACTCGCCAAGCTCATGGCTGAAACAAATCTGCATGCTCTAGATATAAATTTGATTGTTGCCATGTCCGATGAAGATGAGGAAAGTACGTCAGTTCAGGTATCTGATATTTTTGTTTCTTCCCCTTGGTATGCTAACATTTTATACGTGCTTCAGAATTTGTCTCCACCTCCCGGGATGCCTAGAAATAAGAGTAGAACATTGAAGTTGAGAGCTGCTAAATTCTGCATTCTGAATTCTGCATTGTATTGGAAAGACCCTGGAGGAGTGTTGTTGAATTGTTTGGTAGAGGAGGAAGCTCAAAGAGTTTTGGAGGACTTTCATAAAGGTGACTGCGGAGGCCATTTGTTTTGGAAGACCACAGTGAATAAGATTCTAAGGGCAGGGTATTATTTGCCTTCTTTGTTTTCTGATGTATTTAAGGCTGTTAAAAATTGTCATGAGTGTCAAATTTTCGAAGGGAAGCAGAAACTACAGCCTTTGCCTCTAAAACCAATTGAAGTTAGTGCACCATTCCAGCAGTGGGGATTGGATTTTATCGGGGAAATCCACCCAGCATCTTCCGGACAGCATATATGGATCTTGACAGCTACAGACTACTTCACAAAGTGGATCGAAGCAATTCCTACTCGACAGGCCACGGATGCAGTAATTATCTCTTTTCTTGAAAACAATATTCTGTCATGTTTTGGGTGTCCTAGTAAAATAATCACAGATAATGCAGCGGCCTTTAAGTCTAAAAGGATGGTTGAATTTTGCTATAAGTACAATATCACCTTGGGGCATTCGACTGCCTACCATCCGCAAGGAAATGGCTTGGCGGAATCTTCAAATAAATCCTTTGTGAATATTATTAAGAAATTGCTGGAAATCAACAAAAAGGGCTGGCACAAGAAGTTAGTGAATGCACTGTGGGCTGATAGGGTAAGTCAGAAAAAGTCTATTGGCATGTCTCCTTTCGAGCTGGTGTACGGAACAGACACGGTATTTCCTACTTCACTTGCTGTCCCGGTGGTCAAATTGCTTCAGGAAGCTGGTAGTGAGGAAGATCCCATGCAACGGAGAATTAATCAGATGATTCATTTACAGCAGACACGGGAAGAGGTATTTCAAAATACTTTCAAGTTGCAGGAGCGCATAAAGAAGATCTACGACAGAAAGGCAAAAGCGGATAAGTTTCAGTTGGATGAGGTAGTTTTGAAATGGGATGCTCGGAATGAAGATAAGGGAAAGCACGAAAAATTTGAAAATCTATGGAAGGGTCCTTTTAAGATCGCAGCGTATCGGGGTCAAAATGCCTTTCTTCTCAAAGAAATGAATGGAGATGATTGTCCTGGAGGACCGATCAATGGTCGGTTGCTGAAACGATATCACTTCTGAGTATCTCCTGCTGATTTCATCATCATTGTACATATCGTTTTACTTCTGTTTCATTGCAAGTGTGTACTGATCTCTCATCTTTAGTCTGGGGCCCGGAGCGAAGGCTATAATTCTGGAGATGGAGATTGGTTGGTTTGAAATTATCAAGTCAGTTTTATCAGTCTTTCAGTTTTAAAGTCATGTCAGTTTTGGTCAAATTTCAGTCAGTCTTTAGTCAAATCTGCAGTCAATAAATATGTCCAAAGTTTTTGTTTTATCAGTTGAAATAATGACTCCATCGCCCAATGGATGAAGGCACTATTTGACTCCCCCAGAGATCTGTCGTTCTTGGCATCTCCATGGAGCCACCATCCCCATTGGAGCCAATGTTAGAGTCGGTCCTTACAGCCCTCCGTCAGAGATCACAGAGATCGTTTCGCTTTTGCATATTCATTTTTAGGTGTCTCGCTTGTTCCACTTCGTTGCATTTCGCTAGGAGCATGCCACTGACTGACGAGGGGGTCTAGTTGTCCTTTGTTTCCTCATGCTTGTACCTGCAGGGCTATTTAAAAATTTCTCAAAAAAGTACTGAAGTTCATCGTCATTTCATTCATGGTCATTAAATATCAGTTTCGTTAAAAAGGGTCTTTAGTCCTAGAGTCTAGGGTTTTCGCGTCTTTTGCATATGTGTCATAAAGCCCGCAGGCCATGAGGTTGGTTTCGCAAGTTTTGATTTCATATTTTTATTATCATAAGCATTTGAAAACATTTCTATTCCAAAACTTTTTTTTGGAACTAGAAATTGTTTAATTCCATTTTTGTAATAATTATATCCATTTCACCATGAGAAGCTTCACTGCAAGCCTCTGATCTTTTCCTAAGCTAAAGTGCCACATCCCTGCAAAAGACAGCAAAGTTATCAGTCCAAAAACTCAGAAAAGCCAAAGAGAAATATTGTATTAAAAAGCCAAATGTCAAAATGCAGAAACATTATAAGAGTGGGTTATCAAACACATTTGAAAAGAAATCTGATTTGATGAGATATTTATTTCATATATGAACATGACAAACAAACTCATTTGCCAAAAATCCGCAAGGCAGAGGTCGAAGTCGAGTTTTTGAAGGCCGTAGACAAGTTTTCATAGTTCTGGACAGCGTTTGGACGGCGCGAGACCCACTTGGGCGGGTGAGACCCACTTGAGGGGTGCGACCCACTTGAGCGTTTCAGCCAGTGTAAAATTGAACGGGTGAGACCCACTTGAGGGGTGCGACCCACTTGAGCGGTCGCTACCCACTTAAAACAAAGCCCAGAAAATTCGTGTTTTGCGCCCAGTTTCGTGTTGAATCGACTCCAGCAGCTACCAAACAAGTTTTAATCATTGCTCAGTTGATTTTTAATGTGGTTGTGATGTCATTGATGTTGGGAAAATGAGCCATGCTTGGAGAAAAATATATGAATCCTTCATTCACATGCAAGTTAATTCTGTAAGGGTTTTGGAATTGTATGGGCAGTTTTATGAAAATTTGAAAACCTTTTGAATGGTGGATATGTTCACACCCTGGCACGTTGTATATATGATCCCCACGCCTTCAGTCATCATCTTATCACTGTTGTTCATGCCCTTCCATGTTTTTGCACAGTCTTATGTTGATTTGTCTATAGCTTTCATCACCATATCACTGCTGCCATCACCATAATATTGCCACTGTCATGGTCATTTGTATTACTATGGTTACTGTCATGATGTCCCTATTCTCCAATTCATAAAACACAGTCCCATAATTGTTGCCCCTTTGACAAGTTTTGGCCATCATTATAAAATTATACCATACATCTGCATTTGGTTTTCATTTGTCAAAATCACTTATGGTCAAAACAATGATAGTTTTCATGCCACTAAGCAGAGTCATCTTCATTGTAATTTTGTTTTTCTGTGATACTTTGGTACGTGGGTGATATCTATTGGGTGTTGAACATACATTAAACTTTGCTTTCACCGCATCTATATCAATATCCACATTGCAAATATCTTGTTCAAAGCCATGTCAGAGACAGAGTCAGTTTATGAGCGGGAGTCAGACAGTGATTCCATGACAGAGAGTAATGTGCCACGGAGGCCTTACAGAGGTGTCAAAGGTGTTGATCATCGCAGGGAGGAGCCTACTTCTTTGGCTGAGTTGCAGGCATGTCCACTAGCAATGGATTGTTTTCGGTATCTATCATGTTTTCGATTTTGTGAGATGATTTCACAAACCCAGCTTCATCGTGAACTAGCTCGTCTGTTTGTTCTACATTTACGTGATGGCCGTGTAAATCTTGCCGGGGTTGATTTCATTCTGTCACCCTTGACTATTGCTCAAGCCACTGGCATACCAAACATGGGAGAGGAATGGAACAAACGTCAGCATTTAGAGAAATTCCACTATGAGCCATACATTAAACCTGGGTATATGAGGCACTTGGGCAGAGTTTTTCCTTTCAGATTCTTGAGGGATGAGTTTGCACCACTGATGAAACTCATCATTCAGTATTTCAGTTGCGAGGGCAGATATGCGCGTCTTTTTGCGTACCATGTTCATTTGTTGATGCACTTCACAAGGGTACGTATGATGAACATTCCGTACTTCATATATCGCAACATAGAGAGGATGGTGATCTTTGTACAAAAGAAGAGCCCAGCACAGCAGTATAGGAGCATATATCATTACGCTTTGATCAAGATCATAGTGTTACATCAGTTGGAACAGCAGGGCATCACTTGGGAGGATTTCATCTCACGTGACTTTTTCACAGCATCACAACCGCCTCCCGGGGTAGTTCATGATGCGGGAGAGCCTTCACACCAGCCGGACATTCCTGAGGTTGAGCACATCAGCACTCCATTAGTTCTGACATATCAGCGAGGCCACAGGGCCTTATTTGCAGCTACACGGCGAGTATTATCTCCACGTGAGGTGGAAGGGGTCTTGCCGACTTCATCAGCAGAGCGAGTATTATCTCCACATGATGTGGAAGGGGTCTCACCTTCTTCTTCAGCACAGGTACAGATACAGGACAGGGGCAAGAAGCCCATGCATGATGAGGGCCCATCAGGAGGCCGGGACACAGATTTCACAATCATTGATGTTGATGCGAGCTCTCCTAGCTCGAAACTGAGGGAGATCATCCAGGAGCAAAGGGCTGAGAATGACACGCTGAAAGATCAATTGCAGAAGGCTCAGTGGGTGATAAACTATCTGGAGCAGCGCAACAAACAGCTTGAGGATGAGCACACACTTTATGAGTTGCGTTGAATCCGTGAGGATCGACAGTTGGCCCGGAAAAGACCCGGCGACATGACACCAATTGATCGAGATTCTGTACTCACGCATGTGAACATCCATCTGGAGAAGTTGTTGGCAAAGGCAAAAAGAGAGAAGGACATGCTTCGTCACATGAAAGGACATTATTGGGCTCGCATGCATGTCTGCAAAGCAAAAATGAAGATTCTGAAAAGGAGGTTGAGCGAAGTGCTAAAACGGCGGAAAAGGCCTAATCCACTTCAGATTTTGGCTGAGGCTTCATTGACTGGGCAAGATACATGATGGAGGGTCTTCACTCCGAATTTGAGCAAATTCGAAGAAATTTTTGTCATTTTGAAATTTTTGGTCTAAAAAACAAGTTTTTCAGTTAAGTGGGTCTCGCACTCATATGCTCACTTTTTTTTGGGACACTTTCTGAAGGAAATCTTTGCATTTTTGGATTTTTCATGATAATTTATGCATCCTCAGGCATTTCCGGAGCATTTCATCAGATTCTAGATGGTCAAAAAGCTAAAAAACACCATAAAAACCACCTTGCTGCCACCTTTTGCACCAGCAGGAAGTACTTCTGGGAGAAAGACGTTTTGGAGGGTCAAATGAGCTCCAAATTGGGAAATTCCACTTGGGTTGGATAGCCAACATCCAGGGTTTTCCAACGAGCTTTCATGAGCTCAATTTGGATGCCGGGAAATACTTCAAAATCGGGCTGAAAGTCATGCGACCCACTTGTTTCAGGCATGCGACCCACTTAAATTTTTGGCTGAATTTTCAACTTCCAGCTCAGATTTTCGGCCAGTTTAGACCAGTTTTACTTGTGGATGAAATTTTTGGGTTTTCATGATGTAAATTTATGTTTGGCATGTAATTTTGGCTTATTTTTATCTATTCTAGAAGATTCACTCTCAAAAAATTAAAAATCATGTAAATGGATCAGTTCCCACTCTTTTAGAGGCAAGTTGTTAGCTGCCTAGATTGTAGTTCCATGATTAGAATTTGTTGAAAATGATCCCTGAAGGAGGAATTCTACCCCTAGAGGTGGGGGAAGGGGTTAGAGTGATCTATATATTGTAATTTCTGAAACATTCTACAGGTTGGACTCTTGGGATACTTTTGGCAACATTGTACATATTTTTTCATATTTTGGCTAAGGAAAGATCAGAGGTTTTGCGGCACTTGTTGGGATCCTTGTGGTGTTTTGTTCTTGATGGTGTTTCCTCTCTTTTTACTGTAAGTTCTTCATGTTTAATGTATGCCATTCCTTTCATATGCTTCTGAACTAAATTGAATGAGTAGATGAGGTTGAATCCATTGTTTACCGTGCTCTGCCTTTGAATTCATTTAGTTCTATATGTTTTCGACTGTTTGAAGAGGATCCAAGTTCTTCTTTGCCTTCTTCAGCTCCTCGTCGGTCTGATCTGTCCGTATATCCAATCAAAAGCATCAAGACAATCACCTACCTCACCCCAACTCGAAATCTGCAAAGGTCTGACCTTATCCCCGGACCCGAAATTTGTTTTTCCCATTTCTCCAATGAAAACCCAAAAATCAAAAATCAAACATACCTATCTCTTTACTAGCCTAAAATCAGTTCTCATTGTAAGTCATCTCGCACCCTATTGTTCATTTTATCGAGATTGACGGAGAGATCCCTCTCCTGTCCTCGTAGGGCTAGCTACGAGGCTAAGCATGGTTTGATGTAGCCTTGAGTTTTATCTCATTTCAGCCTGAGGTAGATTTGAGCGCTAACACCACAGACTGGGAAACATTGGAGATGGAATGGACAAAGAATGGGAGTGGTAAACATTAGAAAATCAAGGGCATACACACCTATCCACTCGAGATTGTCTCAGAACACATGATGGAGGATAATTTTTGTAGAGGGGGCATAGAGTGGATAGTAGAACTGCATATGTCAGAATCAGGGTGCAAGGATGCACCAATAGACTCGGATGTACAGTCTATTTTGGACCTTTATCCTATAGTATTTGGAAATATTCCACCTGTGAGACCTCCTGACCGAGGGTTTGAGCACACTATTGAGTTAGAGCAGGGGATCCAAGTAGTGATCAAAACACCCTATAGGCATCCCAAAGTCTACAAGGATGAGACTAAAAAAGCCATTAAGGAGATTTTGGCTTTAGGACACATCTGACCTAGCACTAGTCCTTTTGCCTCTTCAGTGGTTTTGGTGAAGAAGAAGGATGGCACATTATGGTTGTACATTGGTTATAGGGATTTGAACAAAAAGACAATGAAGAACAGGTACCCAATTCCTAGGATCGATGAATTGATGGATGAATTAAGAGGATCCAAGTACTTTTCCAAGATTGATTTGAGGCCGGTATATCATCAAATCAGAGTGAGATATAAATATATCCCCAAGATAGAATTCTGATGCCACTATGGCCATTTTGAGTTCTTGGTGATGCCCTTTGGGCTAACCAATGCTCCAACTACATTCCAATCTTGCATGAACCACATTTTTCATGGTCACTTAAGGAATTTTGTGTTTGTCTTCTTTGATGACCTTCTTATTTATAGCCGCACATGGGAGGAGCACCTACAACACATTGAGACATTACTACGCATTCTTGAGGAGCAACCATTCTATGCCAAACTCTCCAAGTATGATTTTGGACTCACATAGATGCTCTATTTGGGCCACATCATTGGAGTAGATGGAGTGAGAGTTCATAAAGAGAAGATCCGTGCTATTAGAGATTGGCCCGAGCCAAATAATGTCACAAAACTTCGTGGGTTTGTAGGTATCTGCACCTACTACCGGAAGTTTGTTAAAGGGTTCTCTCAACTAGCAACACCACTTACATATCTAACTAAGAATGGAGCTTTCAATTGGACAATCAAAGCACATAAAGCTTTTGATAGGCTCAAGGAGGTGATGAGTAACTGTCTAGTATTGGTTCTACCAGATTTATCCAACCCTTTGTGTTGGAATGTGATGCTTCAGGAGACGGCATTGGAGTAGTGTTGATGCAAGGGGACAACCCATAGCTTTTGAGATTCGTAAGTTGCTTCCACATGAGGGGTTGTATCCGATATATGATAAGGAGATGTTGGCTATAATGCATGCTTTAGTCAAGTTCCGACAATATTTGGTGGGAAACATGTTCCAAGTGAAGACTGATCACAATAGTCTTCGATTCTTTCTTAAGTAGAAGTAGCTATAAGAGAGGCAACATAAGTGGGTGAGAAAGATCCAGACCTATGACTTTGACATTGAATATGTCAAGGGGAAGAGTAATGTAGTGGTAGGTGCTCTATCTCGGAGGCCAGTAGCATTGTCCTTAATGAGCATGGATACAGATTGGAAGGCTCAATTGATAGTAGAGTATTCCAAAGACTGCTTTGCATGTGAGATCTTAGATGGGTAGGTGACTGATGAGAGGTATAGAGTGATGGATGAGGTCATTTATTACCGTTATTGGGTCTTCTTGGCTAAATATTTTAGACTCAAGAAGAATATTTTGCATGCATCACATGATTCACCACTTTCTGGGCATCAAGAATTCACCTAGACATATCGGGCTATTCAGGAGAGATTCTCATGGAAGGGTCTCAAGGAGGATGTGCTTCAACACATCAAGGAGTGCATAGTTTTCTAATAGAACAAAGGAGAGCATAACCATCCCGCATGATTGTTTTAGCCACTCCTTATTCTGGATGGGAAGTGGGAGAGTATTTCCATGGACTTTATCACCGGCCTACCTACTATTTAGGGTAAGGATTTTATCTTTGTAGTTGTTGATTAGAGAGATGAAGATATGGGTATGACCATGCAAATAATTTCGGCGAACTTGTTAAACTCCCAACATTCATTAACCATGTGGTCATTTTTAGAACATAAGGCACATGATATGTTTTATTTTATTCTTACCTCGTTGGGGCGAGGGAATGCCTTCGTTGTTTTAGGTGGCTGATGTCAACAGGGTGTAGGAGTCGTTGTTATCATTTGCCCATGTTGTGATAACTTGAAACCAGCTATGTCCGGATTTTTGGTGACGAACGAGCGCATGATGTCTAACCTAAGTCGAAATCTGGGGACATAGGGGCAATGCCGAGCATGGTGGTTATCTTGGAATATTAGGAAATATTGACGCTCTTTTGTTTTCCAATACCTTTGGACCACGGGAGTGATTTGGTACTATTTTTGGAATGATACTAAATCTGGGCACTATGTGATTAAATGGTCACGTTCGTCACATAATACATGGGCTGGGGTTAGGCATGCAGTTGTTTGGGGGTGGGAATTTGTCCTTTGATGGATTCCTCTCTTTAGATATGCAGAGAATGGACCTAGTTGCTTCATTATCTTAGGTTGTGGAACTTTCCACGGACTATGAATCCAATTTGTCTAAGTTGGAAATGTTAGTTATGGCCAAGCGTAGTGACTCTAATGCTAAACGGAATCGGGGAATGTAGGGATAATGGAGAAGATGGTGGTTATCTTGGAATATCTGACAAGAATATTGATTGGGTCGCATCCCTGTGAAGTACATTGGGTTAACTGGGTACCATGTTTGAAACAACTCTAGAGTTGTACATTGCATGATCAAATTATCACGTTCATCCCATAATGCACAAAGATGGTCTTGAGGTTGAGGATGGTCATGGGGGAGAGATGGTTGCTCTGGTGAAGATATCTCCTATATATATATATATATATATATATATATATATGGTCCTTGTTTCTTTAGTCCATTGAGTTGTAGTGTTTTCTGTGGATTTTGTGTCTGAGTTTGCTAAATCAGGATTTTTAGTGATGAAACGTCACATGAAATCAAAATTTGATCAGAGATGATTAAGGTTGGGACAACGACGCACGTGATGGTTGCTCCGATATATGAGACACATGCATCTTCTATGTCGCGATAAGTTTCTTTGGGCAGCGTGTGGTATTGGGTACCAACGGTTGAAAGCCCTTAATTCAGGGCACTATATGATCAAGTGATTGGGTTCATCGCACAATGCGCAAAATGGGAATGTGGTGTGGCGTATGTTTTCCTTCTTTGATCCATTGGGTCGGATGACTACGAGCATGATGCAGGTTCTTCTTATACATAAAATATAGTTTTGTACCTGTTCTCTTTCATTTGTATGGATTTAGCGGAGGGGTCCTCAAGATTAGATTGCTCTAGGGCTTGCAATGCATCCCTATATTGAGGCATATTCAGGAAATGATGGGTGTAATGCCCATATTGGTCGCATATGGAACACACATTATTGGTGCGTAATGGTTTCCGCTAGTTTTTTGTGACCTATTCCTTTTTATGGGTATCTAACGTCGTGACATTTCTTCGAGTATGTAGAAGAGATTTTAACTCTTCTAATTCAAGGAAAATATTAGTAGGATGGCCTATGATATCGTAAAATTCACAAGGATACCCTAGGTAACTTGGGGGTTTTGAACTTTTTTCCTTTTTTTTTATTCCTCTTGGTAGTGTTAGTTGGTGCCACTACATGTGTTTGTTTAATTGCTACGACCTCTTGGGGGGATATGGATCATACCTGTAGAGGTAATTCCTGGGCTTTCTAGCATGTATGGCAGGAGCAAATACCACATTGGTATTGCGAAACCCATATATGGCAATGTCATAGTTTCCATGACCTATTTTGATACAAAACCAGGCGGGGGATACAAAAATGGGGTCTATGAAATAGCATATGGTAGGAATTTTGTACCTATGGCTTCGACATATCTACTGATGGTTTAAGCTTCTAGGTTATTTTCGGTGTTTTATGAGCTCATAATGCACACTAGTGCCTTCGTGATTTCAGGGGATTCCCCTGGTATAATAGGGGGATCTCCTAGGAATGAGCCTAGGATGAATTATGGTTTGAAATGGTTGGGGAAATTTTTTTTATACCTTGTGAGTGGTTCTGTGGTGGTATTTAGGTATGGTATAAGTACAACATCTAGAGCAGTCATAGGTTTATTTTCATAATATGTGAGCTAGTCGATGGTGATGATATGATCATCGTGAGGGACCATCATCACCCTAAGAACATAGGATGTGATTACGGTCATAACGTACATGTAACTCCACCTGAGGAGTATATTTTTTTCTAGTTGTGCATCTAATACATCAATGTTTATAAGAACTATTTTGTTGGCTAGGTTCACTGGGGCATTTCGATAAAGACCAATGGGGGTTGATGGGTGCCTGTCGTATGCTCTAAGCATGATGTCAGATGGTTTCAATTCAGGTGATCCTAACTTTTACCAAACTGGTTTGGACATGATGCATGTGGATTATCCTTCATCCATAATGCATCAATGTATGGTGATATTCTGAATTGAAACTGGTATTTGGAAAGTGACTAGATAAGGAAGCTTAGGGCTTGTATTTTCTAGGTCAAAAACCATTAAGCGAGAATTATAGGGGTCGATCACGCCTCAGGCAGAAAGTAAGGCCTTCCACTATGTTGGGCATGATTGCAGGACATCCAATGTTGACATGGTTGCCGGAGATTGAGCCAAGTCATCCACTATATTATAGCTATCAACAGCTTTGGATGATGTCCTACGCACTTGGTTGGTCCTTTTACTGTTCTTGTGTAATATTCCCAATTTCCTTCTAGCTAGTTAGAATATTATATGTTGCTTCTATTCATAATTAGATGAATAAGTGGGGTAAAGAGACCCTTAAATCTCTTTAGTAGGAATAAACCACCTCTAGTATGAATGTGGATCAATTTAGATAGAAAAAATAAAGGCACCTTAGGTGTGAAAGGGGGAAATGCATGTAGAATGGGTTAATATTGACCAAATCAATAACGCTGCCATAGGAGAGAGTGGAGCTAGTGGGGACAACGCAATTTTGGTGGAGGATTCTTTGCATGGAAGTAGCATTATAAATGAGTGGGGCAAAGGGTGAGGAAGCTCACCAATCATACAAGGAAAGGGATGGAAGCCATGAGAGGCATTAAAAATATTTTTTATGTTTGAGTCTTATGAATTTGGCATGCTTAAACTGTTTAGTAGAGTTTGTTGTACTATTTAGTACAAGGGCATTTCCAGGTGAGAATCACACACTCTATCTCAACAGAATTCAAGTGCCCACTCAGGATAGCTATTCCGAGCTTCATTTCCACCATTCGGCATTGGGCCAAACAACCACCTTCATCCACAACGCATTCTCCTTGAGGAGTTGCGTTTTGCAGTGTGTTGCAGTGGAGGGTTGAGAAACCCTGTTCATGAGCTAGTTTCCTAGTGAAAGGAGCAGCCTTTCACCCAGAAATCTAGGGAGGAGGAGATACAACCACATATTTGTTATTTCAGCCATATTTCAGCAGAGCTTTAGTGATACAATGTTATTCATACATAGAGTTGCAGTCTACACTTCTTGCATCCTATGTATTTCAAGAAGCGCTTGTCAGGTTATCTTGGGATTGTGTTTGAGAGACTAGTTCTCCACAACTCTTTTTGAGTATCATATCAGTACATCCATTTGTTTCCATTTTCTACTAGTAGTAACCCTCACTCGGACTATGCTTTCATGTATTGTGGCATTTCTGTGTAGCAACATCATTTGGGATTCTAGTGTATTTGGGCTTTGGAGGCTTGTTTGCCTAGTTTGAGTGATTTTTTCCTCTGAACATTGTACATTTTGCTGTTGTGATAAATAATATAATGGATCTATGATTTTCTCATGTGTTTTGCATTATTATTTGTTGTACATTCGATTTTTTTGGTTCAATATTACTGTCTTTCCTAATTTGGAACACTATAGTGGTGTTAGAGCATAATATTGGCTCAGCTTGTGGGGAAATACATATATAGAAATGGAGGAGAAAGAGATACCAAAAATTCTTCTTCATACCATGCATAAAATCACAAAATATATTAAGGAGATGAGATTAGAAAGGTAGAATGAATCCCCTAGAGGGTTTCATCATGGGGAAAGTTCTGGCACTTATCACTCATGGTATGAGCAATCAATAGCACAATCTTCCTCACAACACTCCATTATGGCCACATTCCTATCATTGGGAAGTGAGGGTGGAGGGTCATCAAGGGAAGAAACCCTTGGTGAATATTTTGTGGAATATGAATCTCAATCTCATAGGTTCAAGGAGAATTTGAACTTTCAGGAGTTCTGTCAGATCAAGGATGAAAGGAGATCCGCCAATCACCATAAAAGTGGAGGGTATATGCAGAACCAAGATCTATAGCGCACTATGGGCATGCTATTTTTTCCCTCATATGATGGATCACCCAAGTGCACAACTAAGGCTTGGGTAGAGAAGTTGGATACTTATTTCTAACTAAATAGAGTTTAAGAAATGGAGGCTATCAAAATAGTATTGCTGCACCTAGAAGGTGAAGAACATGAATGGTGGTTTCATGACTTATCTACACTTAGGCATTGTAGTGTCACTTCTTATGAAGACTTCACCTGGAGGTTGGTGGAGATATTTGATCCCAGGAATCCAAAAGCACATTTTTTTGAGCTAACTAAGCTCAAGAATATAGGAGATCCAGAGACTTATATCTGTGAATTTCTAAAGCTTCAGTCATGGTGTCTGACCTCACTGTGACAAGGAGAGTGTGCATGTTCATTGATGGGTTGGTTGAACCATTTCATGGGTTGGTGAAATCCACTAGACCAACCATGCTCCAAGAAGCTATGGAGAGGGCTAGAGACCTACAAAATGCTTTACCCAAGGTAAAATCCCCTTTTTAGTAGAAGTTATCCTCTCAAACAAAGGAGAATCATGAGAAGAAATCTCTTGATGATAATTTCCTAGGAGATCTAAGGAAAAGGAAACTTTGTTTCACTTGTCGAGAGCCATGGGTACCAGGCCACCAATGTGTTTCAGGGAAGGCACATTGTATTGAGATATTTTATGATGAGGAGAAGGAAACCAGTGCTGTAGCAGCAGGAGAAGGTGCACCACTAGCAGGAGGTGTGGTGGGAGAATTTTCTCCGAGGGGAGGGACTCTTGAAACCTTGCGGGGAGTTTCGAAGTATATAAAATTGAGAGTTAAGAGGCACTATTCATGGACAAAGAGTATTGATATTGGTAGATAGTGGAGCCACCCATAAAATTATTGATACTCAATTGGTGCAGAGGAGGGGCCTTCACATGGAATACTTTGAGGGTTTCTCGGTTTTGGTTCCAGGAGCTAAAACCATGCAGTGTGCCATGCATGTTCCAGAATTAACCATCACTATGGGAACCTACACATTGAAAAACCACTTCTTTTTGGTTGATATTCCAGACACCAATGTGATATTGGGTTTCCAATGGTTAATCACCTTAGGGAAGGTTACCACAAACAAGGGGAGTGGTAAACATCAGAAAATCAAGGGCATACACACCTATCCACCCCAGATTGTCTTAACACACAGGATGGATGATGATTTGCATAGAGGGGACATAGAGTGGCAGTAGAACTACGTATGTCAAAAGCAGAGGGAAAGGATGCACCAATACACCCGGATGTAGAGTCTATTTTGGATCGTTACTCTTGACTGAGTGTTTGAGCACACTATTGAGTTAGAGCAGGGGATCCAAGCAGTGATTAACACACCCTATAGGCATCCTGAAGCATACAGGGATGAGATTGAAAAATCCATTCAGGAGATTTTGGCTTTAGGACACATCCGAACTAGCACTATTCCTTTTGTCTCTTTAGTGGTTTTGGTGAAGAA
This sequence comes from Pinus albicaulis, assembly GCA_034641835.2. NCBI lineage: Eukaryota > Viridiplantae > Streptophyta > Pinopsida > Pinales > Pinaceae > Pinus > Pinus albicaulis. The sequence continues at coordinate 98,783 of JAXQQM020074580.1, read as the reverse complement.
GAAGGATGGCACATTGAGGATGTGCATTTATTATAGGGACTTGGACAAAAAGACAATGAAGAACAGGTACCCAATTCCTAGGATTGATGAATTGATGGATGAGTTAAGAGGATCCAAGTACTTTTCCAAGATTGATTTGAGGTTGGGATATCATCAAATTAGAGTGAGGTATCAAGATATCCCCAAGACAACATTCCAATTCCACTATGGCCATTTTTAGTTCTTGGTGATGCCTTTTGGGCTAGCCAATGCTCTGACTACATTCCAGTCTTGCATGAACCAAATTTTTCAGGTCACTTGAGGAATTTTGTATTGGTATTCTTTGATGACATTCTTATTGACATCTGCACATGTGAGGAGCACCTACGACACATTGAGATAGTACTACACATTCTTAAGGAGCAACAATTCTATGCCAAATTCTCCAAGTGTGAGTTTGGACTCACAGAGATGCTCTATCTGGGCCACATCATTGGAGTAGATGGAGTGATATTTCGTGAAGAGAAGATATGTGCTATGAGAGATTGGCTCGAGCCAAAGAATTTCATAGAAATTTGGGGGTTTGTAGGTATCTGCACCTACTACTGGAAGTTTTTTAATGGGTTATCTTAACTAGCAGCACCACTTACATATCTGACTAAGAAGGGAGATTTCAGTTGGACAACCAAAGCGTAGATGGATTTTGATAGGCTCAAGGAGGTGATGAGTAGTTGCCCGATATTGGTTCTTCCAAATTTACCCAACCCTTTGTGTTGGAATGAGATTCTTCAGGAGAAGACATTGGAACAGTGTTGATGCAAGGGGGAAACCCCATAGCTTTTGAGAGTCAGAAGTTGTTGCCACATGAGAGGTTGTATTCGATATATGATAAGGATATGTTGTCTATCATGCATGCTTTAGTCAAGTTCTGACAATATTTTGTGGGTAACAGGTTCCGAGTGAAGAATGATCACAATAGTCTTCGATTCTTTCTTGAGCAGAAGAAACTACAGGAGAGGCAATAGAAGTGGGTGAGCAAGATCCAAGCCTATGAATTTGACAATGAATATGTCAAGGGGAAGAGTAATGTAGTGGCAGGTGCTCTATCTCTGAGGCCAGTAGCGTTTTCCTTAATGAGCATGGATACATATTGGAAGGCCCAATTGGTAGTGGAGTATTGCAAAGACGTCTTTACATGTGAGGTCTTAGATGGGCAGGTGATTGATGCGAGGTATAGAGTGATGGATGAGGTCATCTATTACTAGGATTGAGTCTTCTTGGCTAGATATTCTAGAATCAAGAAGAAGATTTTGCAGGCATCACATGATTCACCACTTTCTGGGCATCAAGGATTCACTAAGACATATCTGGCTATTCAGGAGAAATTCTCATGGAAGGGTCTCAAGGAGGATGTGCTCCAACACATCAAGGAGTGAGTAGTTTTCCAACAGAAAAAAATAGAGCATAACCATGCTGCAGGATTGTTGCAACCACTACCTATTCCAGATGGGAAGTGGGAGAGTATTTCCATGGACTTCATCACTGGCCTACCTACTATTCAGGGTAAGGATTGTATCTTTGTAGTTGTTGATTGACTAACAAATTATTCACATTTCTTTGATATTTCTACATGATATAATTCTTCACAAGTAGCCGAGATCTTCATTAGAGATGTCTTTAGACTCCATGGTCTTCCAAATACCATTGTCAGTGATCATGATAACTGCTTTATGGGCGGCTTTTGGCAGGATATTTTTCGGTTAGCAGGTACTGATTTGACATCGAGTACCAGATATCACCCACAAATTGATGGATAGACCAAGATACTAAACAAGTGGCTGGAAGGTTCCTTGCGAAACTATGTTTCAGTGCAGTGAAAGGCATGACTGTGTTGGCTCCATTTGGGGGAGTATTGCTACAACACAACCTTTTCTTATGTTCATTGGCACGACCCCATTTCGAGCCCTTTATGGGTATGATGCTTTATAATTTTCCGATGTGATTTTTTGGGCAAGCAAGGCTCCTAGAGCAAAGGATTGGATTCAAGAGAGTCAAGATATACTCCGAGCTCTCAAAGACAACATTGCTACAACACAAAACCAACATAAGTTATATGTAGACCATGGTTGAGTAGAGAGGAAGTTTGAGGTGGATGATTTGGTCTATCTTCATCTTCATCCATACAGACAGTCTACACTGAAGGATAAGGGGTATGAAAATATCAAGCCTCGGTTCTGTGGGCCATACAGGGTGATTCGTCGTGTTCGAGAGGTAGCATATGAGTTGGAGCTTCCCATTGGAAGTAAGATCCACAATATTTTTCATGTATCATGCCTCAAGAAGGCCATTGGAAAACATGTGGTTTCCACCATGAAGCTCCCACCTATTGATGACGAGGGCTATCTATTTTTACAACCAGGAGAGGCAGTTAAGAAACTGGGTGATTAGAGAATATCTGATTCGATGGAGGAATCTACTTGATGAGGATGCCAATTGGGAAGGAGAAAATATTTTGCAACATCCTTCTTTATTGTTGCTTGAGGACAAGCAACATTGGGGAGGGGAGGACTGTAATATTCCCAATTAGCTTCTATCTAGTTGGAATATTATATGTTTCTTATTCATAGTTAGATGAATAAGTGGGGTAAAGAGACCCTTAAATATATTTAGTAGGAATAAACCACCTTTATTATGGATGTGGATTAGTTTATATAGCCAAAATAAAGCCACCTTGGGTGTGAAAGGGGGGAATTCATGTAGATTGGGTCAAGATTGACCAAATCAACAATGTTGTCATAGGAGAGAGTGGAGCTAGTGGGGACAACACAGTTTTGGAGGAGGAGTCTTTGCATGGAAGTAGCATCATAAATGAGTGGGGCCAAGGGTGAGGAATCTCACCAAGAATATATGGAAAGGGATGGCAGACATGAGAGGAATTCATAATATTTTTAATGTTTGAGTCTTATGACTTCTTGCATGCTTCAGCTGTTTAGCAGAGCTTGTTGTACTATTTAGTACAAGGGCATTTCCAGGTGGGAATCCCACACTCTACCTCAGGGGAATTTGAGTGCCCACTCAAGAGAGCTATTCTAAGCTTCATTTCCACCATCCAGAATTGGGCCAAGCAACCACCTTCAGCCATAACATAGTCTCCTTGAGGAACTGCGTCATTTTGTAGTGTGTTGCAGTGGAGGGTTGAGAAACCTTGTTTATGAGCTATTTTCCCAGTGAAAGGAGTAGCCTTTCACCTGGAAAGCTAGGGAGGAGGAGATACAACCATATATTTGTTATTTCAGCCATATTTTAGTAGAGATTTAGTGATACAGTGTGATTCAGCCACATAGTTGCAGTCTGCACTTCTTGCATCTTATGTATTTCAAGAAACCCTTACCGGGTTATCTTGGGATTGTGTTTGAGAGACTAGTTCTACATTTTCAGCTCTTTTTGAGTATTATATCAGTAGATCCACTTGTTTCCATTTTCTAGTACACTTAGACTGTGGTGTCATGTATTCCAACATTTCTGTGTAGCAACATCATTTGGGATTCTAGTGTATTTTGGATTTGGAGGCTTATTTGCCTAGTTTGAGTGATTTTTTCTTCTACAAATTGTACATTTTGTTGTTGTAATGGATCTATGATTTTCTCATGTTTTTTGCATTAATATTTGCTGTACATTCCAGTTTTGTGTTCAATATTTGTTGGAATAGGGTCTCCTAGCAAGGTTTGAAGACTGGTCCATTTTGATATTTGTGATATATTTTTTATTATATTTAGTCTAGCACAAGGGTTTTGGGGTGGGTCAAAGCCCGGAACACATTGTAATGGGTCAAAGGGTAAAATAGGGGTCTGAAAACCATGGTTTGTGGACTATAGGAAAGTCTAGGTTAGATTGTTATAAAAAGAGGAGAATTTTGTATTATAAAGGACAGGAATAAATGAGCTATTAATGCGATCTGTTGTTTAAGGGATCTATTTGGGTTTTGGGGAAGAGGCTCCTACTGGCTATATGAGCGGAGATCCTAGTCCAGATGTGTGCAGACCCTGCTACTGTGTGCGTAGGTTGGGAAGGGAATTGTAAGGAAATATTGATGAATGAATGAATGTGAAGGATTATTAAGAGATTTGAATCTGTGAGTACTGTTGTATGAATTGCTGATAATCGATGTGTTATATATTTTCTGTCTGTTCGCTGCGAAGGTTTGTGTACTGAATGATTGGATCTAGATCTATTCCGCTCTATTTATTTAATGCTATGTTGATGTTATAGAAAGAATATAATTATAGATCTAGTGCACGTGGATGAAAATAGATACATAATTAAACCTGTGAAGAAACAAGGTAATCTGGGAATTACAGAACAGAATGCAGCTCTACTTGCCTTACCCTTCCTTTCTCAAGGTGTGGAAACCTAGTTCCAGCACCCACCCATACTACTTCGGGTGAGACTGTGACCTGCGAAAGAAGGTCACTGCCGAAAGGGCCAGTAGTATAGGGGTTTGTTGGCAAACCTTGCACACTAAACTTGGGTCAGGACCCCTCGAGCCAACAAATGGTTCCGTTTCCGGGATAGGATGAAGTCTGAGAGAAAGATTACGTAATGACAAGAAAATACTAGAGAAGGACACCTACGACGGGCCTCTGGGGAACCATGATGGTACAGTTAAAATTACCCGCCTTTCAAGGCACGATTGATGAAGACGTAGAACGATTCTGGTTTGTAACGGAGTCGGTATGGGTTGCGCAGGGTGTGGTGAATGACACTATGAAAAAATCACAGCTATCCTTAGCATTTGAAGGAAGAGCGTTGGAATAATATATGGGATATGTATCATAAAATAAGGGTGCCACTATTCAGAACGTCAAAGATGCCCTGAACCAGCAATTTCAGAACCCTAAGGCCTACTCTGAGGTAGTAGTAGAACTAAAGGACTTCAAGCAAGATACGATGGAGTCAGTATGGGAGGCTGATCGACGATTGAAGAAAGTAATCAGGGAGGGAGGGTTCAAGTATGATGACAGACAACACAAGGAATGGTTCATCACCATGTTGTTGCCTCACTTATGTATACCAATGGGCCGACAGGCCTTCGAGTTGCAAGAGAAAGCCTTGGAAGTTTCCATGAAGCTCGAAGCCGCACCCAAGGATGACACGTTGAGGGAAGTGCAGCAGATCCAAGCACAACTTGAGGCTATGCACCAGGAGATTCAGAATCTACAATGAGAGGAAGGTAGAGGGGCCAACACGGAACTAGGTTACGTAGCAAACCACCCGAGATCAGAAATGCATAGTCTGGCGCAGCAGGACCCGAGGGGACCTGCGCTTAGTCCTGTGCTCTGGGATGAGGAGGGCCGCGTGACAGGATGGCAGGGGATTGACCGATGGCCCGATAGCCCTGCGTCCAAACCAAAGAAATGTTGGTGCCGATTCTGCCGGTCGGTTGGCCATGAGGAGTAGGACTGCCGAGTCCTTAACAAGGTAGTCAACGGGAGAGAAGGCCCTTCCTCGCCAAAAACTCCCTCAGGCAGGACTAACTCCCCTAGAAGAGGAGATGAGGGTTAGAGTGGAAGCATAGGACGGGGTCGAGGCCAGTCAATCTGCTATAACTGTGGAAGCGTGGGGAATTTTGTGAAGGAATGCCGAGAACCCTTACAACAATCCTTTAGGTATTGTAGACAACCGGGCCACATGTTGGAAGATTATCCAGCCCTAAAAGCAAAGATACAGGGCAGACATCTCTTATTTGCGCAAAAGGTATGGAGGGTCCAAACTGAATGGAAAGGGAAGGATACGAAGGTAAATGTGGTAATGCGTAGTGGATTGGAAACTAGGGGTGCTAAGGAGAAAGAAGAAATTGAGGCTTTAATCTGAAAGGAAGTTAGCAACCAAGAAGGAATGAACCTGGAAAAAGCAAGGGAGACGTTTTTAGAAGCATGGAGGGATTTCCTTGGGACTGAAGTCCCACTTTCTGTACACCCAGGAGATGTGGGAATAGCCACAGATATTAAACCCTTCCTTCAGGCATGCATGAGGCTGCTGGGTGATCCCAGGCAATACGAAATTTGTAGACCCTACTAGAGAGCTGCTTAACACGGGCTGCCCTGACAACCGACATTAAGGATGTGCATAAGCTATAAAAATACCAACAATGCACTAGTAGGGAGATGCGGCTAATAGTCTGGATTGCTGCTTATAAAATGGATCAGGTTGTCCTAGACCTTGGATCAGACGCCAATTTACTACCTAAGCACACTTGGTAATGCATGGGAAGGCCCAAGCTGGAAAATTCCACCATCTAGCTGTGCATGGAAAATAAACAAAAGGTCACTCCTCTGGGATGACTACCAAAATTCATGGTCGACATCATCGGGGTAAGGGTCCTAGCTGACTTTGAAGTAATAGAAATTGTAGAAGATATGGATCCCTACCCTGCGCTCCTCGGATTAGATTGGGTTATAGACATGGGGGGTATCATTAGCCTCAAGAATCGCAACATGATGTTTGAAAAGGAAGGCACATGGGTTGTCATGCCACTAGAACACGGAGAAGGGAAATGTTACATGGAACCTATAGCTACAAGAGTGGTGGGGGGCTATATCTATAAATTGACAGCGCGAGATAGGGACAACCCAAACCAGGGCTCCGTTCCATGCTATGAAGGGAATGATGAGGATCCCAATATATAACTAGAAGCTTGGCAGAGCCGGCTAGGAGAAGCTTCTACGCTGTGTTGCCTTCGCATTACAAAGATCCCTGGAGTTAAGGCTAGGGTGATGAAGGGCCTAAGAAACTACGAAAAACCCAACCTGAGGGAGGATCGGGTCAACCCACTGAGGAGAAAAAACATCCCTAGGACACCTGTGGGTTCAGTAGGTCGCGGTCCCATGCATCAGGCCGTTCCGATGGTAATACGTCTACTGACTCTGATAACAACCCCCCGGGGAACCTGGGTAAGACAATTGGTAAAAATCTCTAGGTCTTGGGCCAAGAACCACCTAAGCAAGCCAATGTTGGGGGATGATAGGCAACTGTCACAAAAAGGAAACCTTAGCGTGACAATAAAACCAAGTACACTGGAGACACGAAAACTAGCCGTTGGAACCCTACCCTCTGGTAACACACAAAAGTTACCGTTGAAAGAAATGGTTCCCAAGTCATTGGCAGTTCAAGTTCTGGGATGTTTTTACTGTTCCTTGGGAAACCTGTCCCAAGTAAAAATTCTCTCTCTTCCACCTGAAGGAGCATGTTTAAAAGGGGGTAGGATAGTCTGGATAACAGTATTGTCTCAGTTATGCCACTGGCCTACTTATAACATTTTGTGGAAGAGATTAAGCACCAAATGTGTCCCTAGCCTCCCTCTCATGCCTGATCATCCTCCTCCTTTCGACAGTAGTCAACCAGAGCCCAGATTCATTTTTCGCGCCAGGATGCCGATTGTCGCTCCTGATGAAACTTCCAGCCTTGCTGAACCAGACGTCAAAGAAATCCTAGAGGATGAACTAGAGTTAGAAGAAGTCGGCCCCCCTAGGACCACAAGGAAGGGAAATGAAAGAGCACAAAGCTCAGGGACGACTCTGCAAGCAGCAAAAAGGCCCCGATGCTCCCCAAGACGTGCTAGGGCCTCACCCTGCAAACAAGATAACCAAGAGGGTGCTCTGCCGGCTAACCTAATCAATTAGTTATCCCACTTTGTTCACCCACGACGACCGTCTACACAAATGCCGAAAAATATGGATGGCTTGATCAAATACCTGCAAATCCCTCTAACCCTAGGAGAAGTCCCTGTCCTCGGTGACCCCTACATCTGCCTACACGAGGTCAAGTTTGATGATCAAGATTTAGCAGACTATGATTCCCTCCCAGAATTAACTCCTGCATTATAATTTGATGTGCTCTCGGAGGATGGTGGAACCATAGTAATACCCCAGCGCTAGGTATGCTTCTTGGCAGGATCCGGGCTCCTGAATCTGCTCTGAATGCCCCACTTCAGTCATTACAGTGTCAAAGATCAGTTGACTCGCCAGTTTCTTACCCTCATTCACAATGGATGCCTCTAGATTAGTGAGAGGATCCCTATTGATTCTGCGTTGATCGACAAAATCACAAGCCTCTCGATGCAAGGGCCGCACCTGCTGGCGAAATTCGGGAAGAAGTACGAAGCCACTACCACTTTATTTGTTCATGAGACCTATGAAGTACAACAGAACTAGCGGGGGTTTGTAATCCAAACCATAAACGATCCCGCTACGCAGATGGGTACGTGGTTGCTGGCCAACAAAATAATGAGAAGGTGTCAGGTTGTGACTGTCCCTGCCTATGTAATCCAATTGGCTAGACAATGTGTGAAGGGTGTTTTTTTCAATTGGGCTCAGTACTTGTGCAATGAATTTCTAACAAATGTCTGCGAATCTATGGAGCACGGGATGAAATTTTTTTATTCATGGTTATTATTTCTCATAGCCCTAGTAGCCTGTGACAAAACAGAGGAGTTGGTCATGCCTGAGTTTCCTAAAGGAATGTGTGAAGGCGCTCGGTATGCTCACTTATGGGACTCCAAGGAGAAGCAGCGCATCGAGGATAACAAGGTCTTTTGGGTCCTCTTCCAGAGTAGCGTCGTCACTGCCATCAACTCCCAACCCCGGTTATCCCCCTCTGTCTATGATAAGCACAAGCATGTTGCCACATTCCAAATCACCCTGCATCATGTCCAGATTCGCAGCCTTTCTGCCGAGCCATGGAAAAAATTTCCTTATATGGTAGCCAATGAAGAAATTGACCTGCTAATCTCCTAGTGGCGCTCCACATGGAGAAAAGGCCTCTCAGACACCCCTGGGAAATCTAAAGAACCCCACCAGTCAGCATTGGTTACCACTGAGCCCAGAGGTGACTTGACGCAGCATACTAATACATCTCTAGTCCCGGTCACCACAACTGCTACTCCATCCCCTGGGAATAAGAGTTCTGGGGCGTCAAAATCAGTACCAAGGAAGAAACAACATGCCTACTGGGAACCATACAATGCAACCCTCACACTGACGGATGGTGATCTGGAACATATCACGGACACGGTCGCTATAGCTACAGAGGATAAGTGGGCACTCCTCACGGCCCAGTGGAAGGTAGGGGTCGAGTATCTTCAGGAAAACCTCCGTTCTCTCTAGATCAAGAAGGATCACCCCCCACCCAGTGAAGGCCAGACACCTCCTTTGTCCGTTGATAGCAGCTTGGTACAAATCAAGGAAGTCAGTCGACTCTGGAGCATCCCTTACTGTGCCTTAGTCGGAACACAGCTCCTGGAAGTGACAGGGATCTAGTTGAACTTCGCCCAACTGCCCTATGATGCCTTAGAATGTCTCCTTCACACTGTCTCACAGGAGATTAATGACCATGCTTAATCTGCCACCTGACAGCCCAATGCACCATTGCATAGAAGAATGATGAAGTAATACGAGCTATGTCACAATAGGCAGAGCTTGAGACTGTGATCCACTAGTTATGCACAGATGTTATAAAGGAAATCACGACCGAGGATACATCTAAGAGTAAAGTGGAAAAATTGGCTGCTACTTTCAAAACCTCTAAACTTGAAATACACACTATCAGGACTCAGCTGGAACAACAGATTTCGAACTTACAGGCTAGAATCTAGCCCGAAACTCCCCCAGAAGTCTGTGCTCAGCGTGCCACTCTCATTGCAGATGCAGAGAAAACCATCACAGGAAAAATTTCTCAAAGTGCCATGCTGTTGGAGTCAACCATATAGCTCTGGACTCGGGTCTAGCGCGACCCTGTCCTCTAGCAAATCAATCAAGACTTACAACAAAAAGAAGAAGATGTTGAAAAGATCAACGCTACGCTGTCTATCTTGGTACCTACCCAACACTTGGTCCGATTGAAAACCAACACTGATCTCCAGAAAAAGATTGAGAAAATCTGGCATAATCAGTACATCATGGCCGAACGTCTCAAATCTTAGACTACCTCATCCCTCCGGTTGACACAGGACATCAATGGCACCAAAAAGCGGCTTAATCAACTTCTTGCCAGTGTTACCACAATCTCTGAAGATCCACCTTCCCAGAAGCTGGTCACTCTTTCACAGGGTGTTGCTACCCAAAGTCAGGATGTACTTCCTCCACTCAGAAGATCTCTCGATACCTTGTGGGCACAGATAGAGGCCACACCTTGGCAGTGACTCGGGACGAGTCACAAGATTATGTTGGGGGACTGTTGGAATAGGGTCTCCTAGAAAGCTGTGAAGATTGGTCCATTTTGATATTTGTGATATATTTTTGATTATATTTAGTCTAGATCAGGAGTTTTGGGGTGGGTCAAAGCCCCGAATGCATTGTAATGGGTCAAAGGGTAAACTAGGGGTCCGAAAACCATGGGTTGCAGACCATAGGAAAGTCTAGGTTAGATTGTTATAAAAAGAGGAGCATTTTGTATTGTAAATGACATGAATGAATGAGCTATTGATGTGATCTATTGTTTAAGGGATCTATTTGGGTTTTTGGGAACGGACTCTTGCTGGCTGTGTGCGTGGAGATCCTAGTCCAGCTGTGTGCGGACCCTGCTGCTGTGTGCGCAGGTTGGGAAGGGAATTGTAAGGAAAGGTTGATGAATGAATGAATGTGAAGGATTATTATAGATTTGAATCTATGAGTACTATTGTATGAATTGCCGATAATTGTTGTGTTATGTATTTTCTGTCTGTTCGCTGAAAAGGTCTGTGTACTAAATGATTGGATCTAGATCTATTCTGCTCTGTTTGTATAATGTTGTGTTGATGTTATAGAAAGCATATAATTATAGATCTAGTGCACGTGGATGCAAATAGATACATAATTAACCCTGCAAAGAAACTAGGTAATCTAGGAATTACGGAACAAAACGCAACTCTACTTGCCTTACCCTTTCGTTCTCAGGGTGCGGAAACCTAGTTCCAGCACCCACCCATATAGTCAGATTGACTGTGACTGCTGGCAGTCAGCCCGAAAGGGCTAGTAGTATAGGGGTTTGTTGGAAAACCTTGCACACCGAACCTGGGTCAGGACCCCTTGAGCCAAAAATATTACTTTCTTTCCTAATTTGGAATATTACATCTTGGAAAGGTCTCAATAGGTACTTTGGAGATAATTAAGGGCACAGTGGGTGTGCTTGTACTTGTACCTGATGGGTTGGTATCCAGGAGAGTTTCATAGTTGCTATTTAGTGTTTGGAAGGATAATTCTTCTCTAGCCATGTATATTTCGTGGTTGTTCCCTCTGGTCTCATTTTGGGTTGGTTGTTGTTGCTAGGTATTAACCACTCCTTGGTGGGGGAAAGGTTCCTACATTACTACAGGTTGTTGGGTAGGTCCTCCTTGTCCTCGGTTTCCCTAAAGTTTTTTCAATTCGGGGAGTTCAGGATAGTGGTGAGTGTAATGTCCATACTCACCACATATGGCACAAGAGTGGTTTGTCCTTAGACCGGGTCTCTTGTTTTTCCCTTGGGAGTTATTACTTGGCTCCTATTTTGATTTTGGTTGTGGTTTCCCTAGAAAAAGAGACCGCGGGGGGAGTTGCTGATTATTTCCCCCCTGTCCAGGATCTCCCTTTTTCTTGTTCCTTGGCTTCTTCTTTGCAGAGTTTGGAGGATTATTTATATTCTCCTGATCATATTATTTTCGTTGTTGAGTTAGGGAGGGTTGCAGAAGATTCACAGGTGAATTGTTTTGCGTCGGTGGTGTATTATGTGTAGGAAAAGGGGAGTATTGGTTCCCCTATCCTTGATTATATATGGTTGTTGGGGCGACTCTCTTGTATTAACATTCCTATCTGATTATTGGATCCCATGCAGGGGATTATATGAACCTCCTTGATGTTGATGATATGGCGTCTCCCTATTCGTCACATTCTGCAGAGGTGTAGGCTAACTTTGGTGGTACTTGGGTTGTGACACGCTATGGGTACAATAGTAAGAGTACCCTGGGTAGTGATAACTACTGCTTGGTCAACATTGGGCTAAGGACCCTATCAAACCATCAGTGGTATTGGATGTCCCTGGTAATTCTCTATAAGTTTGCAGGTGCGGGGCATTTGGAAAGACATTGTAAACATATCTTGATTGGGTGTAAATGAGTTCAAGTTGCTAGGCTTTGCTAATGGTGTCTTCATCCGAGGTAGTTTTTTGTGTGGCCATTTATTTTGAAATATATGCAGTGAGAGTTTTAAAAAATAAGTCCAACAAAACTCTGTTGTCAAGTTTGGCTTTGCACAAACTACAACATCTCCACCATTCATGGAGATGGTCTGATATATGAATGATTTTGGTTTGTCTAAAATGTGTCAGAGGTTCCATTCTCAAGTCATGATGAATGGGGAATTATAAATTGTGAGGAATGCAGTAGGGAGGGCATTAAAGGTTCCATGCAATGCATATGGCTTCTCGACATACCGATTCACCACAAGCCCTGTGAGGGTGCATTGAAATAGTCTCAGTTGAATGGTATCATCAATGATATTATTCGACGAACACCACATGTGGAAAGTAGTTATATAATTTATGGGGTCTTCCGCTTGCTTCCCTTTAAATTTTGGTATATCATAAGGGAGTTTCGTGGGCATGGGGGGCCAATTAAGGCCATGTGCAAGGGGGTCATTTTTCAACTTCTTTAGATGTGGAAGATTTAATGATGATAAGAATGGTAACTGTAAATTGATCATCATCGTACTCGGTTGAGAAATAAGTAATTGAATGTGATGGTTCAGGGGAGGTTCCTGGGGAATGTTACCCTGTGACGTACCCTAATGGAAATTCTATTGACTCCCCGGAGGGGTAGCTACCCTTTGACCTCGAGGGGTCATAGGAGGAGTTGAGTGTGGTGACCTTGTTGGGGTTTCCACTGGTGTTGTAGTTGGTGACCCTTGGGGGTTTCCAATCAAAGATGCTATGATAAAGGATGTTCCGATAACGAAGGCAGCGTGACATCCTCTGCGCTTGAATGGCGGGAGGCCTGACACTCCTCCCTTCAATGGGGGGAGGTTTAAGAAATTCCTAGATTGATGGGGTCTCATTGGGTCCCCTATGATGTCGATTAGTGCGACCTTTTTGTGATTTGGGAGGTAAGATGATTCCTATCAAAGAAAAAATATAATCGCATACATTAAACAAAGTGAAAAAAATGAAAAAGTGATTTTCCTCTTTAACTTTACACTATGTGATCAACCAAGCAAAAATGAAGTTTTTGTTTGTTTTGCGTATGATACCAAAAGCCTATATATACCTAATCGTACTTACACTCTCAGTGTAATTGGGCCTTACGAAGGTATATTTGGATGGATATTTGGGGCCAACATCCCGAAAGAACTGGCGACACCTTCCAGCAGCTGAAGAATTGACCAAGGTAATGGTATGAGGATCGGGTGCTGCCTGCACTATTGCCTATAGGGAAGGATGCCCTAGTCTTGGCCACTGAAGTACCGTCGTCCCACGTGAGCATTCGAGTCTTGACCTTCTTGGTAATCGGTTACCAGTACCGAGCACTAGATGGGTCAGGTAGCCACAAAGAGTATTGCACACACTGTGCCTAAGCTTAACCCCCTCTAAAACGGGTCTACGTAATGCTCAGGTATTCGTTTCGTGGGCGAATAGACAGGTTTAAAGCTCCCTAAAATGTCAACATCCATGTTTCAAAATGTATTATGACCATGACGGATTATTAAATGCGCCTACCCTTGATGGTCCTAACCTGAACTATAATTTATTTTGTGACCCCTGGGGGAGAATTTAGTGAGTTTAGTCAATGGTTATTTTTAGAACGTCTCAAATTTTCTTAGGGTGTGTTTTGGTGAAACAAATGTAAGAAGAGAACAAAGGTCCCAAAACACTAGGTTCCTTATGGTCCAATTCTTACCGATGCTTCGTGTGTGCTTTGGAGTGAACAATCACAAGTGTTATGAGATGTGGATATGCGATGATCCTTTACAATCCTTTTCTAATTACCCGATGTGTGATTGTCCCTTATAAGAAATTGAAATGATGTGCGGATTGTGGGCCACTTACACCTTTCCTAGTTAGACTACATTTGCACTATAGGGAGATGGTAGCTCAACTTGTCTTAGGAAAGCTTTCATGTGTGTACCCAGGATCACCGAGAGGTGAAAGGGTTGCAAATATTACTTGCTTTCTTTGTTTGGAAGTTTGATCCTAGTCCAAAATCTTAATGCAAAATTGAACTAATCTATTGCAAAAAATGAGAAAATTTGAATTAGTACAAGATGTGTGGATATCATGGGCCACTTAATTTTGACTAATTAAGCTATGTGTTATGTATAATTATCAGCAAATGATTTGTTAGGAAAACATGCGTGGATTTAAGGCCACTTACATTCTCCCTACTTTTTATATGTGTAATTTGCGAAATAAAATACTATTTAATTAAAAATACTTAGTCACTAAGCTAATTCGAGGTTAAGCATAGCACTTAAGTGTCCTAATAGTCTTGAAGTTCATAAAACAAAGTGATGGAAAATTATTTGGGACAATCACCTTACAAGTGGGAAAAAATGGAATTTTTTTTTTTTTTTTTTTTTCTTGTTGGGTTTGAAGGTTATCTTCCCCACAGTGTGGAGTGTGCATATGTGAGCCGCAAGACCCATTTTGGGCGAAGTCAGAAAATCACCATCTCTACTATGTAAAAATTTCATTGAGTGTGATGTGAGATGCAGAGAGTGTTGTGAAACCAGCTCCAAAAATAGAAGAAAAGAGATATCAACGCCTTAGAAATAAGCCACTGCGAGGGGGCAACCTCCAATACATTACATAAATGAACAATTCTTGGATGATACAAATGACAAAACCTCCTTTCTATATATAGGAGTCCATGGGGCCACAATGTAATCCTAGCCGACCTAACAATAATAATGTAAAGGTACAATAATAACAATATGGGGGTTACAGGGGTACAACAATAACAATAAGGGGGTTACACTAACAACAATACGGGACTATACTATTAATATAGGGACCTAACATGCCCCACTCCTCCAAAAAAGTGTTGTCCTCAATGCTTGAGTAGCTCTAGGTGCTTTTGTATAAACTTCTCATCCTCCCATGTAGAATCTTCAGTGGGTAAGTTCTTCCACTTGATGAGATACTCTGAAATTGATCGATTCCGTAGCTGTCGAGTTATTGTTTCTGTGACCGCTTCAGGTTCCAATATGATTTTTCCTTCCTCATCAAGTTCTGGCAATATTGTTTGAACTAGAAGATTTTCACCTATAACCTTCTTTAAGCATGAAACATGGAAAATTGGATGCACTCATGAAGAAGCAAGAAGCTCCAATTTGTATGCCATAGTACCAATATTTTGCAACATATTGTAAGGACCATAGTACTTTGGTGATAATTTATTATCCTTCTTAGCTTACTTGAGGGAAATTTGTTTGTATGGTTGTAGCCATAAAAATACCCAGTCTCCTACATCAAAACTTCTCTCGCTACGATGTTGATCTTCTTGTTGTTTCATTCGATTTTGTGCCAAGTCGGGTTATCCTTTAAGAGTTGGAGAACTTCTTGTTGATGCTCGATGTAATTTTCCACTTGCTTGAACCTTTGAATTTTCTCTTAAAGGTGATGTGATGGATGGTGGATGATATCCATAAAGTGCCATAAATGGGGTAATTTTTGCTGCAGTATGGAAGGAAGTGTTATACCACCATTCGGCAAGAGGTAACCACTTGACCCATCGTGTTTGTTTATCAGATACAAAAAAATGAATATATCCTTCCAAACATTTATTTACTATCTCAGTTTGACCATCGGATTGAGGATGATAAGATGAGTTATGAGCTAATTGAGTACCCAAACAAGAAAATAACTCCGTCCAAAAATTTCTAGTAAACATTGGATCTCTGTCACTCACAATAACCTTTGAGTTTCCATGTAGCTTTTGAATTGTTTCCATAAATGTAGTAGCAACTGTACTAGCTTTAAATGGATGAGATAATGCACAAAAGTGTGAATACTTGGTAAGTCTATCAATTACCACCATGATGACACTCTTTCCTTCAAACTCAGGTAAACCTGTGATAAAATCCATTGAAATCTCCTCCCAATGTTGACTTCGAATGGATAAAGGTTGTAGAATACCCAGGGTCTTAAGTGTCTCAAATTTGATACGTTTGGAAAACCAAACATTCCGCCACAAAATTTTGAATGCTCAGTTAAAATTCATCCCAAATTCTTTCTTCACCCTGTGCTAAGTTTTTAAAATCTTGAGTGTCCTCCTAAAGGAGAAGTGTGCAATTCGAAAAGAATATTTTTTTTAGTTGGGAATTCTTGCAAATATATAAGTGATCTTTGTACAATAAGGAATCATTTTTCCAACTAAATGTATCAGATGTACTAGGATCTTGCTAAAATTTTTGAATGAGTGTCCACAATTCTTCGTCCTTCTTACATTCATCCCTTGCTTTAGTTATCCAATCTGGTTGGATAATAGAAATGGCACAAAACAATGCTTCCACCTCTTCATCATTTCTTAAGAGTGCATCTACAACAACATTTAGCTTCCTTTTTTTATAGATTATTTCAAAGTCATAACCCAAAATCTTTGTGACCCATTTTTGCTTCTCTTCTGAAGATAGTCTTTGTTTCAAAAAGTGTTTAACACTATCATGTTCATTTTTTACCTTGAAGTGTCTTCTCATTAGGTAAGTTCACCATTTTTTTAGTGCATGCAGTATTGCTAACATTTCCTTCTCATAAATAGGTTTCTGTAAATACTTTCCTTTGATTGGAAAACTTTCAAAAGCAATGGGTCTTCCTTCTTGCATTAAAACATCACCAATTCCATTTCTTGAGGAATCACATTCCACAATAAGTTTTTTTGTGAAGTCTGGCGTAGCTAAGACTGGTGCTAGGCACATTGCCTCTTTAATATGTTCAAAGGCCATAGTTGCTTCAGGAGTCCATGAAAATGTATCTTTCTTCAATAATGGTGTTAGAGGTGCTACTATTCTCCCATAATTATTAACAAACTTGTGATAATACCTGTTAACCCGAGACGGCTATCGTTGATTCCGCTGGGCATCCTTCGTCCGACGGATAACGCACGGGGAAATGGCTTAGGCGGTGGTTTTTGGATGGGCTGGCTGTTGGGTTAAAACCACCCTTCGCATGAAGGCGGTGCAGAAAAAACCGAGCGGTTTTGAGAGGTGACGTATGGTTGGGGGGGGTCCACACGATAATTCGTGTGCTGCGTCGTCCGATCTATGGAGAAAATTGATGGTCAATATTATTCCATCGATTTATATGGGCGAAGACTTTGGAAATTTATTTAAACCCGATTTTCATGAATTACAAAGGTTGTTGGTACTTCAGGCAGAGAAAAATGGATAAGCGCCCAAGGGTTATAGCATTTGGTTCAGGCGCTCGGGCGCATGGAGGAAGAAGGGGTAGAGGGCTTAGCCTGGGGGGCTTAAGTCTAGCACATATAAAAATGTGTTTTCTATGGTTTTGAAGGGAAATTAAGGTTCTGGTAAGGCTAAGAAAGAGTCTTAGACCTTTAGGAAATAAATTTTGATGAGGGAAAATAGAAGAAATGCGGAAATGAAGGATTTCCATGGGAAATGGAGAAAAAGGAACTGAGTTAGTTGTGAGGAGAAGAAAAAGGGAGAAGGGGTCCTTCGCAGCAGTATTTAACTTGGAAATCAGCAGGGTTTCTGAGGTTTTTGGACATAAACAATAGTATGGGATATGTACAGAGGGAAAAGGCTGGAGGCCTTATAGAGACTTCAAGAGCCAAAAAATTTTAGTGATAAAATTTGTTCCTTGGAGGCTCCCAAAGATTTTAGCCACCTTTTGGTATAACAAAATATTATAGGTGGCTAACAGTGGCTCCACATGGGGATGTTGCCTTCCTGAAGGCATCAAGAATTCAGACTTGATTCTTTAGGAGGTAGGCCTGTGCCTGATCCATGATTTCCTCTGGGATGTTGACTTGTGCCTCATCCTTTGGATTGCTCTTCTTTTCGCTGGATGATCTAGCTTTGCTCTGGAAAGTGATATTAGTCATGAAAAAGAATGAACCTCATCAATACAATTCTCTACCTACCCAATCCTACTGATCTAACATTTTTTCTTCATTAGAGTGCACTTGGGTTGGCAAACTCTTGTGCAACATTTTATTCTTTTGAAAACATAAAAACTAATTTAATTCTACTCCTTACTTCTCCCCGAACTCAGATTAAACGGTTGAGCTCAGATTCTTCTCTACCTAATCTACTGCCTGTTGGGATTAAACTGTCCAACAAACTTTCATTCTCTAAATTCTACAACAAAAATTCAAAAACAGTCAAGTCAAGATTAAGCTGTTTGACTTGCTGTGATCTATGGCATAAAAACAAGTTGCACATAGATTATTATTTGCAGAAATTTTAAACAAAACGGAAGGCTTAAGATCTGAAAAATTTTGAAGTACTGCCTTCTCTCTTTACAGCTCTGTCTCTGACTTTGTTTGAGCTGTTATTTCTTTTTCTCTAGTTCAGATTTTGAGTTAATTAGAACCAGATTTTTACATCTTCTGACTCAGAATTTGAAACAGATTTGATTCATCTCTTTTTGAAACCTTTGGTTCAGATTTTGAGTTTGTTTGAACCTTCAATTACTATCCTAATCTATCTACTGATAAGCCAAGATTAAACAGTTTGGAAAATCAAATTCACTATCCTATCAGCAATAAATTCAAAAGCTAATTAGTCAAGATTAGGCTGTTTGACTAACTAAAAGTGTATTTTGCAGGAGTGTCATTTGAGCTTGCACACTTTCAGATTTGTTTCTCTTTTTGACATGGGGCCTTGCCTTTCTTGTTTTTGTTCTGCCCTCTTTTCATTCTTTTCTTTGTTTTTGTATTATTGATTTTTCATAACTTTGAATGCAATGGTGGATGGACTATTCATAATGGAAAAAGGTAAAAAGGCTTCAAAACATAAAATGGATTAAGAGAAGTAATGCTTAAGCATCTTGCCATTGACAGGACCCCCAAAAAATTATGTTCCATACAGCTCCTGTAAGAAAAATGCATTATTACCAGCGACTGAATGAACAGAGTAAGGGCCAAGCCATAAGTTGTCAAATTTTCTATGCTTGCCCCTTTATTCCCTTCTTGAGTCCCACTTCAAAACTTTGTCCCCAATCTTGAAATTGATAGCCTTTTTTCTTCTATCAAATATCTTCTTGATACTGTCTTGTTTCTGCAATGCTTTGTTATACACTTATTCTCTGATTTGCTGAATATGAATGGTCTGATTTATTCTTCTGGTCATGTCATTTTCTTCAGTCTGTAGCTCTTGGATCAACTTCATAACTGGTACCCCAAGACTGCTACGAAAAATTGCATCTGTACCATACACAAGCTGGAAAGGCAACATACCAATAGATTTCTTCAAAGTTAATCTGTTAGCCCAAAGTGCATGGATCAGCTTTGTGTGCCAAGACTTTTTATTGTCCTCCAACAGTTTCTTGATTATGTTCACTAGGCTCTTGTTTGAAGATTCAGCAAGTCCATTACCCTGAGGCTAATAGGCTGTGGAATTCCCCAATGTTATCTGATATCTATGACAGAAGTCAATCATTTTCTTTGATCCAAATGTAGCTGCATTATCTGTGATGATCTTGGTAGGACAGCCAAACCTGGAAAGAATGTTAGTCTCTATGAACTTTATGATAACTGAATCATTGGCGTGCCTACAAGGAATGGCTTCTATCCACTTAGTGAAATAGTCGGTGGCAATGAGAATCCATCTATGCTGGGCAGAAGATGGTGGATGGATTTCTCCTATGAAGTCAAGTCCCCACTGTTGAAAAGGGGCTTCAACAGTGATTGGGTGCAGAGGAATGGGTAGCAGTTTTCTTTTTCCCTCAAATAGTTGGCATTTATGGCAAGTAGTGGTCATCTTGTGTACATCAGGAAAAAGAGTAGGCCAATAGAAACCAACCCTCAAAATTTTGTTGGCTGTTTCCTTCCAATATAAATGACCTCCACACTCTCCTTCATGGAATTCCTGCTTAACCTTTTCTGCATCAAACTCAGGAAAAAATTTAAGCAATATACCACTTGCATTTTTCTAGTAAAGACATTTATCAATAATGCAATATTTTACAGCTTTTAACTTTAGGAATCTTGCCTTTGTTTTTGTCAAACCGGGAGGTGTATTTAAATTAAGAAAAACATAGACAATATTAGCATACCAAGGAGAATTCATAAAATGGTCTTCAACAATGGGAGTTGAGAATTCTTCTTGGTTATCCAAAGCACTAATCATATTAATATCAAGAACTTCACAATTTAATTCAGCCATTAATCTAGCTAGACCTTGGCCTTTGATGAGTTTAGTGGGTTTTATCTCTAAATCATATTCAAGGATAACAGCAATCCACTTACCTCTCTTACCATCTGGGTCCTGTGTTAGAATGTCTTTAACAACTGAGTTTGGGACAAAGGAAATAATGTGTGAGTGAAGGATGTATACTCTGAAGTCTTTTAAAGCTTTTACCAAAGCAAAATCTTGCTTTTCCATAATGTTATACTTCAAAGGGGCATCCCTCAATGCCTTGCTAAAGAACGCAATAGGTTTCTCTTGTCCTTGTGGATTTTTCTGTAAAAGGACAACAACTATGGTATGTTCTGATGTAAATGAGAAGATATAAAAATCTTTTGAAAAATCAGGACTTATGAGAACTGGTGTTTTGGTTAATGCTTATTTCACCAGCTCAAAGGATGCCTTTTCTTCCAAGGTCCATTTTATCCCTTGCTCCTTCTTCAACATGTTTGTGATATTCCTAAGGAGCTCAGCTAAGTTGGGGATGAACCTTCTCAAAAATTTGATCTTCCCAATGAAATATTGCAACTCTTTGATGTTTCAAGGATGAGAGATTTGCAATATGGCCTCAATCCTCTTGGGATCAATCTTAATACCCTCCTCAGAAATAATGTGCCCAAGAAGTTTACCTTCTTGGAGACCAAATAAAGTCTTCTTAGGGTTTAAAGATATCCCAAACTTTCTGCACTTCTCGAAAAATTTCCTCAAATGTTCTAAGTGCTCTTCATCTGTTTTTGAAAACACAGTGACATCATCAAGATAGATAATGATGAAGAAGCCCAATTCTTCCGAGAATGCTATGTCCATGGCTCTTTGAAAGGTTTCTCCATCATTCATTAGACCGAAGGGCATTTTCACATACATGAAGGTGCCCCATGGTGTGGTAAAAGCCGTCTTTAATTGATTAGCAGGGTGGACTAAGATCTGATTATACCTTGAATAGCCATCCAGCAAAGAAATTCTTCTAGACCCTACCACCCTTTGTAAAATATGATCCATTTTTGGTAAAGGGTAGTTGTCTTTTAATGAAGCTTTGTTTAAATCTTTAAAATCTATACAAAGCCTGATTTCTCCAGTGTTCTTCCTAACAGACACCAGATTAGATACCCACTCAGAATATCTAATAGGGACAATAATACCAGCATCATACATCTTCATGATTTCCTTTTTAACCAAAGGCAACTGTACAGGGTTTATTCTGCGCAGTTTCTGTTTGAATGGTTTTTGGTTTTCTTTAAGAGGGATTTTGTGCTGTATTATTTCAGTGTCATAGGACTTAAGATTTTCGTAACTCCATGCAAAAACATCAGAAAATTCTTTGAACAACTCTATGTATTTGAGTTTAGTGTGAGTTGGAAAATTTTTGGACAGTTTGATCATTCTCGGTTTCTCTTCACTGCCAATATTGCACTCCTCTACCTCAGTTTCTACAGGTTCCAGTTTTGGTTTATTTGCCACATCGTTAAAATCGAACAACTCTTCCAAAGGTGCAAGACCACTTGGCAAACCTTCATCTTTAGAATGCAGAGTTTCTATTTCTTCTGTTCCTGATCCTGCACTCAATTCTGTTTCGTTTCTGAAATTTCTAGTTTGAAGGTTAATATTGGTAGGCTCAGGAGATGGTTCTTCTTTACCAAGAAAGTTTTCTTCACTACAGTCTGTATCATAATCTGAGTCCGAACTATGCAGTTCGAATTCATTTCTGAATTACATGAAGTCTTCTATTTGTTTGTCATTTTCAAACACTTGCCAATATTTTTTTTTATCAGGCACTGTTGGTCTAAATTTTATCGGAGCTGTGTTGTCTCCAGTTTCATATGGCGTTAGACATGTCCTGGCCGCAAAAGATAAATTGTGGGCTGCAATGTTTCTTTTCCTTGGGACAAAACTCAGGTTGGCCCCCTCAAATGTTTTCAAAAGGTCCATGACATCATTCCGATAGGCTCTAAGTTTGGGATGATTTGCATTATACTCCCCATTGACTTGCCTAATGATTAACTCAAAATCCCCATACACGTTAATTCTTCTAGCTCCTAATTTCTTCAAGAGATGCAAGCCTAAGAGAAGGGATTCATATTCTGCTATGTTGTTGGAACACTGAAAGTTTAATTTACATGAAATACATTATGTATGATTGTTTTCAGTGTTAGTAAGCCAGACACCTACACCAACATTATTTCTAGTGCATGACCCATCAAAATACATATTCCAAAGAGGATTGTTCTTAGTTTGATCTGTTTGGTGAATGTCCTTTTCAACTTCTATGTTTTTGGATGCTTCTTGGTTATTAGCAGTTAATTGCGTTTGCTTTGATTCCTCAAGTGTTTCATTGCGTAGAGGAATTTCCTTTTGACTGTCCATGTTCAAAATGAATGGGTTCATGATTTGCAACTCAAGACTTCCATTTGGTTTTCTAACACTTTCAGATACAACAAACTGCTCAGACACCTCTGCGTTGTTTTTCTCTTCCCCTCTAACGGCCGTCAATTTCGTTAAAGTGACTGGTTCATTAAATGTTTCATCATTAAACATGATAAAAGAATCAAGGTCTGTATTTATAGAATACAGGGGAGAGTTTTGAGGTTTGTCTTGACTTGTGACTGTGTATTGCATATGGGACTCCTTGTAAAGTCTTCTAGTCTGATTGAAAGCAGGGATAGTCGCATAGGTCATGTCCATCTGCATGGTACCTTGTACCTTAGCCCCCCAAGATCTTGATAAGAGAATTCCATATTTTAGGGGAACATCAGCCACAACAATATCCATAACTAAAAACTTGGCTGGAATCTAAGCTAGGTTAACACAGAGGTCTTTGATCAAGCCTAGACATTTTACTCTGCTTGAATCAAAGGAGTATAGGTCTTTGTAAGGTCTGGTAATTTCAAGACCCAGGCTCTCCATTACTACTTTCGGCATTAAATTATGAGAAGCCCCGGAATCATGCATAGCATTGTGCAAAATCTTGTCATGGATGTTTAAACTTACATAAAAGGGAGGGACAGGTCCCTCTTGATATTTACCTTCAATCTTTGGACCAAAAATGAGCTCTGGTTGGTCATCATTAATATTGAGAGTGTCCTCATTCTCTTGTACGTTTAAGGCCTTCAAAATTTGATTCCTATACACATGTTGGGCAGCTAATTCGGTCAAGGGAACATAAATTTTAATCTTTGAGATTTCCTGTTCCAGGCTGAAAGGAATTTGATTCTTTAAGGTGCTGGTTTCAGCCCTATTAGTTGTTATTTTATCAGCAACATCAGTTCGTTGCTTTGCTTTATTTACATTTGATACATTTGTTTTAACAGGAGTACTAGTCGAGGTGTTAGTACTACTAATTTCTGCACTCTGTTTTTCAAGATTTTGGGTGCTTTTCTCTTTACCTTTATCAGAATTTACAGCCACTGTTTTATCCTTTTTTTTGACCGTTTTAGGCTTGGTTGTAGTGCTGTTTTGTGAATATTTGTCAGAGGTTTTGGTGCTGGGGGTTTGTTGACTGGTTTTACTCCTAAGGTCATATTCTATTTGAGTCTCTATGATGAAATTTTCCATGTCTTGATAACTGTTTGCGTCATCATGCCTTTTGTCATCATAAAGTGTGTATAGACCTTGTTTCTTATCATAATGAATCTCGAAGTCATAAATATCTACTCCCAGCATGTTGATGTCTTCTTCCTCTGTTACCTCATCTGTTTCCTCAACCTCACTCACATAGTTTTGATGAAAGGGAGGAGTGATCTATTGATCATCTTCCCTGGGTCTGTTTGGAGGCTGGTTCCTTCTTACATTCTGATTCTGGTTCTGGTTTCTATTTTGAGAAGCAGTTTGGTTTTGATTCGCTTGTGATCTCTTAATTATGCTCATCTCTTTCATCATTTCCTCCATCATTCTTTCCATCTTGGAATTGGAAGTGGAAGGTGTGGGTTCCTCCCCGAAGGATACTCTCTTCTCTTTCTTCATCCTTGCTCTTTTCTCCATTAAGTTTACTTCCACAGAGAGAGCACCTCTTTGCATATATTCAAGGGTTGCAAAATCTCTCTCTCTTAACGAATAGGTCATATCAGCATCAAACCCTTCAGGAAATTTGTTTAAAGTTGAACCTTGTGGAGGTTTTAATTCTGGGGAAAGCGCATTATACACACTGTTGAATCTGGTACAATAAGCCTGTACACTTTCCCCTGGGTTCCTATGGAGATTGTTATAGTCAGCAAGAACTTGGCAAGGGTTCTTCTTTACCTCCCATTTGTTTAAGAACGTTTTATGGAAACCTTGGAGATCATTAATACTATGGGGGGCTAGGCCTTTAAACCATTTGCTTGCTTCTCCCCCCAGAATTTGAGAAAATAGTCTAAGTTTGACAGAATCATCATCAATTTCATTTCTGTCAAAGTAGTCATTCATCTTATCCACATGTTGTGATGCAGTTATAGCATTGCTAGCATCATACAATGGGATTTTGGACTGATAGTCCTGTGGAAGGTTTGCTAATGGTACAGGAAGGACTAAGGGAGCATACCATGCTGCCATGCTAGGTGGTGGGGGTGGATTTACAAGAGGTGGATTGGGCTGAAGTGGGGTGGTTTGAACAGTGGATGTAGGGTGAGTAGATGTGGATGGAACAGTAGTATATTGCTGAGATGATCTTGGATGAGAGACACCTAAATTCAACAGAAAGTGTAAATCAGGAGGTGTTGTTTCTCTGTTACCAATATGTTCACTTGTTTCAGGAGATGATAGTGAAGACTCAGAATCTAGTTGTTCTAACTCACTAAATGACCTAGTCCTAAATGGATTAACTAAGTCAGCTTGTGAGTGTTGTAGAGTTGAAAGTTTTTCAGGAACTGATATAGCTCTTGGGGGTGATCTGAAAACAATTGATAATTTAATCTTAGGAGACTTCCAAAGGATACTTTCTGGGTCATCAACTATCTCAGGTGGGTTGGGGTCAGGATGGGCTCTAGTGTTTATCTTTCTAGAAGCCACTATACTATGTTTTTAGACCCAAATAAACCAGAAAAGTTCAACCAGATATGACAATCTTTGAGAGGTTAACTAATCTGCTTTCAAAATTTTAATCCTACATTCCTCTAACTGGATTTGAATGATATTATAATGATAAGGGTTCTTCCCAGTGGAGTCTTAAGGTCTGTTTAGGATTGTGGAGTCGCCAGGTGGCAAGTTTAGAATGTTTCCTAAGAGATGCACTGTCCACCACAGTGCTTGCGAAACATCCCTTTTCAAGGATATCCCACAACACAACAAACTCTAACCAGAGATTTACTGGGAGGGCATTCACCAGATATGTCACCTCTAAGAGAGGATGAAATCCGGAAGCTACCTGGCCCTCTCCAGACTCTGTCTAGGAGTATGGGGTAAAACACAATCAAAAGGTAAATGATATGTCGGATTAAGTGTTTTACTACTAATCTAAAATGTTTTTGGTATTTTTTGAGTTATTTTTTATTTATGGTTCCTAAGAATAAGCTACCTTTGCTTCAAAACTTAGCTACGGTTGTGAGACAAAGACAGTATACTCTTATGGCTAAGCTAGCTGATTCTCCAAGGTTAGATAAATCCTTAAGAGAATTCTAGGATTGACCTAGATTGTCACTGATTCAAACAAGTTTCATCATAAGTACTAGTCTTGGTAGTGCTTGGAGATGCTGCTTTTTACTCACCAGATTTTATAAGATTTTGGGTTGGGTCTCCCCAGTGGAGTCGCCAGAAATGTTAGGTCTCTGTAATAAGCAAGATTGACAAAAGTCCAATCACAGAGTTAACATCATTTCAACCAACTTTGGGATTCTAGGATCTAGCCCTCCTGAATCCGGAGAGGGATCTCTCCAATATGTACAAAGATGGATTTGTCTTTGAAAGCTTAAGGTAATGATATTAGGCTAGTTATGAAGTCCAAGGGTTTTGTTTTGTTTTTGGATGGTTGGGCATGATTTTCTGTTTGAGGCAGAAAGATCTATATGCAAATAGTTTCAAAGGTGATAAGTTGCAAGCGAATAGGACAGCTTAGGGTGAAAGATAGATATAACGCTGGTTTTTAGTCCATTGGGCTATGGAGTCATATATGGGATTTTATTGAACAACAACATCAAGGGTGATCCAAGGGGAAAGTCATCTATATCACAATATTATTGAGATTAAAGTGATGGGATGGAAACAATAAAGTGTTGGAGGGGTGGAAACTGATAATAATTTCACAGAGGATTTATAGTCAGTCCAAACAAGAAAACCCTCTTAAGTAATTGTTTGAAACCAACCAAGGACAGGGTTAACCATAAACTTCTTGGGCAAGTTTGTATTAAAGTAGCTTAATTGACAAACAATCCAGTAATCCACATAATTACTTCAGAAAGTATGAAAACACATAAGAGAAACACAATGCAACCTAAGATCAGATAAGGTACTTTTAAACCTAGTATGCTTTCAGTCAACACCAAGGGAAACTTTCAGAATCTGCCTTTGGATAAAAGAAACTATGAATCAGGGAAAACCATATCTTCTCTAGTCTAACATTAATAGAAAATAATGGAAATCACATTCAAGAGAAATGTTTATGTAAACAGAAGGACGATGGAACGCCAACATTCCTAACTGTTTAAACTGTATTAAATCATTCTTAAATAAACAAAATTTGAGGAAAACATTAAGATAAAGATTTCTCAGCCAGAGAAGGTTACAGATATACAGTAGATTCTAACCCTGTTTAAACTGTTCTTTACAGCATGATAAGTACAATATGGCATACATAGAAGGAAAATGATTTAACAAAGAAAGAAGCACTTCACCAGTGATATAGACTAGGATCCCAAGAAACAACCTTTATATTGATGTCAAACCGGTTACAATCTTTAGGTCCAATGTTTCAGTTCAGAAATCATTTTCACTATTCAACCTAACTACTCTAGCACAAACAAAGCTTCAAGGGCCAGCAAACACTATGTACAAATAGAAGTCTCCAGCTCAAGTGTATTTCAAATTTCTGCAACCAACCAACCCCTCACTCATCTTCTACTGAAGTATTTATAGAAGAATGAGGAGGTGAGATTTGATAAAAGATCTCAAAATCAATTAATACAGGCATTAATATCTTCTTGGCCTTTGAGGGGCTCAACGAAGAAACTATACAGGTGTTCCGTTGTATTAAATGATTTACACTTATGATTTTAGCTCGGTGGGAGCTTTGTTGACCTTTTGAGGATCTGTGTGCAATTAGGGTTACTCTACGGACATCTTGTCAATAAATTCCATGGCAGAAGTAACTTCTTTAGCTGTTTTGAGGCAAAATATCTGATCCTGCTCCATAAATTCGGCTCCTGATTGAGTGTTTTGAGGCAATAGGTGGCGCTGTGGTGGTTGAGGAATCAATTTTCCTCAGATATGGCGGTGGAGGCATTATGTCTGATAAACACTTTATAGTTTTTCCTTTCAAAATGTGTTTTAGGTTGGGGATTAGGCTTTTGATAAGTATCTTAGCCGTAATCCCCGCTAATTTGTTCACTAAATCTCTGCTCTGATCCATTTCTGCTCTCTGCAACCTGATACTCGTTCATTGCGATTTCTTCATATTTTCCAAGTTTTACAGGGGCACATGGTAACAAAGGCTCATGAAACCTTGTTGACAACATAGTTCTACACCCTGCAGTCAATCTCCTTTGACAAATCGAAAGAATGAGAATCGTCACCCTCGTCCTTCGAGTCTTCTTCAAACATGGCGGAAAAAACCTTAAACCTGCAAAATACAAACGAAATTATAAAATCCCGCGTTTATATGGAAATCTGCATCAGAAGGTGTGCAGGGGAGTGGGGCGATCGGAGCCGTTGATCGCGCAGTGATCAACGTTTGGGGGTGAGTGGAAAAGTCAGTGGCGGAGATGTGTTGACTGTGCAATGGAATCAGGAAATTGAATGTGGACCATTGATTTGCAAAGATCGACGGCGGAGATGGATTCTCGGTTGCGCTGGGGGCCGGATAAATCGCATACAGCTTCGTTAAAGGGTGGGTGATTAAAATGGATGAGAACCATCGGATGCGTGGGGCCAGATCAGACGGCTATCATTGATTCCGCTGGGTATCCTTCATCCGGCGGATAACGCGCGGGGAAATGGATTTAGGCGATGGTTTTTGGATGGTACAGGGGACGCGTGGCAGCCAACGTATGGAATCGCTGGCTGTCAGGTTAAAACCACCCTTCGCACAAAGGCGATGCGGAAAAATCGAGCGGTTTTGAGAGGTGACGTATGGTTGTGGGGGGTCCACACGATAAGTCGTGTGCCGCGCTGTCCGATCTGTGGAGCAGATCGACGGTCGAGGTTATTCCATCGATTTATATGGGTGGAGACTTTGGAAATTTATTTAAACTCGATTTTCATGAATTACAAAGGTTGTTGGTGCTTTGGGCGGAGAAAAATGGATAAGCGCCCGAGGGTTATAGCATTTGGTTCAGGCGCTCGGGCGCATGGAGGAAGAAGGGGTAGAGGGCTTAGCCTGAGGGGCTTAAGTCCAACGCATAGAAAAAATGTGTTTTCTGTGGCTGTTAAAGGGAAATGAAGGTTCCGGTAAGGCTAAGAAAGAGTCTTAGACCTTAGGAAATAAATTTTGATGAGGGAAAATAGAAAAAATGTGGAAATGAAGGATTTCCATGGGAAATGGAGAAAAAGGAACTGAGTTAGTTGTGAGGAGAAGAAAAAGGGAGAAGGCTTCCTTTGCAGCAGTATTTAACTTGGAAATCAGCAGGGTTTCTGAGGTTTTTGGACATAAACAACAGTATGGGATATGGACAGAGGGAAAAGGCTGGAGACCTTATAGAGACTTCAAGAGCCAACAACTTTTAGTGATAAAATTTGTTCCTTGGAGGCTCCCAAAGCTTTTAGCCACCTTTTGGTATAACCAAATATTATAGGTGGCTAACAAGTAGCATATTACAAAGGATTCACGCTCCTTCCTTGTTCAAAAATAAACCTCTCGTAGTCTCTAGTTGTCCCTCTAATGTTGATGTCTCCTCTTTTTAAAGAGGAGACATCTATTACAATTGATTACATTATAGAAATCCTATTTTTAACGCAATCTAATCTTCTATACTGAAATAGGACCTTTCTATTATTCCATAGAAAAATGTTGTTATAATGGTTACGATGGTACTGGCTTCAAAGTGGCCCGTGTAACAGATTCCTTACTTGTCTTTTCTTGTTGCCGTCATGCTTGAAATATTGCTTCAAAATCGCAAATCACGGGTTGTTTCAGCAACGGGATTTGCACACCATGTTGACTGTTTCAGCAACGTAGTCTTCAGATAGCCACGATAGATTATCTATGGTCTTCAAACTGTCTTAGCAACTGTATATCTTCGATTAATGATTAAATATGAAAGTAATGTAAAATTATATGTAAAACAAGTTAAACATATAGTAAAGAGAAGAATGTTATATACCTTTGGAAGAATGGATGAAAGTGATAGTATAAGCTTTAAATATGGACTGGAAAAGAGTGGAATGATAACAAAATTTATGGTCAAAATTGTACATTATGGGGTCCTAACATCCCCCCCAATTGAAAGGGTTGCATGTCCTCAGGAAACTTTAGTCTGAGTCAGAGTCCGGATACTGGCTTTTGGCATGCAAATTACTTAGGCAGTAGCTATGGAAGGTGCTATCTGTTAAAGCTATGAATCCTTGCACGTTTTTCACTCTTTGCCAAGCTGCTACTTCATCCTTGTTAGCCAACCTATGATGAGCATGATATTCCTCTACTGGCATCCATAAAATAGGAAAATGAAAGTGGTACCCTATCCACTTTTCAACACATTGCTGAACACATCTGATGTAACTGGGTACTCTAGACAATGTAGTTTCAAGGTTAGTAGGGCTAAAAGGATTATACTCCTGCCTCTCCTTAGAGGATTGTTGCCAAAACATATTGTTTTCTCTTAAAGCGGCAGTTTCTTTGGCCCTGATAAAATGGTGACAATCTTGGAGTACTGAAGCCTGTAATTGCTGTATATGTTTAGTCATCCCTGGCTTCTGCAAAAATTGATGATATTCTTCCACAAATATGGTAGTGTTCTGAGGTTCTAGCCTTATCCAGAGAAGGCGGTTGTCTTCATTATTCTTGGTTGCAAGAAAAGTAGTCTGCCATGTAATCTGATTAGCAAGAAAAGAGACAAATGCCCTAATCTGAATATCGCCAACAAGCGGGTTAAGATTAATCTTTCTATTTTCAGGGATGGCTTCATTGTGAAGGTACAACTCACATAGTAAGTTCTGATCACTGGTGGAGGCTTCTGTGAATGTTTTCACAAACTGTTCAGATGTAAGCACCTCATGGGGTCTTCCGTCTTTGAATACTTTCAATTGAAAGTAAACAAGGCGTTCTGAGAGAAATAAAGAGTAATTTAGAGATGGTTTCCTAGTAGCCAATAATTTTTGTACCAATTGAAACATTAGGAGCAGTTTTCCTTTTAACTCTTTGTTCTCCTTCTTGTAAACTCTAGATTGCTGGAGTGTCTGCTCCAAGATCTCCCAGTTAGAATATATATGATTCTGCCAAACCAATTTGTGCTGATGCAAGGTTTTATCTTGCGAAATAGCATATTGTTTCCTCCACTTGTTCATTATTTCCATCTCATTCCATGGTTCATTTTGTGTTCCAGCATTGCAAGTGGTAGGCTGAGGTATGGTCTGAGTAGCAGAATCAGTTACAGTAGGGCAGGATACTTGTACATCAACTTCTTTTTCTAAAATTTTTGAAGGCCCTACTAGTTCTTGTGTAACAGTAGGGAATTCTTCTTTGACTGCATAAGATGTATATGCTCCCGACATTGGAACTTGAACTATCTTATACCCTACTTGCTGATAGATGTTTCCACATTGGTTGCACATATATTATTTATATGGATCATTTTCTGTATTTTTGTCTGCCATGGATGCTGTTGTTGAGTCTCAAATCTGCATTGTTCTTATACATCTTCCTAGACCTTTTTCATTCACCTGAACCTCCCAAGTTGTCAATATCATTGTATATTAATTGCAAAAGAGCATCTAAAATGGTTTTTAACTATATTTTTGTGTCTGATGTTTGATTTAGATTTTGCTCATTTAGCTGCGGAATCTTGCCACTTTCCGCAGCTGCTGCAACTTTCCGCAGCCATTTTGTGAAACTCTATGTTACAGGTGTCTTCAGGTAAAACGAGCCAAATGGGCAAGTCAGAAATGATGTGGACATGGATCGTGTCCTATTGGCTCGAGCAAATTCATCCAGGGAGGCTACGGTCAAAGGTGGCCAAGTGGAAGTCAACCGTAGAGTCCCACGGTGACAGGTCTCTGTTTCTCGTCACGTGGAGATTTATATGGCCGTTTCTGAATTGCGGGAGACAAATCAACATTTGTACATGGCTTCATAAGCCGAATTCAGCATCCACTTCTCATAAATTTACTCCTCAACGCGGCCATGATCCTAGATCTCTGGACGTAATGGTTTACGTGTTTTGTATCAGCATAAACTTTAGGAAATTAGTTACATCACCTTCATTTATAAATAACGCGTTTGCATACGCATAAGAGTTAATTTTTATTAGTTTCCATTAGCCTCCAGATAGCTCTGTAATGTAATTACGTTGCCACTGTGCCGTAATATCACCTTTCTGTTATGACTGCATTTTAATATATAAGAAGACTCTGTTTCCAAGCGTAATTCGTACTTGAAGTCTGTTGCCAAGGCTGGTGTAGAGGGCTCCTGCACACGCTGAGGTTTTGTGCATTATTGTATAGTTCTTGTTTTATTTCTTTAAGCTCATTGTGCCATAATTCATTCATGTGTTTATACACTGCATCTTTCATAGTATATATGCTTCATTTCTGTTTATAATCTTTCATGCTTTACATCTTGCTTCTGTCCATAATCTTTCATGTTTTATGTTATTGTTAACTGATCAGTGTCCTTGTTTCAGGTTATAAATAGGCAGCCCGGGCATTTGCATAACTTTTTGACTAATGACATGGAATTAATATTGTTCTGCTGCTAATTTACTTTTCTTAGTTTCTGTTTAATTTCAGTACTGCTTTGTTTATTTCAATCTTGCACATTTGTTTCAGTAGTTAGATTTAGATATATCAAATTGTTCATATCATTTTCAGTTACCTCTGAAAGCCACAGCTGGACTGATGGTGAGGGATTGAATTATGAATGTATAGTTTGATATTAGTTTACTTTCTGCAAGTTAAATATATTAAATTTCTCATGACATCTTCAGTTACCTTCGAAAGCCACAGCTGGACTGATGGTGAGGGATTGAATTATGAATGTGTAGTTTGATATTAGTTTACTTTCTGCAAGTTAGATATATTAAAATTGCTCATGACATCTTCAGTTACCTCCGAAAGCCACAGCTGGACTGATGGTGAGGGATTGAATTATGAATGTGTAGTTTGATATTAGTTTACTTTCTGCAAGTTAGATATCAGGTTACTCAAGTTGTTTATGGTTACCTCCAAAAATCATAGCTGGACTAATGATGAGGGATCAGAAGATAAGTTGATGTAATTTGATTTAGATTTACTTTGTTGCAACTTTTGGATTTCTTTCAGCATAGTTTATTTTATGTTTGAACAACAGCAAGAATAATGAGTTTCATGATCAGTAGTTCATTGTTTGTTTGACTAGAGTAGTGATGCAATTTCATTTTATTTGAAGAATTAATTTTGTCATTGTGTGTTTTTAAAATTCTTTTGAAGTTTGGAAAATCATTAGAAAGACATTGTTGTCTTGAATATTTGTCTCCATACTTGTCTTTTATAATTTCACAAAAATCCAAAAACGACAAAAAAGTAAGAGATAGGTTATCTTGCACATATAGTGCGCCACACTTCGTCAGCTTACGAATCCCGGATTGACAAATTAAATGTAGCAATTTAGGACACACTAAATTGACCAAACAGCTGTATGGGCCAGGGTATAAAAATTTAGCTCCTTGTCATAGGCTTCCCTTGCCATTACCAATTCTCGCTTATAAGCTTCTAATTCTAATTTTAAAAATTCATTTTCTTGTAAGAGGGAGGCCATGGTGACTGGGCCTTGTGAATCAGTTGCATTCTTTGGAATTGATTGTTGTGTTTCAGCTGTAGCTAGCTCTTGTGTGACAGCTAGAGTTGGTTCCTTTGTGGTAGCTACTGAATAAGTAGCATCTTGGATGTCTAGTTCTTGTACATCGGCGGCTGGTTCTTTTGTTTCAGCTGCTGACTGAGTAGCTGGTTCTTGTCGGATAGCTACTGAATAAGTAGCTGGTTCTTTTGTGACAGCTACTTGCTCTGTAGAAAATGATGTCATATTACCCTGGGCATCTAGTTCTTGTGTTTCAGTGCCACATGGTGAGACAGGTAATAATTCCGGGGTTTGGAAGGGTGGTGATGTGTGGAGTTTTAACAAAATGGCTGCGGGATTAGGGGTAGTAGGGATGGTTGCTGCTTCAGTAGACGTCCTCATTCGTCTCCTAGGTAAGAAAGCATAAAAAACAGTAGTTTTATTTTTCCTTTTATGAGAGGGTTTTTCCCTAGGAGAAGGGCTATCAGAGGAGGTAGCTGCTTTAGTTACGGCCCTTGTTTGTCTTTTTGATAGGGAGGCGGTTGTGATTCGCCTTTTCCTTTTACGAATAGAGGAAGATGGTGGTGTATCGGCCTGAGAGTCATCACTGGGAATATGGACGGTAGGATCAGATGATTCTGCTAAGTGGTGATATGGACTTGAAGAAAGATTAATTGGATTAGTTGGTTCTATGGATGGAATTGATGGAGGGTCAGGGATATTCTCTGGTTGCTACTCGTGGGAACTTTCAGGAATTTCTTGAGGATTTTCAACAGCTTCTTGAGGAATTTCAACATCTTGCTCAGGGGGTAGGGGTAGGTTGTTTAGAGGAGGGTTTTGTTGAGCAAAGCCCCTTTGAGTCAGTAGTTGAACAAGGCGGTGATGGGTGAGGGAAAGGAGTGGGAATTTTACCCATCTACAATAATATGACATATTTCTAATGCATCCAAGTAAATAGTAAGGAATGTTCACTAGTCTACCGTGTCGTAAATGACTCATTAAGACAAAATCATGCTGATAGACTACCTGATAGCGACCTTCACAAGTGAGATGATGTTTAACGAATTCAGCAACTTTCGGCCAAGGAGGCGGCAATGAGTGAAGTCCGACACCTCGGCCTTTAAGCTCGACTTATTCTCCTGGCAGAATAAAGTCCTGTTGTGCAGTCAGAATGATGTGCTTTTGACTAAACCATCGAGTACCAGTGACCGGAAAACCTGAAACCTGTGCTATGTCACCCTCTGCAACCGGAATTCGAAGTCCCTAAACAGTAGAATGATCTTCCTGAAGATTTTGTGCAAATTCAAGGACCTGTTGTGGATCAAACTCCTGAAGCCTCTGAAAATATCCTACCCAGCCTGCCTGCTGAAAAATCTGATGCGCATCTGGGAATAATTCAAGCAAATTTATCGAGACGGGATCATGTCGAATAGCAAGTCCTCCCATAATTAACAAAATTTGGTAAAATGCAGATTCAAAGAGTGAAGTTACCGAACTTCGTAAAATTTTCGAATGAGAACATGAAGTAACGGTGAAGAGGCCAAGTAATGGGTGGGAAAAATGACGGTAATTGGCATGCTATGAAATGATGGCATATAATTTCGATATTCCCCCCCAACTACGGTGAAATGATGTCTTTAAGTGTGCAGAGATTGTGGTCATAATAAACGAAATCTTCTCTTTAAACCATATTTTAATTGTACTTACATATAAAATTTACATACCTCATGTTTACCTTTGATTTGTAGTTTGAAAAATATAGTGCTTGTTTATGATGTCTCAATAATCATGGAAGAACTTTAGAAGCTTTTTGAAACATGAGGGAGATCATATTAGAGGTTTGTTTAATTATAGGAAAAGGCAGTGGATGGACAAGATTAACACAAGGAATAAGAGAAGTGAAAAAGAAAGATGAAGAAGATGATTTCATAACAGAAAATGTTGCATAGTCATGTTTTTGGAGAAAGAAATGGTGTTTCAGCAATGGGAAAAATGTATGAAATGCTGCTAAAAAGTGGTATTTCAGCAATGGAAAAATAGGGAAAGTGTTGCTGAGGAGTGATGTTTTAGCAGTGGGAAAATGGGGAAAATATTTGCTGAGGGATGGTATTTCAGCAATATGAAAAATAGGGAGGATATTTGTTGAATAATGGTGTTTCAACAATGGGAAAAATAGGGAAAATAATATGAAAAGGGAAAAAGGAATGAAGGGAATGAATGATGAAATGTTACTGGAAGATGGGGAAGTGAAGTATGAATGAGTTGAAGTGAGGGGAGCAATGCTTCTCACAATGAAGCACAGATCTGCTTGTGGTGAAATTTCCCTTCCTTGGTAAGCCTTTCCTTAATCAAGAATCTGCAAAATAATCAATTGTAACATGCCAGCCCTTGACAGGGATTATTAGTTTAAGAAATCTAATCTAATACTAAAAATATAGTGCAGAAAAAAATCAAATGCAGTGAGGAGTAGAAGACTCCCCTAGAAAGAGATAATGTTCATCTGCCATGCAAGTGGCCTTAAAATTTTCTTTGGAAATAGGGTGCTGGTATAGATGAAGCCGATGACCATTTACTAATCGTGGTGTTTTAGAGTCATCAATTGTTAAGAGCCTTATTGTTCCATTGGGAAAAATAGCATCTACTTCGTAGGGTCCCAACCATCTTGTACGTAGCTTCCCTTGAAAGTTTTCAAACTGAGAATCATACAATAAAGCCCAATTACCTTTTTGGAACTACTTATTCTTAATGATTTTATCATGCCACTTTGTTCTTTGTTGTTGGATCATAGTTGTCTCATGAATGGCATCTAATATTTTTTCATCCAGTTCATGAAGCTGCTGCAACCTAGTTGTCTGTGCATCAGTCAAATCAAGGTTAATAGCTAAAGCAGTACTTAAGGTTTTAATTTCAAATTCCATAGGAAAAAAAACACTTTTACCATAAACCAATTCGTAGGGAGAAAATCCTGTAGTATTTCTCCAGGTAGTTCTGTAAGCCCATAGTGCTTCAGGGAGCCTTTGAGACCAATCCTTCCGATTCTCCTTCACTGTTTTGATTAGAATGGCTTCTATTACTTTGTTTGTACTCTCCACCTACCCATTGGCTTGGGGGTGGTATGGTGCAGTCATTCTATGATGAATATGATATTTGTGAACGGTGGCTTTGAAACCATGAGAATTGAAAGGAGGTCCTCCATCTGTAACTAGCTCTCTAGGGACTCCAAATCTAACAAAGATTTATAAAAATAGGAAAGCTAGGACAACTTCTTCATTAGCTCTAAGAAGTGCTTTGGCCTCCACCCATTTAGTCATATAATTTGTGCAGACTAATATATAAACTCTTTGATTGGATGGAGGATTAATGGGTCCTATAAAATCTAATTCCCATCTTTCAAATGGTTCAAGTATTACCTGGGGTTTTAATGGCGTTTCATCTCTATGATTAGGTTGACCCATTCTCTGACAGCTATCACAATCCCAAACATATTTCTTTGCATCCTTAAAGAGTGAGGGCCAATAATAACCCATCCTAAGAATTTTATGTGCCATTCTCTTATCAGGAAAATTCCCTCCGCAAGGGCCATCATGACAAACTTTTAGTATATCATGCACCTCATCCTCTCTAATGCATCTCCAGATTTCATAATCAAGTCCTGTATAGAAAAGACACCCACTTATCCAGCTATACCTAGCACTTTGTTGAATGATTTTTCTTTTCTCTCGATGTGATAGGTGTGATGGTAACTTCCCTACAACCAAATAATTGGAAATGTCTGCATACCATGGTGAGTGAGCAGATACTGCAAATAAATACTCATCAGGAAAGGAATCCTCTACTGGAGTATTATCATCAGCCTTTAACCGAGAAAGGAAATCAGCAACAACATTTTCTTTACCTGGTCGATCTACAATTTTAATATCAAACTCTTGTAATAACAATAACCATCTGGTGACTCGAGCATTTGTGACAGATTTGTTCATTAGATACTTGATAGTCTAGTGGTCAGTATGGACAAAAGTAGAGTAACCAGTAATGTAATGTTGAAACTTATTAATAGCATAAATTACTGCTAAAAATTCTTTTTTGGTAACTATATAATTGAGCTCAGCAGGAGTCATATTCTTATTGATAAAGTAGATAGCATAAGGAAGATGGTTTTCCTCTTGTCCCAAGACAGCTCCAATTGCAGTATCTGAAGCATCAGAAGATATATGAAAGGGAAGTGCCCAATCAGGTCCTCTCAGAATAGGAGCAGTGGATAACTGATGCTTGAGTTCTAAAAAGGCCTCTTGGCAAAGATTAGTCCACTTAAATTCAGCATTTTTCATAAGTAACACAAATAAAGGAGAAGCTATTTTGGAAATTTTTTTAATAAATCTCCTGTAATATCGAGCATGTCCTAGGAAACTTCTCACATCAGTTTTTGTTTTAGGAATAGGAAGGTTCTGAATGACTTGTATTTTGGATGGATCTACCTGAATTCTTTGAGATGAGATAAAATTTCCAAGCACTACTCCTTCACTCATCATCATATGACATTTTTCGGTGCTTAAGGAGAGGTGAGCTTGTATACATCGTTTAATTACTTTCTCAATATTTTGTAATGCATCTTCGAAAGACACACCATAAGGGGTAAATTCATCCATAAATATTTCCATGGATTCATTCAGCATATCAGAAAAGATTCCTATAACTACTCTTTGAAAGTTTGCTGGTGCATTACATAGTCCAAATGGAAGAACTCTATAGGCAAAAGTTCCCCAAGGGCTAGTAAAAGTGGTCTTATCTTGGTCTTGGGGTGCAATTCTGATTTGGTTATACCCACTAAATCCATCTAAAAGGGAGAAGAATTTCTTCCCTGACAAACTATTCAACACCTGATAAATGAATGGTAAAGGAAAGTGATCCTTTTGAGTGGCTTTATTTAAGGCTCTATAATCTACACACACTCTTCATTTCCCATTTTTCTTGGGAACTATTACCAATGGGGACACCCATTCACTGTCAGATATAGGATATATAAATCCTGCATTAAGCAATTTCCGAAGTTCCTCTTTGACAATTTCTCTTAAATTAGGGTTCATTCGTCGTTGGGGTTGACAGACTGGTCGACAACCTTCCTTGATATAGATACGGTGAGTACATAATTTATGAGAGATTCCCTTCATATCTGTATAGTCCCATGCGAATGCTTCATTATTTTCAAGCAGTAACTTCATTAACTGCTGTGTTTCAGCAACTGTCAGGTCAGGATTTATGTTCAGTGTTTTGCCAGGTTCGATTTCTACTGTTATGCTTTTAGAAGAGATGGTGGTTGATGTTTGAGGTAGATCTTCATATTTAAGCTTTTCCTAGGTATCTGACTTCAAAAGTGCAGCCAGTTGATTATGTGTTTCAGAAGTCACAGAGAAGGGTTCACAAATGAAATTATTAATTACCTCATCCTTAGTGGTATCTTTAAGGCTTAAAGCTTGTTCGATAGTCAAAATAGGTTGAATAGCATGATCATCATAGTCCATCCATACAAAATTATCATTATTAATCATTGGTGTATCGTGAGGGTAAAGAGTAAGCTACTTAGTTTCATATCCATTGGAAATTGTCATTGAACCAGATATGCAGCTCATAAAGGCATCAGTTATAGCTAACCAGGGTCTTCCCAGAATTAAAGGATGTCCCCCCAACTTTGTTTTAGTCTGTAACACCACAAAGTCAGCTGGGCAATTCCAGGACTCAACTGAGATGACTAGGTCTTCAATAACTCCCTCTGGTTTGATTATAGAATGGTCAGCTAACTCTAGAATGGTTGGTGTATCTCTGATTGTGTTCTTTAGCTGTAGCAATTGTGAAGTTTCAAGAGTCATAATGTTTATAGCAGCACCTAAATCTACCAGAACTTGAGGGATTATTATTTTACCGATTTGGACTATCACAGTAGGATGGTCGGGGTCACCATATTTAACTAGAGGGGCTTTACCGGACATTAATGCAGATAGATCACCCATAACATGGACTGTAAGGGGATCTTTAGCTTTCCTACCAGGTTTCTTAACACAAATATCTCTCATGCTTCTGGAATAAATTGGTACATCTCTTAGTGCCTGTAAAAGTGGAATTTTAACATACGGATTCTACAATTCCCATAAAAGATTAAAAGTAGGTGGCTCAGGAATTCTAGTTAAAACTAAACGCTCAGGGAATGGTGGCTCTGCTATTTCAGCATCCTTATTAGAGGGTGGTTGTACCTCTTTATGTGAATCATGTTTTTCAGTTTCTTCTTTATCATAATCAGAAGAGGTAACATCATCGATAATGGGTTCAACTATTTTCCCAGATCGTAAATGAATGTCATTACATTGTCCAGGGAAAACAGGAAATATAGGCTGGTTCTGAATATCAATAACTTGCACAACTTT
The DNA here is from genome assembly GCA_034641835.2 of Pinus albicaulis. Classification (NCBI taxonomy): domain Eukaryota; kingdom Viridiplantae; phylum Streptophyta; class Pinopsida; order Pinales; family Pinaceae; genus Pinus; species Pinus albicaulis. The sequence goes on along the minus strand of JAXQQM020074580.1, from coordinate 58,938 downwards.
ATTATTGGGGTTAGAATTTGGTTGTATAGGTAGTTGGGGTCTCATCATTTGGTTATTCGGTGGAGCACCTGATGGTAGAGGAAGTGGTTGCTTAAATTGAGGAAATTGATTTGGGAAAGGGATTTGTTGACCCCTCCAATTCGAATTCCACTAGTTAAAGTAAGATTGTTGTTGTGGAGGCCTAGGGGTCCACATTGCAGGATCTACAAAGGGAGGGTTTGTTTGTTGCATGGGTGGGTAATTCATTTGATTGAAGGGTGGTTATTGCATTTGGTTAAAGGGAGGGTAATTTGCTTGACTAAAAGAAAGATATTTGTTCCAACGATTAGAAGATGTAAATGGCACATTAGAGTTCATACCTTGTCCTTGTGGTTGCCATTGTCTTCTCTGTGTTAGCAGATAGACTGCTTCAACTTCTTCTTCGGTTGGTTTTAATGCTGCTTTTATTCCTGGTAAAGAAGGGCATTGTTGTGTTTCATGATCTTTCTCACAAAGGGTGCAAATTGGCACCTTGTCTAATGGGCATTCCCTTCGTGGATGTGTATCTCTGCATTTGGGGCAAAAGACAGCCAAAGCTGCTTCCGCTTCGGCTTGTTTCTTCTTGACCTGCAAGGTGTCAATCTGTGAAGCAAAAGAACTTGACATTTCAGTTTTAAATTCTTCAAGTAGATTACCTATTTCGGCTCTTGTTGCTCCTCCACTGGCTGATTTTTGAACTCTTGAATATGTGGTATCTCTGCTGTTTGACCTGTTCCTTGTAGCTCCTCTTGAACATATTTTACAGAGGTTAACAATTTCATCATATGATTCTTTAGATATATCCCCTTTACCAAGCATATTTAGCATATCTAAACAGTCATCCCTCACCCCTTTCAGTAATATTGTTTTAAGAATATATTTACTTACATCAGGATGATTGGATCTCTGCAAGTTGTATTGTAGTCTTTCCACAAAGTCCCCCAAATTTTCGTCCTCCTTTTGTACCATATTAAATAGTTCCTCTCTTTTTTCTCTTGTCCGGCAGTAGTCTTGATATTTAAGCAGAAACTTCTGTTTCATCTGTTCCCATGTTGTGATTACATGGCCTCCAAGACTCATGAACCACCTTAGTGCATTTCCTTTTAGTGTTGCTGGAAATAGCTTCAACTTCTGGGCATTAGTAACATAATCATAACTTCTGCATAATATATCAAATTCAAAAATAAATTCGTCAGGATCTTCAGAAGATAAACCATGGAAGTTAGGTAAGGCTGAAAATGGGATATTCTTCATGGGAGTTTCTCCTCTAGGAAGATCACCAATAGGAAATCCCAAGGTAGAGAGAGAATTCTCATCTTTTCCCTCTCCTTCAGAATCTACTTGTCCTCTGCCGAAGAATCCTTCATTGTTCCCTTCCATTGTTTGATCTCCTACTGCACTTGCTCGATCCTCAATGTTTTCTACTAGCTCCTCAATGTTTTCCGCTAGCTTTTCAACGTTTTCTGTTGATTCCTCAATGTTTTCTACTGGCTCTTCAACGCTTTCTAATGGCTGTTCAACGCTTTCTACTGGTTCTTCAACATTTACTGTTGGTTCCTCAACATTCTTAGGCTCACAACTTCTTCTGTTTCATAATTCGATTGAGGGGAGTGTTGAGGCTTTGGCCTCTGAGAGCTTAGTCTCTGAGAAGATTCAGCTTTTGATATGATCTCGTCAATAAAGGTCTTTCTTCCTCCTCTTCCTTTTCCCTTGCCACCTGTAGGGTTAATTTTCTTATGGGTTCTGCGTCCTCTCATGCAATTTTCACATCTGAAAGAAAAACATCAATGCTTTTGAAATCTATAATTTCCTTCCCCGGCAATGGCACCAAAATGTTGGTCACTTTAATTGTTTATTGAATTAAACAATTCAAGTGGTACATAAATTTTCAACCCAGGGAAGTCAGTTTATTTCAAAGGAAATCACACACTGTATATGCTCAATCTCAAAAGCAATGAAATGTTGTAGTAAAAATTACACTAGTCACACCTTGCTCCAAACAAACTGAAGCCTACTTGAGTTACAATAAATACAATCTCTCTATTGCAGACAATCATTAAAAGAATCCTGGATTACATTAAAAAGACAACAATCTAGGAAAGGAAATCAATCTGCAAAAGAAAAGACCAATTATGCTATAACAGAGAACAGGACCCTATTCCCCAAGTAGGAATCTTCATCACCTATTTCTGATTACCAAGCCTTCACAAACTCATTATGTAAACAAGGTTTCCAATTAAAATAACCCACAGTTACCCAAGAATGAATTGTATGAAATCAATGCAACAAGTAATGGAAACAAGCTTCAGCAATAGACAACAAAATTCCAATACTGCATAAATGAATTCAGCAAACAGAGTTTAACAAGGCGTAAATGAAAAAGAACAGTTAACAAACTATGGAAATAAGTGGGTGAATCTTGTGAAGAAGGTGGGCCCTTTCCTTCTCATAAGATTCCCCAGAAGAAGGAATTAAAATGAATTACTCAGAACAAGATTTTATTCATCTGTCAAAAGTAACATATTACAAAGGATTCACGTTCCTTCCCTGTTCAAAAATAAACCTCCCGTAGTCTCTAATTGTCCCTCTAATGCTGATGTCTCCTCTTTTTAAAGAGGAGACATCTATTACAATTGATTACATTATAGAAATCCTATTTTTAACCCAATCTAATCTTCTATACTGAAATAGGACCTTTCTGTTCTTCCATAGCGCAATGCTATTACAATGGTTACGATGGTACTAGCTTCAAAGTGGCCCGTGTAACAGCTTCCTTACTTGTCTTTTCTTGTTTCCTTCATGCTTGAAATACTGCTTCAAAATCACAAATCACGGGTTGTTTCAGCAACGAGATTTGCGCACCATGTTGACTGTTTCAACAACGCAGTCTTCAGATAGCCACGATAGATTATCTGTGGTCTTCAAACTCTCTCAGCAACTATATATCTTCGATTAATGATTAAATATGAAAGTAATGTAAAATTATATGTAAAACAAATTAAACATATAGTAAAGAGAAGAATGTTATATACCTTTGGAAGAATGGATGAAAGTGATAGTATAAGCTTTAAATATGGACTGGAAAAGAGTGGAATGATAACAAAATGTATGGTCAAAATGGGACATTATGGGGTCCTAACAATATCCTACTCTATTTTCTGCCATAGTCATCCCTCATATTTACTTAATATCTGTGTGTTCATTTTAGAAGTTGGCCCCCTTCACAGCATTCTGTTTTAAAGTTGTCTGATACATTTACTTATTGTAGCTTGTACTCATTTTCTGTAGTTTTCCTAGTTGTTGTGTTTAACTTTGGGGTTTTGGTTCCACCTTGATTAAAACCATTCATCTGAGTGATAATAGCTTGAGAGCCTAACATTGTCAATTGCAATCAGTTGAGTCATATGCTCCTTGCATTTAAGATGTCCTAGGCATTGGTCTTTAGGAGCTACAACATCTTTCTAGCGCCGTTGCTGGGGAAATAATTTGAAGAGCTAAACCCCTGGGCCTCGAAAAATATTAATCCAGCCTTCAAGATAGGTGAGCAGTAAGGGTTGGGAGTTGTAGATCCCTCACCTTGGCGACTCCACTGTCATTCAAAGGATAAATCTATTTGTAGTCCTGGCTTCCCGAAAGCCACACCTGAGGTCAGATACATCCCAGTTGAGAACACCTTCAATGTCTGACCCGGAGAAGATCTTGCACAAGAGAGGTTGGAGAGAAAGACAATCAGCCTATACAGATATTCCCATATTCTCCCTAGAAGACTCTCCATCCTCCTCTCAATTAGCTCAAGATCAAGGTCCTGATTCTACTGCAAGAACCCTTGATTATACTTCTAGTAGCTCCTCCCTTGAAAATATTGAAGTAAAAGATGAGGCTGAGTCCGTAGACACCACGAGCTTCTTTTTACATCCCACTCCCGAAGATGAAGAAGTTAAAGAAGTCACAGAGGTTTCCGCTGCTCATATTCCAGAATTTCAATCAACCCCTCAACCCTCTGTTCAATATATCCCCATTGTCCTACATTCTTCTCTTCTAGTTAGATGCCTCAACTCCTCCTTTGTATGTCTCTTTAGTGATTCATGACCTGTTATTGCATAACTGTATGTTGGATTCTAGAGCGTCTCATAACCTCCTGCCCCTATCAGTGATGGAACAATTGGGGCTGTAGATCACTCGCCCATATAAAGATCTCTACTCTTTTGATTCCAAGAGAGTAAAATGCCTGGGAATGATCAAAGATTTGGTGGTAAATCTAGCCCAAAACCCAACTAAGAGCGTGTTAATGGACATAGTAGTGGCTGACATCCCAACTCGATTTGGGATGTTGTTATCAAGATCATGGGGTACGAAAATCGGAGGATGTATAAAGCTGGACCTAACCTATGCGACCATCCCTGTGTTTGGAGGACATGAAAGAAGATTATACAGGGAAACAAGGTTTGTGAAGATGGTCACTAAAACTGATAATTTAGTAAACTCACCAATGTACAGCAAAAAGGGTGAGTTTTATTGTCTAATGCTTGAAGAAGACCAAGATTATTTGCAGGAGCCATCTTTCTGTCAAGTAAAGACTAAGCAGTCTTCAAGTAATGAAGAAAGTGGGGTTTGGACCTTGCACTTTGATGGAGCCAAATCAAAGGAAGGGAATGGAGCTGGGATTCTCCTAATCTCCCCTACTCGACAGCTGGTCCCATTATACTTTAAATTGGAGTATGAAGCTACAAACAATGTAGCTGAATACGAAGCATTGCTTCTAGGTATACAAGCAACACAGAATATGAATATTCAGAGCTTGAAGGTTCTGGGAGATTCAGAACTGGTGGTGAGATAAGTAAGAAATCAATATCAAGCTAAGCACCTAAGACTGAGGGCTTACAGAAATGAGGTATGGGACTTGGTAGAGAATTTCTTCTTAGCATTTAATATTCAATTCATGCCAAGAGACCAGAACAGAATGGCAGACTCTCTTGCAGTAGCTGCAAGTACTTTTCGACCACCTTAGAACCCCCTCCTGAGGTATGAAATAGAGGTTCGCTACCGTCCTTCCATCCCTGACAATGTCAAACACTGACAAGTGTTTGAAGATGAAGAGCAAGTGAAAAGATTCATGGAGACTGTTGGGGAATTCTCCAATATGGACATAGATATTGGCGAGGAGGAGACTATGGACCTTCCTCAGAATAAATGGTAGGATACCATGGCTGGGCACAAGGTGCTGCAGCTCAAAGGGAATGTGATACCCAGAGGACTGGTCCCTCTGGAGAGGTTGTTCGATAAGAACAATGTCCCCATCAGGCCAAACAAGATCGTTGAAGAAAATCGGGTAGATGACCTGAACATCAGCACTAAGGCTGATTCGAAGATTATGAAATTGTCTAATAAGGTACCTGAAGAATACAAAGAGAAATATCGGAAGCTATTTAGACATATAAATATGTCTTTGCCTGGTCCTATCAAGATTTGAAGACCTTTGATATTAGCATTATCTAGCACAAGATTCCATTAAAGGGAGATGCTAAGCCACAGAAATAGAAATTTAGGTAGATCAATCCTTTACTCCTTCCCTCCATAGAAAAGGAAATCAAGAAACTGTTGAAGGCTAAGATTATTGTGCCATTAAGATATTTTGAATGGGTGGCCAACTTGGTCCCATTCCGAAAGAAGAATGGGGTAATAAAATTGTGTGTTGACTTTCGAAACTTGAATAGAGCATCTCTGAAAGACAATTATCCGCTACCTAAGATGGACCATATATTGCAGAAGGTGGTAGGATCTTCACGAATGTCTATGATGGATGGATTTTCTAGGTACAATCAAGTAGCAGTGCTTCCGGAGGATCAAAAGAAAACCGCATTCACCACTCCTTGGGGAATGTTTATGTATGTTCAAATGTCGTTTGGATTGATCAATGCGGCGGCTACATTTCAAAGGGCCATGGATATTTCTTTTGTGGGGGAACAAGACAAATTCGTGGTGGTCTACCTGGATGACATCACATTCTTATCAAAGGACGATGCTAAACATATAGAGCACTTGCGCTGAACCTTTGACAAGTGCCGCAGGTATGGATTGTCTTTAAACCCTCAAAAATCTCTATTTGATTTAGAAGAGGGTAAACTGTTGGGGCATATTGTAACAAAGGTAGCGGTGAAAATTGACCTGAAGAGGGTAGAAGTCATAAATGGTATATCCTTGCCCAGAAACAAGAAAGAGGTCCAAGTCTTTCTTGGACGTATCAACTTCTTGAGAAGATTCATACCGAACTATGCAGAGATAGTACGGTACATAACTGAGATGCTGAAGAAGGACAATGAAGTAAAATGGACTATTGAGTCACGGGAAGCTTTTAGCAGAATTAAAAATGCTTTCACAGAAGCCCCAGTATTGGCAGGACCGGATTATGCGAACCCCTTCATGATCTTTTCATTTGCACCTCCTCACACTGTCGCAGCATTATTATTGTAGAAGAACGAGGAGGGGCATGAGAAACCTATTGCCTTCTTCAACCAAGTGCTTCACGATGCTGGGCTAAAATATAACATCTTGGAGAAACAGGCTTATGCCTTGGTCAAATCCCTGAAGGCTTTTTGGATGTATGTGTTGAAGTCAGCTATAACTACATTCATACCCAAAGCAGCTGTAAAAATTACATCTTGATTCAAGGGGATAGTGAAGGAAAGAGAGGCAAATGGATAGCCAAAATACAGGAGTATGAGTTGGAGATACGTCCCACTAAGCTAATAAAGGGACAGGGATTAGCCAAGATCCTTTCCGAATCAAACTGTCAGGCTTTGGGGATAAATTCATCTATGGTGGCCAATGAAGAGTCTGGGAGAGCAGATGATTAGTGTGGGATAGAAACCGCTACACAAAAGACCCATATGAAGTACCTTCTCAGTCCATGGTACAAGGAAATTGTAGAGTACCTCTTGACTCTTAGATGTCCTCCAAGCTGCGACAAGACAAAGTATAGAACGCTGAGGCTAAAATCTTAGAAGTTCATCATAGAAAATGGTCATTTGTATTGGAGAGACCCATTGGGCATACTAATTTTATGTCTCATGAAAAATGAAGTAGAAGAAGTGGTGGCAGAATTCCACGAGGGCATCTATGGTGGCCATTACAACTAGAGGGCTACGGCACACAAAGTTCTGAAAGTAGGCTTTTTCTGGCCCAAAATTTTCGGAGATGTTTATGCTCGGTTAAGGGCCTGTGAAAAATGTCAAAAATTTACTGAAAGGCAGAAGTTCACACCTCTTCCTATGATCCTAGTGCACATAGAAGAACCTTTCCAGCAGTGGGGAATTGATATCATCAGTGAAATTCATCCTGCCTCAAGCAAGCAACACAAGTGGATACTAACAGCTTCTGATTACTTCACTAAATGGGTAGAGGTTGTGCCAGCAAGGAATGCTATAGACACAGTGGTGATTAAGTTTCTGGAAGATAACATTATCTCAAGGTTTGGCTGCCCTGCTAAGATTGTCACAGATAATGCTCAAGCTTTTAAGTCTGCCAAATTTATCAGTTTTTTCCAACAATATAATATTTTATTAGGACACTCTAATGCTTATTACCAACAGGGAAATGGATTATCATAATCCTAAAACAAAACCTTGGTGAGAGCGCTGAAAAATGCCATAAATGAAAACCAGAAGAACTGGGATTCACAGCTTAATTTCGCGCTATGGGAAAATAGAATCACTAGTAAGAAGTCAACAAGAAAATCCCCATATGATTTGGTCTATGGTAGAGCAGCGGTTTTCCCGATACAATTGGCCCTACTTGTGGCTAGGTTCATGCAGGATTTTCAAGAGGAACCAAACGATCTTACCAGAAGGATGAATCAGCTAGTAGAGCTGGAGGAGACTCAAAGTCAAGTAAATCAAAGGTTGACTGAGTACCAAGAGAAAATTAAAGACCTATTCGATTAGCATGCTAAAGGTAAAGAGATGCAGGTCGGAGATTTGGTGCTAAGATGGGATGCAAGAAGGGCTGAAAAAGGAAAGCACAGAAAGTTTGATCCTCTATGGTTCGGACCTTTCAAAATTTCTGAAGAGGGAGGAAATAATACCTTCAGACCAGAAAATTTGCAAGGTGATCTGCTCGAAGCCCCTGTGAATGGGAAATTCTTAAAACCCTTTTTCCAGTATGGATTCAAGCCGAAAGGTCTGTTGTATGATATTGTACATTATTTAGTTGCTTTTATTATGATGTTTGTTGTTTTGATTTGTCATGAAGAAAGAAGAGAAGGCATCAAGGGATTGCGTTCACAAGAAGGAGGCTAACAGATGGTCTGCAGAGTTCTCGACTCATTCGAGGACAAACGAGTTGTCCCCAAGTGGAGCCAATGTTGTTATGACATCCCTCACAGGGCTGGGAAGGCTAATGATAAGGAGCTTCATTCTGTAAATAAAATACAACAAGGACTGTATACACTGTCACAACCCCTTTTTCACCTATCAGAACCTTTGAAAGGGCTTAAAATATGCCTTTTAGCTTTAAAAGCACTCATTCTAATATATCAGGCCTTTAAGCCCCTTTCGCTTAAGCCAAAGCCCCTTTTCCACCATGATATCGGGCCCTGTGACTGAGCGCTCAACCCATCAGCGATCGCATGTCACTCTTTCCAAATTCCCACTTCCATGTTTTATATTTCGCTGATGGCCGATCCTCCGAAGATATCCTAACCATTGATCTTTGCCGATCCAACGGCCATCGTGCTTTCCGTTTCTGCTTGTCAGCCATCACATCGCTCATCGCCACCCTAACCTTCCTTATTAAGCGAATTCCTTTTCCGCCGATGTGAAAAATTCCAATGCAATCCTAACCGTTGATCTCCTCCCGCAGATTTGATGGTCATCACTTATCGCATATCGCCCATCCATCGCGCATCTCAAATCGCTTCATTCAAAGTTCTTGTTCCCAAACTCTTTTTCCGCCGATGTGTGAAATGCCGATATAATCTGAGCCATTGATCATAATCGATCCAACGGCTATCAGGCCCCCCTCAAATCCATTTGTCATTCCCCCGCGATGGAATCTCGACCATTGATCCTCCTGATCCAACGGTCAGTGTTATCTCACTATTTCACTATCCTCCACCCCATTCATTCATTTATGCGAGATCGTGATGCATTCTAAACCGTTGATCTTCCTGATCCTACAACCAGCGTACCTTTGCCTTTCACCCTGCTCGCTTTCCTCTAATGCATCTCCACCATTGATCTCATCCCCAATCCAATGGCTCTCACTCCCTCTACATATCACAATCGCTCCCTCCGTGTTTCCTCCTCCCGTCTATCTGGATTGCCCAGATCGGACGACTCCCATTCATTTTCGCATTCATTTCACAACATTGCCCCAACTCCAACTCCGACGCGAAATGGGCGGTTTTTGTGAGGACACGCGTCACTCCCTAACATGTATCACATGCCTCCATCCTGATACCACTTACCACTTAGCCCCCACGCGAAAACCACTCGTGGTTTTCCGTCAAACCACCCATCGTATTTCCGCTCCATATTTTGATTTAAACCCTATTTTTTGCCTCCGCCATGGTTTTACCTTCCATCGCTACATTCTCACTTCCTCCACATCGCTCCATGACCCCTTGCTGAGCCATTTGAAGTAGTCTACCCCTCATCACAGGATTTCTTTAATTGGTTTGTTGTTTGTGCAGGGTTTTCATGGCCTTTTAAGTACACAAGCCATCTCATAGCCAATCATAGTGGCTTGAGGCCGAGGATGAAGATCCTCCACGCTTAGGAAGCAGAGGAAAAAGATGTAAAGGGTCAGTTTCATGTCTCAGTCGATGGATCATGACCATTGGCCAATCTACAAGACCCTCCAGCACAGAAGGCCAGTTCTTTCACTATTGGCAGTACCACAGTCTCCAGCACAGAAGGCCAGTTCATCCCACGACTAACGGTATTGTTTTCGCCAGCAGCAGCAGTGGCTCTGCCTCGTAAAACAGTAATGATAAATCATGACGTTGCCTGTGTGGCCTTTTGTACCTTATATTCTCTTCACTCCTGCATTTTTTACTTTTAGTTTAGTCAATTGTTACATTTCAGTTAGAAACGGCTTTAGGCCCGCATTGTAAGATGATGAGAGGAAGTTTTACCTCATCATCATTTCTATTTTTTATTTTGACTGAAACAGCATATAAGCACGCGGGGAAGATATTTTCCCAAAATATCTTCTCAGGCATAGGAATCAGAGGTTATAAAAACAGGAAGACAACACTAACACCAGGTTCCAGATTTTCCAAAGGACTCACTAGTTCGAGTGTTCTGTATGTATGTTGTATGAACTTTGATAGTAAATGTTTGAAGTTCCCGTAGGGATTCAGTAATAAGAATTTTTGCTGGAATTGGGGATTCCGCTCTGGGTGATTCACAGTTTGTAACTCTTCTCTATGTTTTTAATACAAATGTTCATTTTGTATCCCTCCACATTTTCTTGTATCTGATGCTCTGGAATGTGAGTGCTCCCATGTTTAATTTATCATTACAGATACTCATATTTACTCATTTATAGCTTTTTAAATATAGCTCAGGCAGGATACTTTGTTTCATTTTCCATCTCTTCCACCGTTCTTCCGATATTAACTACAATGGATTCTTATCTTTGAACTTGTCCAGATATATGGATTCTTGTCTTTGAATGAGCCCATTATATATGGATTCTTACTCTTGGATGAGCCCGGCTATAGTTGATATCCTACTCTATCTTCTACCATAGTCATCGCTCATATTTACTTAATATCTGTGTGTTCATTTTAGAATTCGGCCCCCTTTACAGCATTCTGTTTTAAAGCTATCTGATACATTTACTTATTGTAGCTTGTACTCATTTTCTCCAGTTTTCCTAGTTGTTGTGTTTAACTTTGGGGTTTTGGTTCCACCTTGATTAAAACCATTCATCTGAGTGATAATAGCATGAGAGCCTAACATTTTCAACTGCAATCAGTTGAGTCATATGCTCCTTGCATTTAAGATGTCCTAGGCACTGGTCTTTATACAACTCAAGGCTGTCTCTAGGAGCTACAACAGTTTGAGTCCATTAGGTAAATTTACAGTGGCAGAGTAGGTAAAGTGAATGGATGTAAGGTGTTAGATGCCTTGGCTACGCTGGGAATTGTTGTTCTCAATGGTGTGAATACTATGCATGCATAAAGGGAGTTATCTTATCCTATACCTTATGATATCTAACAATTGTGTTGTGATCATGATTATGTTGATGTTTATATATGTATACATGTGTGTATGTACGTATGTCGTGTCACGATAGGGTCGTCATGGATCGTGATTGTTTAATTCTAATGTTTATATGTATATATGTGTGTGTGTATGTTGTTGTCTGACAGGATCATGATTGTTTTATGATGATTATGTGTGTGTGTGTGTGTGTGTGTATCACTGTATGACAAGGTTTTCAAGGATCATTTTTATAGAGGAATGATTTCTTATGCATGTGAATTGCATGAACAAGTTCCTGGCTATGAGGAATCAAGTGGCAAAGTAGCCTTGACATATCTATGAGGTCAGTATCATGTGGATATGATTTAATGTTATATGCTTGTAGTATTCCTATGTTTATGTTATGGAAAGGTAATGCTGAGGGGTGCATCAAATAAGTGAAAGTAGTGTGATCTGAGGCATGCTAGGCTAAGAATGGATAGTGGAAAGACACTAGAAGCAAGGTTGCTTGTGGGGTCAATGTGTGGTCTATGGTTGTACAGTGCTATTGTTTTGTATATGTTGTACATGTATATTCAGTTATTGTACCTATGGTGATGTGTAATGTTGCATATGTAGTATGTGTACATATGATGTTGTATGCATGTTGTATAAATGGTGTTATGTGTATATTGCATATCCAGTTCTAGGTATAGATTGTGCTAGTACATGTTGGATATGTGGTGTTGTGTACATATCGTATTGTGTGCATGTTAGATATGCGATGTTTTGTGCAAATGGTGTTGTGAGCATGTTGGATATGCGATGTTGTGTATGTATGGTGCGATGTACATGTTAAATATGTAGTGTTATGTACATATGGTGTTGTATGTGTGACGTACATATGGTGCTATGTACAAGTGGTGTTGTGTGCAGGCGGTGTCGTGTAAATTCCGTGCATGTGGCGTTTGTGTACAAGTGGTGTCGTGTACATGTGTGCATGTGGTGTTGTGTACACGTGGTATTATGTAAACATTGTACATGTGGTTTTGTGTACATTTTGTGTTGTGTACACGTTGTGAAGATGGTGTCATGTACATGTGATGTTGTGCACACGTTGTGCAGGTAGTGTCGTGTACAAGTGGTACTATGTACATGCTATGCATATGGTACTAGTATACATGTGGTATTTTTTGCATGTCGTACATGTTGTGTTCGGGCATGCGGTACTATAATTTTTGTATGTGCATGGTGCAGTCATGATATCATGACATATGTATTCGTTGTGTTGTACTCTATATATGTATATGTATTGGGTTGTATTGTACACTGGGTTTAGGTGTATGTGTTGTATGTCAATGTAGGTGTATGTATTGAGTTGTATTGTGAACTTGGTGTGGATGTATGTGTTGTATGTTGGTGAAGGCATAGGCGTATGTGTTGTGTTTTACACCGAGTGTAGGTGTATGTGTTATGTTTTGTGTCAGATGTGGGTGTATGCATTGTGTAATGTTGTATGCCTTATGTGGATGCATGTGTTCTAATGTACACTGTGTCTATGTGTATGTGATTGAAGAGAAGCAAAGGCATTGGGTGCTTTCCAGGTGTGGCAACCGATCCAGTGTGTATAGAAAGAGAAAAGGTAGAAGTACAGACCAATGAATTATAAGTACCGGTATTTTATTTCAGTCTTGTTATGTGTATGATCTATGATTTTGACTTATGATGGTTACATGTGATTTATGATTATGGTTTATGGTGATTTCATGTGATTCGTGATTTTAATTTATGATGGTTGCGTTTTGAACTAACTATATGTGATATGTTTATACATTATGATTTGATCAAACAACTCGTTTGACTTGTCGTGAAAGAAAGTGAAAATAATTGCAAGTGTACCTTGTTGACAAGCTACCAATGAGGTATCATTTAAGTTTTAGTTCAATTTATTTTGAATCTAATGGAAGTTATGTGCTTGGTACAGGAAGCATGGAAATGCTTGGTTGGGTGGTTGAAATCGACTACAAGAATTAGCAGCGTCAGCAAAAGGAATTGGAACATGCAGCGGTATGATGGTAAAGAACTTCAAGAGAAGGGCCATTGTGGGACATTGGTACCCAGTAGTGTCCATTGATTTCCATGAGCATGCTCTGACCAGTATAATGGTTTGAGGAAGGTATATGCCTTGGTTGTTTGACCTTCCGATGTGAGGAATCCTTGCCAAGGGATGGACTGCCCGGGATGGGGGTGTCAGTGAAACTTGGAAGGTGTGTGACTACACATAAGGGGATTACTGGATTGCTCGAGTGATTGTGTGGCATATAAGGGAAGTTTGAGGATGGATTTGGTTTGTTCATTAGCATTTCCAGATGGAATCATATGCACATTGGGAGTGTTCCCTCGAACAATGAGTCGTAACTATTCACTGAGAGGACAACAACGCGAGATTGTAACATTGGACATTGGATGCATCTTTGACTTTGGCAGTGGATTCTAGACTTCCTAGGAAGGAGGTGAATCCTGGTATTACTTTGAGGTGGAGGTGTGAGCCTCTTGATTCCCTTGTTGCTGATACAGGCATTGTATCCTTCTATTTTTTGTTGAGAAAATGTGTATATATGTATATTATTGTAAATATTGTATCGAGTTGTATTAATAAAGCTCCATAGACAGTACGATTATTTGTTGGTTGAATTAAATGTGGTTGTTATTGCAGTAAATACCATAGTGATTTGTGTTATAAATCTCCAGCAGACATCATGTTTTTCATGTTTCAACAGTGGTCATTGTAAATACTACAACGAGCTATGTTATAAAGCTCCATAGGCAGTATGTTTTTATTTTAACAGTTTTCTGGTTTGTAGGTGTCATTGAATACCAAGGAAGGTGTTCCCCCAAGGGGAAGGGTTTCGTAACAGACCTAGTAAAATATTCATGTAAAAATATAATAACCACAGTCGCTGGGACACGTATTCCAAGGTGAATGTTGGGCAAAACATCCTAGTGGGTGTTCATTTCGATTTTTTATGGCTAAGGAAATTGGAAAAGGTAATGGAAAAGGCATTAGAAAGGCATGAGGCATTAATTGACATTTTATTTATGAAAATAATGGCAATTAGGAGAAAAGGAATGTGAAAGGTCACAGGTTGCATGTGAGGAGGAAATTGAAGGAAAATAATGGAAAATCAAGAAAATAGAGGTCTCATTAATAAAAGGGCTTCTGAGGATCAGTTGGTAAGCTTTTTTTCAGTTCAATTTTGGAGATCTCATTTCTCTCTCTCTCTCTCTCTCTCTCTCTCATAATCTTGCACACTTAGAGTATTCTTGGAGCACTCTTGGAGAGTGTGTCATGCTTGGTGATTTGAAGAAAGAAGGCAAAGGAAGAGAAGGAAAGTGCAAGAGGACATCAGGATCAACATCTACAGTAGGTTCTGAGTGCAAGTACCAAGTTGTGTCTATGTTTTTCTCAGTATTTTTGGCATGCATGGTGTATGAATGTGGGTTTTCATAGCCTTTCCATTTTCTGGATAGCCATGGTGTTGTGGGTTTATTTCCATTGATTGTTTTCTGGTTGGTTCTCGTGATTCCTTTAGTTGTGGGTAGAGTTATTAGTTCCTAGAGCCTTGGTTGGACAAACACTCTGGAGCCCAACGAACAACTGTGGGTTGAGTTACTAGTCTTGGAAGCCTTGTTTGGAAAAACACTCTAGAGCCCGGTGGACAGTTGTTGGGTTGAGTTACTAGTATTGGAGCCTTGGTTGGACAAACACTATCAAGCCCTAGGTGGGTTGAGTTACTAGTCATGGTGCCTTGGTTGGAAAAATGCTCTGGAGCCTAGAAATAGCTGGGGTTGAGTTACTAGTCGTGGAAGCCCTAGTTGGAAAAATTCTCTAGAAGCCCTGTAACAATTGGGGTTGAGTTACTAGTCCTAGAAGCCCTAGTTGTAAAAAACACTCTAGAGCCCTGGAACAACTTGGATAGAGACCAAAATGTGATGGTTGTGATGTCTGGTCGTGAGGTGGAATCATTGGTTGAGGGCTGAGGTGGCTTCACCTCCAGAAGCCCTGGATTGTTTTTTATTGATGTGTTTGATGAGATCCCACATTCATGCTTGGAATATGGCACAGGGGTGATTGGCTGAAGTGAGATTTCTCTCAAATAATATATGGTCAGGTGGAACTTGAAATTCCCATCTCCGGTTGGTTTTTACATTCAGTAATGAAGAGCTCATTCCTATGGTATTTAGTATGAAAATGTATTATTTTATGTATGGATTTTATTGTTGCTAAATCCATTGTAATTTTGTTGTTACTGTGTTGGTTATAAGCATGTATTCGATCACTGATGATGTATGGCTCTATCAATTTTTTTACCTCTAAATGAATACAAAATGTATCTATGGTCAAATAGATTGTATTGTAGCTTATGATGTATGGGAGCAATGCTTCTTAGCTATTCTCAGATAAGTAAGAGACCACCATGTTTAATCTATTGTTTATACCTGTAGATGCAATGTTTGTGTCATGTTTGACGAAATTCCTGTCATGGATGGGAGGGATCCAGATGAGTTCATGATGATGTGATTGCTTCCATACTTTTGTTTTAATGTTATTTATCCTCTCCTAAATTTTCATGAAGTTCTGGGTAGTGACCTGGGCTCTAGGGATAAAAAGGTGGCACAAATCTTGGAGTTGCAGGCACATAACTGACTTTTTTGGGGCCTTGGCCACGACCTTGCCTTGGCATGCCCGTGGCTATAGGCTTTTAGCTGCTCCCTTTCCCTTACATGCCTGCGGCTAATGCTCAAAAGGGTCAAAATCAGTTCCCCCTCAAGGTTTAGGGGCCTGGGAGTTTGGGATACCTCCTGGAGGTGTTGTTGATGATGTGTAAGGTTTGTTTGTCAGGTTTCCATTGGTTCCACTTCCTTAAGGTCATCTATGAGATTGAATCTCATATTAGCAGCCCCTTCTCACATGTTTACCCCAGTTGGTCGGTTACTTATGTAGATGTGGGAAGAGGGTGTTACACTAAAGTTCTAGCATATGTGGGAGACTAGGTACCTAACATGTGCCACAGTTGTGGAAATTACAATCAATATATCTATATTGTTGTCATCTATTGGCACATTGACCCATTATTAAAAAAAGTTATGTTGGATAGGAATGGTTAAAGAGGGTGTTTTCCTAGTGCTAATTAATATGCATCTCATTTTGCAATCCCTAGATAGAAGGCTTGGCCATATGGAAGCTCACCTTGGAATACCCCCTAACTCTAGCTACTCTCCTAATAGCAGCAAGGAACCTATTGTAATTGAAGCTATGGATTTTGATAATTCCAAATGATTGTTTTCTATCCATTTATTATTATGAACATTATCATGTTTTGTAAGTTTTTTATATCTGAATAGAAATGTGTCCTTTACCAAAAAAACATTAACAAAAGATGAGGTTGAATCACAAATGTTTAAACAAGAATTGAAAAGGCATAAAATAAATTGATGAATATATCACAATTCAACTTCAAAAAGAGATGGTATAGAAGTAGAGAAAATTTCCAAAAAAAGACTTGAAGAAGTAAAGTTTTCACTGAAACTCAAGGAAATAAAGACAAATATGATTGTATTCGAAAGCAAGAATAATCAAAGACCAACCATAAAGGCTAGAGTGTTTATTTTTAGAAAATAAAAAATTGATGATAACGTGGTATACCACAAAGGGAAACCATCTAAGGTGGAATTGCACTAGCATCCACATTGCCAAAAAAATATACAAGAAAGACAAGTAATTACATGTCAAAATATTAGATGGAAAAGAACCAATGATGTTCTTGGAATCAAAAGTTGAGTGAGTATATGAAAAGACCAACTAAAATAAATTACCAAAATTATGATAATACATATAATCAAATGAAAAGCAATTCAAAGACACCATTATGAATCAACATTAAAAAGAGTCAATAATGTATATATAGATAACCAATATGGATATAAATGAACAAAAATATATGAAAATTTTACTACTTAGTTTCCTATATTGCTTCAAAGATGAAGATCTTAATAAAGGAGGGTATGACATTGTGCCCCTAGAATAATACACTACATAAGATATGACTCCTCCATCAAGTCCATAAGCAATATTTAGGGTATGTAATGTAATTTAATGGGTTATCAAAATCATTTTTCATGTTATTGGCCAAGTTGTTCAACATCACCTAGTCATAATTTCTAAGGTTAATGTTAAATAAGAGATATGCAATTCATTGTATTTATTAATCAATATTTTATCTTGGTCATTCTAGCTAGATCAAATGGTTGAGTGCTTTGAGCTTCATGCAAGAAGTCTTAGGGTCAAGTCTCTGAATTAGTTGCATTTATTTTATGCCTCCGTCGATGTCCCTAATGAGTTGTGTTGTAATCATTACCATTGTGATTTACATTTTGTATCATCTATTAACTATGGGAAAGTGCCTAAGGGTTTCCCCACAAGGTTTTCCTTGGAAATAAAAGTCAATATTATCTCTTGTATTGTGTGGAATTTCAAGCCTTATGTGTGGAATACCTTTGTTGAAGAGAAAGGTGCCCCCATTTACATTCCTCAATAAAGAAAATTTCAACCTATCTCTTAGGAAATGATGTTACCTATTACTTTATCAATGTTCTTCCTTATTAATAACATTTTGCATTATTTCTTTAAATAGTGTTATTATGCATAAATTTTTCAAGATATATATATTATTTATAGGTTTATTTACATATTTACCATACTCAAAATTTAAAAATTAGTATCATCAAGAGGCACAATAATACTTAAATTTCAAATTGATAATATAACTACACATTCTTGAACTCTCATATATATAACACATAAAATGTCCTTAAACTCTTTCTTATATATAAATAATATGTAAAGTGACTTTAAATATAATCACCACCACGTCATAATTTAAATTTTTTATATTAAATTTTAAAATTTAAAAGTTAATGCTCACAGGGCGTAGAATAGATGAGGATGAGATGTACTGTTAGGCACTTTGTGATGTGAAGGTCACCAGTTCGAAACTCCGTGGGCAAAAATCCAACCATGTTAAGAGTTGATGTGGCCCAGACCAGGTGCAATCCCTGAATGATTTTGATAGCTTAATTACCCCTAAATCATGATTTCTCAAGCTAAAAGAAAATGCACAGTCATTTCAAAACTAACAATATATATATATATATATATATATATGATGATGATGATGATGATGATGATGATGATGATGATGATGGTGGTGGTGGTGGTGGTGGTGGTTAACATCCACTGAGACCAATCTTTGGTGTATCAAACCTAAAGAAAAGAGTTATTTAGTTTGATTTAAGATTTTATTCCTATACTCAAAAAGCTTGGAGAGAAGCCTCCCGAGCTCACTATAATTTTGACATCTTAAAAGGCTAGGACGGTGAATATTGCAAGAAAGATTATGAAATTGAGCTCTAATGTTGTTGTACGCGGGGCACTCTAAGAGAAAGTGATTTTCATCCTCGATATTCATATTCTCACAAACACGATGACAGATCCTTTCCATATATATATATATATATATATATATATATAATCAATTTATTTGTTATTTTTATTTAATTTCTAATTAATTTAAATAAATAAATTAAGTTATTTCATTTATTCTTTTCCATATCAAATTTAATTATATGTTTATTATTAATAATTTACATATTATTATAAAAAATATCACTTACTTATAATTCTTTATAATTCAAATATAATTACTTAATAATATTATCATGCATTTATTATCTAATTTACATATTAAGATAAAAATATCACTTCTTACCCTGATTTTTATAATTCAAACCTAAACCATTAATAATAGATAATTAATTAATAATATTAACCATTAATAATGTTCTCAATTATCTTATTCATGTAATGTATCTTGTGAATCATCAATCAATCAAATCAAATCAAATGTTATGTAGCAACTCAGTACACTCAATCTATCAAATCAAATGCTATGTAGCAACTCATTACACTCAAGCTAAGTCATATGCTATGTAGGGGTATGTCACATGCAAGCTAATGTTGGGTCTCTCATAAGTAACTCTTGCAATTTTATTTGGTGGGGTGGCAATGTCTTGGGGTACAAAGGGTACATCTCATAAGATGTTGGGATATCATCTCACATTTGGTTTAAATATTCTACCTAGTACAAAATGCATGTGGATTGATTAGTTGGGTGTTAGGATCTAATCTACCACTAATTTTGATCAAAGCGCTAAAATATAATTTTTTAATGCCCCTCTATCTAAGTTTACAAGTTCTTAGCCATGGTCCAATCAAGAGAGGCGTTATGCCAAGCAAGGAGCTCATAAATTCAATCAAGGGGATGGCAAGGCAATATCTACTCTAATAATTACGAGATGAAGGAACAATAAAGGCAACGTTGATCTAACTACCAATGGGTCATTAGATTGATATACACTATGTACATATGAGCCTTTGTCGTTTCACCTGTGTATATCTAACCGTAATTAATGTTGAGGGATTAAATCTTCTAATAGTGATTTAGGTAATTAATAAATGGTAGCGGCATTTTGGGGCTGGGTTAGATTGATATATTTGAATATTTTTCATTTACCCCTTCTATATTTAATCACCATTAGTGTTGGTGGATTAAATTTTAATAATGGTTATTGATAGGAGTGAAGTCTAGGCTAAATGTAACCATTCTTTGCAAAATTTATCAAGAGAAGATATTTGTCCTAAATACAATCTAGAGTGAAGTGGTATTTATAAAGAAATGTAGATAGAAAATTGATATGAATATTTAATATTAACTTATTTTCATTTTAATTTTAATTTTATTTGAAGTATGAATAGGTTTGTATTTCACTTATTTTTTAAATAAAATTTTAAATTAAAATAAATTTATATTATTTTACATATATAAAAAGGTGAGAAAATTATAAGGTGGAACAAAATTATAATATAAAGATGTGTTATTTAAATAAATAACTATCATAACCAAAAGACAATATAAACTTAAAAGACTAATTAATAGAAATACAAAATGAGGATGTTAATACCAAAGTAAAAGACTATGTTATCACATCAATTCATAAAGTTATCTTGATATCATTACCTTAATTAACGCTCTTTCACACACACACACACATATAATCTTTAAAATGAATAACAAACTATATTTTGTTAAATAATTGATCAACAATGTTTTTAAATATTTGAATCTTTTGATTAATGGAACAACAAAATGAAAATGTTAATATCAAATTAAAGGGAAATATTATTATATTAATTCATAAAACTATCTTTATATTATTACTCCAATTAATTTAATATAATATTTTTTTGTAAATGAGAACAAGAACATTTGTATTAATGCAAATCTATGTTGTAGACCCAACAAATACATCAAAAGAGGAGCTAGTCTTATTAACTCATTCATATTATTATCCATCTTTAGAATTCCCACTATGTAAAAAACTTTGAGTTCGTTGATATCTACACTATTGTTCTTATGTGTATATACTCCACAAAACATACAAAATTAGACATCATTTACATACTAGCATATTATTTATCTAGAGGGGGAATAGCATGAGTAGGCCCATATCCCCACATCTAAGGAGACATTGCTACATTTAGATTATGCAAATTTTATGTAATATTATTGATGGCATTAATTGAGAAAGAGGATTTTGAGGGTCGTTTGTTGAGACAACTATGACGCTCTTCGATTTTTTGACAAAGGCTTGAAATCTCATCCTCATTTCTATGCATCAAAGTCCCATGTTCAACCAGCAACTCCATCGCAGTGGTCATATTAGATACTAATTGATTATGACACAGTTGCAAAGAAAAAATTATTTGTGAATTGAAGTTGAGTGATTCGCTCCATTATCTGCTTGTATTCCTCATTGTGAAATCGCAACATTGTTCGAGCTCGCCTCTTTTTCACTTTGAGCCCACAACTTAAACTGAATAGGATCATAATTGATTTATTTATCCCCACAAACTTTTGTCGACTGACTTTAATTTTTCTATATTATTGTTCACCATGTATTTTGTATGTCATTATATGGAACAATTTGTTTTTCAACAACCTCTACATATGGACTTCAATTCTAGATGTTGGCTCTTCCGACTGTAATCAAAAATTAATTAGAGCCGACAATTCCCCACAGGATATCATATATCATGACTCTAACCTCGCAAAAGAAACTCCCACTCCCAACCAGTTGAGCTAATAACATAGTTAACCCCCCCCCCCCAAACCAACTAAGAAAATACCACATAGAATTCCAAGCAAGAGAGACAACTAAACCTTTTGGAGCATGATTTACCAACCTCTGCCACTGTTCAAAATCATTGGTCCAAACAATTAACATCTCTATGCTTTTAATCCATAGAATTGCATTTTTTCCAAGGTGCATGGTTGTCAACACCAATTGAAGCTTATTTTTGGTCTAGAGCTAACGAATTACCACATAACTCATCTAAACAGTATTAATTTTCTCCCTAGATTTCCAGGATATTTAAACTAACATGTTGTATGCTCAACAATGCATCCAACAAACCACTGTATTCCAATCTTAACAAAAGAGAAAAGTGGAAATTTCCCAAAGTAATAATGGAAAGGTGCCTCTTACCTAGCCTTTGATTTTCCTTTCCTTTTTTAAATATGGAGGTTGTGTATAGTCAAGTTATACTCCTAAAATAATGGACAGCATAGGTCTGGATTACTTTCATGTTGTACCCATCCTACTGTCGTGTTGCCCCTTTGATATGACTTCGTGGACAATGAACCAAGAACAAATTTCATTACCAAGTACAACATCCCTATCTGTAGATTCCATGTTGACCTCTGATTGCACAAAGGATATGACCCTTGATGTGGGTAATCCATACATAACCAAATGAGTAGTTTGTTGACACACTCTAAAACTTGATGACTTGTAACCTCTACATTCCAAAGCAAACAAAGCCCAATGATGGAGCCATTTATGCTAGCCTCCACAAAGATTATATAATTTCATCACTACATGTCCTTTTAACCATATTAGTGTCAATGGGCACTCCCAATATGTATTAAATTCTACCTTAATATTTTCTTCCATGAGCTTATGGGATGGGGCTGAATGAAGAATTGATCGTGATTTTAATTTCTCCTAAGGCTAATGAAACATCAATATTAGCCAAGGAGCTTACAAGTTGATTGTGCTACCTTAAAACATGATGTAATGCATATTACTTGAATTCCTTTAGTAACCCCCAATTTTTTTAATAATTTCTTTCAAGTGCATATATTTTGGCATTGTCTTCTTTATTAAGCTTTAAATAATAATCCTAGAATCTCCAATAATTGGCATCTAGAAGAGCATAAGCTTTAGCTTGATTATTGGATTTCTTCCCAAGCCCACAAGAACGTTAATTCAATTGAGTCATTAAGACAGAGGATAGTCCCTACTCATGGCACACTCGTTTCCAAGTTTTCAAAATTAAAAAATAAATCCCATCATAATTGTGCACTTATAACATTTACCGCACCAATGTGTTTAAATAAAAATCGCACTGGTGCATTAAAATAATAACCACATTCATTTCCAGGATTTCGAAAATAAAAAAGGAATTATATCATATCATTGTTCTTCTAAAGCTAACCACACCAATGCATTTAACCAATAACCACACCGAGGCGTTAAAATAATAACTGCACTAGTTTCGGGATTTCAAAAAAATGAAAAGGAATTCTATCAAATTTGTTCATAATAAAAATTTAGCACACCAATAATTTATCTTAACAGACATGTGTTACTAAAAAACAACCTGGTGTGTTTTTCTATGAAACATACCAACGTTAAGAAAAAAAGTGAAAAAAAAAATGTTTTTTTTTTCTTTTCAAATTGAAAGTTGATGAAAAATGAGCGGTAAATGATTTCTCGAAACTTCATAAAGTGTTTTAAATATTAATAAGTTATTCGCTATTTCAATATTTTCCTAAAATTTTGAGGGAGAAATTTGCAAGAGATACAAACTGGGAGCACTTTGGAGTAGCATAATACTTTGGAACAACAGAACTATTCAGAATATCAGAAGTGGAAAGTTATGGTGATTCACTCAAAACTATGCATAGTAAAAAATTTAAATTTTACTATTAATTTTACTAACAAAATTGTTTACATTTTTTTTTAGATTTAAAATAGAGACTTGCAAGAGAGACATTCTAGGAGCACTGTGGAGTAGCGTAATACTTTAAAACAACAGATCAACTATAGGAAGATCAGAGTCTAAAAGGTATGGTGATTCACTAAAACCCCTCCATAGTAAAAAAATTATATTTTACTATTTATTTTACTAAAAACAAATTTTACAATTTCTTAGATTTAATTAAAAAAAATTAAAAAAGAAATTGTGCATAGTAAAAGTTTTACTGTTGATTTTACTAATAATTTTTTTTACAATCTTTGTTCCTATTTAGATTTAATCAAAATTCAATATATATATAGCTTAAACCCTTGCTTATTCTCGTTTATGTGATTACAAAATTTCACTTTAGGGTTCAACTCCCTCTACCGCTTCACAATTAGGAACTTTCATATTAGGTATTTTAGATTTAAGGGGTTTGTGTATTACTATATATAAGGTGTTTCACATGTAAAGCATGGGGACGAATTTTTCAATGGGATCCAAACTCTATTTGCCATGTCAGTTTTTTTTAAATGAATTATGTTTATCGGTGTGTTATGTTTTTAAAAATGCACTGGTGCTTCATCTTTGATATAATAACACACCGGGGCGCCTACGACAAATAACATCATTAAGTCAATTTTTTTTTTTTTTTTTTTATAAATTAATTTTCGTTGTCAACGCTCAGTAATTAAACGTTTAGTGCATTTACTAAACGATAATGCACTAGTGCTCCATTTTTATATAACGCACTAGAATGCCTAGGTGAAATAACATCATTAAGTAAAAAAACATGTGTTTATTTTCTTGTTTTCATTTTTTACTGTAATGGCAGTGCTTTTATCACTACATTTGTACTGTCATAATTTAATTTTTTGTTTAAATAATTTTTTTTTGTCCATGCTTAATAATTAAACGCCAATTCATTTACTGAATTAAAAGCACCGATGTGTTATTCTCATAAGCGCACCAGTTTCCAGAGCTCTTTTTGGCTGAAATTTATGTGATTTATTTATAAAATTTATTTAATAGATTTTTTATTAAATGGTATAAGTTGTATATTCATAAAAAAAGGTCTTAGAAGTGGTCAAGTAGTAAAAGCATTGATCGACATAATGATATCACATCCAGAAAAATAGAAAAGTTGATCTATTTGTAAATTCATTACAAAAATAATATGTTTGAACTATATGTAAGTTGAACTAATATGTATTGGTTAGTGTGTGTCATGCAAAACCACAAAATGATGAAGCTCAATAAGATTATTTATGATTGGAGTGCAAAAGAGCGTAAAACCTTGATTAAAATTTTGCATAATGATGAATCGTGTGAATGAAAAAATATTATTCAATATTCATTTTTTTCTTTTAAATGTTCATTAATAATATTAGATAACATACTTCAAAGAAGCTATCAATTCCCATATGTCTAATGTTCTACATGAACCAACAATGAAGGAAAATAATGTCAATTTAAGGAAAAAAATATAAAACATGTAAATGATGATGAATTGGTCCTTAGTTCATCTAGAGTGGTGTTGGAGGTTAATGAAATAGGGGATTTTTTTACACGACTATGAGGGATATAGTGGAATGAATGCATAGTCATAATTTCCACTTACAATAAAAAAATCAATCCATTGAATCTAAGAACCAAGTTATATTAAAACTACAGGAAGTGTTCCCAGAGCAATGGTCAATGAGACATGTCAGACTTGCAATAGAAAAAACATACAACAAAAAAAAAAAGAATCATTCAAAAAGTAATATTCCTAATTAAAATGTTTTTCTAGAATTATATGTATATATTACTATAAAGCATTCATTTATTAATATCAATTTTGTTCTATTTAGTTTTATTATATCAATATAAAAATAGTTAATTACTTTTTCAGGAAGAATATGAAAATCCTAAAGGATCAACGAGATGATATCTAAAACATGTATGTAGAAATGTCCAAAAAAGTGCACAAGTAGATGGTCAAAGAAATAGACATAATTGCATCTCGGGAGAAGCCATTTCAACAAAAACGTTTTTCTAATGTATGTAACCATAGAATTTTTCTAGTAGGTACATATGAACAAATAATTTAGCATCAAATATTAATTTGCGAGTATTTCCTTGTAGAAAATAAAACAAAATGGAACCCATTCAGCACGTAAAACAGGAAGAAAAAAGAGAAAAGGGTTGATGTCAAAGTTTGTGAGTAATTGTTAATATTTCCTTATAAGAATTTAAGATTTCGTTTTTGTATATTTTAAGTTGTTTTATAGAAACCATCCTTGAATTTCATCAAATAGGTGCTAACATACAAAGAAGATCCATCGGAAGAATTGATTGACATTGGATAAAATATAAGAAGTGAGTCTATGTTGGCATATCAAAAATTAATTGTGCATTTTGTAAGTATCTATGTTGTTTTACTTATCTGAGTTTATAATTAATAGAACAAAAAAAACCTTTATATTAAATCTATGTTTTATTATGAGGTATAAAACTTGCAAGAAACAAGTATGAAACTACGCAAACAGAAGAGTTGTTGCAACAAGGCATGAGACTTGGTTTTGAAACCATGTGTACAATTCATAAATCACTTCTTGATATGGTACATTGCTCATCGATTTACATTGATGTATATTATTTATTTCAATTTTCATTATTCTCACCAATGTAAATACACTCATTACACTTTATTTTTATGTTTGCAAATGGAACAAAAAGAAGACAAAAACAATCAATGCAATCAAAAAAACATCCATCCAAATAACCCAATTCATGGAAGTAACTCAAGTAGTATTGACAGCAGTACCAACGAAGAATGATTATCTATTTGGATATCAATGCAAACAATTGTATTTTTTGAAATAATTGTTTGTCAAAATAAGACATTTTTTTAATGTAATGGACATAGTGTCCCAATTGAAAGGCAAAGGTTACCAATAACTATCCAATTTTTTGTGGCAAAGAGATTCTTATTCATATATAATAAAATAAATTTTAAATTATTCTATTGCATCGTCCAATGTCATTGTGAAATGTTACACCATTGATTACATATATGGAAGGTTAAATACTATAGTGAAGAGATGTGAAATCTGATGAAATAACAAATTAATCCAAACATCATATACAAATGCACTAAGAAAAAATTAATTTATGTGAATATATTTATAAAATGTATGTCGATTTTTCGGTGAATAGGTTTTAAAAATCACAATAATTGCACTGTCACAGGTCGATGTTTCTAAAAAGGAGAAAATGGATACCGAGACATTGTGTATTAATGTGCACTACTCTGAATACGAATTTTTCAATAATAATATTTACAATAATAAAAAATGGTATCGATTGTAAAAAAATGGTATAATAATAAAAAATCTCGGTGTGTATGCAAAAACATATTACACTATGTAAAAGCATCGGTCAGGAAAGACGTTTTTTTCACAACTCGGTGCCTTTCCTAAACATTGCAGCATAGGGGCGTTCAGAAACAAATGAGCACTAGGGCGTTATATGCTTCAAGAACCCGCTTTTTTTCTTTTAACGCCTTAATGCATTATGATTCTTAAAGCATCGGTGCTTTCATAGAACCAATTCCCTATAGTTCCAAAATATTTTTTCCACCCCTGGTGCATTATTCAAATTAAAAAAACCTGTTGTTTTATATTAGTAGTGCACTGATGCGTTTATACAATACATAACCATCGAATTTGTAAATTTAAATAAAAGCACCAAGTCTGGAAAAATAAATAAATAAATAAAAAATAAAAAAAACACTTCCCCGGTGTGGTTCCCGAAAAGTACTTCCTGGGGAATTTTTTTAATACATAAGCATCGGGGAGGTATACTTTTCAAGCATTGGTTTTGTTTTCATTCAACACCCTGGTGCTTTTATTTGAATTTATAGCATTGGTTGTTTTATAGAATTAGCACACCGGTGATTTTTTTCCATTAACCGTGCCAAAAAAAAACTTCTAAAACCTCTAGTTCCCATATTTTTTTAGTTTTTATGAAGTTCCGTTATCAGCTCTGCTACCAACAACAAATTTTGTAGAGGAGGTTTTCTTGAAAAAAATTTCCAATTTTATAACACTAAAAGCCTCTGTTATAACCTCCGCTAGAAGGTATTTTCCTTGTAGTGTTTCCTGAACAACATATATAGATGCAAACTCAGCTGAATTTTTTTATGAAAAGAAAATCACGAGTGGAGGAGCGTTATTTATGGGATAATTTTTGGCATCATGGTTGAGCAAGAATCTCTCTATCCACAGTTGAAGCTAAGTACATTATAGCAACAACATGTTTCACTTAGGTTATATGGATAAAGTGGAATTTGAACAACATCAAATTAGATTGTGATCAAACCATATCAATTATCTATGAAAACACAAGTGCAATCAATATGTTAAATAACCTTGTTAAGCATTCAAAGACAAACCACATTCCTATAAATGTTATTTTCTAAGATAACAGGTAGTTGATCATAATTTTAAGTTGGAATACATGGCTACTAAAGAGTAGATTGTAGATATCACTACCAAACCACTCCCCAAAGATATATTTAAATATATAAGGCAAAATTTGGGAGTGATATCACTCCCATCTCATAAGGCATCATAGTGTAAGGGGGAGTAGTTTATTTCTCATGTTTATGAAAAGGGGGAGGACAACATATAAAGAGAAGCATCAGTTCAGTGGGAGCATTCCTTTTCCATTGACACCAAATAGGGATAAGTTGCATACAAATGAAGAAAGTGCAATCAAATGGAGAAGTTTTAGGTGTTGAATCTTTATAAATAATAGGAGTCGTGAGCATTATAGTATGAGTGAATGAGAAGACTAAATCTAGTGCAAGTTGAGTGATTGTAATCGAGCATGAAGAGGCCATCTGAGGAGCAAAGGAGTGAACTACACAATAGGAAGAAGTAGAAGGAGGATTTGTAAAGTGTGAAGGGAAGAGAAGCAATCCTAAGGCATAAGTTCCATCCGGACAAGGATCATAGGAGTGAGGTCGAGTATGAATTTTTAGGTGTTAAAACAAGTTGAAATTTTTGAAAAAAAATGAATTTATGATCATATTAATTGGCACACAAATCAATTTATTTTGGGCCCTTCCATTAGTTAACAGGCATAGATATTACTAACAATAAATGATCCATATGTCAAACCCTCAACATATCAATGCTTCAACAAAGGACTGGTTTATAAATTCATCAATATCCTAGTATGAGCAACCCTTAGACTCACCCCCAGTTGTAAAGGTGATAATATTTAGAAAATGAAGGATAAGTCCTCCTCTGCATATAGGAATATCATTGTTTTGTCAAAAGACACAACCTCTACGAAATCTTCGATATCTCGATATATCGACTCATTTTCGTAGCCCCTGGTCATCCCTTAAGGCTTAACACATAAGATCTAATCCCCCTTGACATATCATCATAGCAAAATATCATAACACTGCAAAATTTCCCAAATTTCAAAATAGTTTGAGCGCCTATAGCTCCTAGTCATAGTCCTAGTCACGAAAGCGTAAGGCTTAGCACCTGAGGGGTAATCATGCTTAGTATATCACCATATTATTATATTAAAAAAATGAAGGATTTGATGAATCCTGTGGTATTCTACTATATTGGCCCCCAATCATCACCCTAGTCACCAAGTTCGTGAGAAACAACGCACAGGGATTAAATCCCTCAGCATATCTATGAACTACAAAATTTTGAAATGAAGTGAAGGACAAAAACTCTGATATTTTGTTATCTTGATGCCTGAATTTGTCAACTCATAGAGAATTCTCCAACAATTAATATAATCTTTTATCATTGTATGTACCCAAAAATTCTTGGTTTTGTGGGTGTTTATAGTGTTAAAATATTTTGAGTTTTCACCAATATTGTGATATAATTGCACCTAGAAATGTTATATGGGAATATGATATAATGTTAAGGCATACAAGCACTATCACGTGAAAAATTATATTGAAGGGAGATATTAAGAACAATAAGTTATTAAACACCACTTGCTTATATGTATAAGCACCAAGTTGTGATAGAACTACTGCCATTTATGATTTCTTCCAAGGAAGCCAAGGAAGCCAAGGAAGCCATCAAATTCTGTTGGAATAAGGAATTACTGAGAGGCGGGGGGGGGGGGGGTGAATTAGTAATTGTATGATTACTTAAATTTTCCTTTTGAATATATTCTTACTTCATCCCTCCACCATATGTTATTTATGAGAGCATTCATTCATATATAAAAAAAGAATTACAACATTAGCACTCATATGTTCAACGGCAATTCTCAAGATCAACATACACACACATTGACACAGGTATTTTTCAAGTGGAACCCCAAAGGGTAAAAACCACCAATATGTTATTGTTTTAAGATGTAAATTAAGAACTCACTTAATTACATCAATTTGATTGTGAGCGCCCACTCACTGGAGGCACCAACCCCCTTAGGATAGCAAGCACCAACTTGTTAAGAGGCACCAACCTATGTAGAATAGAAAGAACCAGCTTACCAAGAAGCCCCAAGCTTGTTGAATGCATGCCACCACTTTTCGTTTCCATTATTCTTCTATTTCATACAAATTTCAAACTGAAAACAGAGGAATTTACAAATAAGATAAATAGCAACCCACTATGTCACAGAATTTCATTTTTCTCTCGGTCCTCTGTTGAAACACTGACTCCTCCAGTCTTGCACAGCCGCACCTTATGTACTCTGCTCAGCATAACATGTGATCATCACTATGTTCTCTCGTAACACGTCCTCTTTTTCTTCTCCCACAACTCAAACTATGTGCTCCTGATTGCCACTTTGTTGCCTTGAAACACATCCTCCATTGCTTCTCCCATAACTCATACTATGTGCTCCTGACCACCACTCTAGTGCCTTGCAACACATCCTCCATTAATTCTCCCATAGCTCAAAATATGTGCTCCTGATAAAACACTATGATACCTTGCAACACATCCTATGTTGCTTCTCCCACAGCTTAGACTTTGTTCTCTCTCACACAACACTCACTACATAGAAAATTTTACAATACACTTTTTCTTTGAATTGCATACAGGCTTTCGTTGGTTTTGTTTAACTGTTGTGTACTACACAATACTCTTTCTGCCATCGGTACAACATATCACTCAGTTGCTTCTTTGCATGATTTACTCTGCTACCTTTTCGTATGCACTGTGAGTTCTGTCATGGAGTTAATTAACAAGAATGGGCTTCTGAAATATTTACAGTCTCATCGTGTACCCTTCTTTTTGAGCCTTCAATTCATAGTCTGTCTACTCAAATTACAGGAAATTCCCATGCATGTTTCTTTCGCATAAAATTTGGACAGTATGCGGGATTGGAAGCTCTTCTTCTCTCTTTTCTTTTATTCACAAAGACGTGCACGGGACTAGAATGTTCTATTAAATGAGCTAGTGTCATTTGTGAATTGTTGCAGGGCTTCTTCTTTGCAACTACCAACTTTGAGATAATGCATTCAAACCTTAGTTGTTGATCCATCCGTTCCTATTCAATTCCTTGTACTACTATATCGGAGACACGCAATACTGTAACATATGACCATGCATACCCTGATATCCTTGGCTCCCTTTTTTAATCAACTATGTTCCCTTGGTTCTTTGACCTCTCTCGACTACATGCCTAACAGACATCAGAAGCCCCTTATATCATAACTTTTCAAAATCCATGTGACAGAAGTTATGATGTTCACATCCTCCGATATGCCGACCTCCGATATGGAATCATTTACCTCTATGTGGAAACTTCTTAGTGGTGACACGTGTCACCCAAATTTGTCCCACTAGGCCACCCAATACCATTTAATCTGTGTGCGATGTGTCATGTCATACTACCACATCATGCTGCCATCAATTGCCCTTGTAGCTTCTTGGAACCAATATCATGTTGCCACGTGTCCTGCCAGAGGAGATAGAAGAGGACCCACCAGACCTTGGTTTCGCAACAAAATCCTTTGTTAATTTCTTTTCGTCATTTCTCGACACTTTTTAACATTATCGGCCTGACTGAATATTGTAACTTCTCAAAACACTTTTGTTGAGAACGTCTAATATTTCGATATCCTGAGCCTCTGATATTCTGATACCAAATAAGCCTTTTTCTTGATGTTCTAATATCTGATATGCCTCTTGCTCTGATGTTACGATATGTCGGTATGCCACCTTCTCCGATGTTCTGATATATCATTATGCCCACTGATCTGATGTTCTGATATCCCGAACCTCCGATATTCTGATATCGTATATGCTCCTTGCTTCGATATTTCATCCTTCTCAAGGCTCCAAATCCTTGAACTTCAATAGACCATATCTTTTGATCCAGGAGCCCATTTTTGAACTTCCACATACCATTGGAAAGCTCTTCCACATAAATTTCCAATGGGTAGGGTTTGATGTAGGCTTGGAGCAAATTTTATTACTCTGAGGTGACTACAAATTACTTTACCACACTTGTATTCTTGACTCCCTTCTGTGTCAACTTGAATATAATCAATATATTCATCATTTTATGGCTTCTTAATAAGCCTACTACTATGATGATTCTCTACCAGAAGCCCACAGATATCAATGGATCATCATTGACTCTTGTTGACATCAATGTCAAGACTAACACATCCACTCATTTTCCAACAATACCCCCCTTTGGTATTGATGGAAACACCACAATCTCCCCCTAAATCTAAGCATGGTCTTCTCTGATATACTCTTCTTCCCATTTTTCATCAATGTCAAAGAGTTCTTTTTGAATACTCCCCATGAACCATTACATTCTACTCCCCCATGAGTCCCACATGTTGAGTAGCTTCCACCCCTTACCAAAAGGAAGTCATTTGGAGAGAGGTGTCACAACTCCTATCTTCTCCCTAAGATAATCGAATAGTTCTTTTATATTGGCTTGGTAAATATATCTTCCAATTGTTCTTTAGTGGCCACATACTCGAGTCTAAAAACATTGGATGCAACTTGTTCCCTTAAAAAATAAAACTTAATCGGGATATGATTTGTCTTTGAATGCATGAATGGATTTTTAGAGATATTTATGGCACTTGTATTATTACACATGGTTGGAATAGGATCGTCAACTCTACTTGCATATCCTTCAAAGTTTGCTTCATTTATAAAAATTTTGTATAGCAAGTGGCAACATCAATATATTCTGCTTCAACGGTTGATAAAGAGATGGAGTATTTTTTTTTGTTGACCCATGACGCTAAGCATCTCCCCAAGAAGAAGGTTGCACCTGAAGTGCTTTTTATGTCGTCAATACTGCCAGCCAAATTAGCATCAATGTAGGATTTCAACTTAATTTTTTTTCTCTTAGCATACAACATCCCATATCATGTCATCCCTCGAATATATTTGAATATCCTCTTGACAGCAACAACATGACTTTCACAAGGGAAAGCCTAAAATATTTCCACAAGTCCTACGACATCGATGATATCTAGCATTGACATTGTAAGATATAACAATATTCCTATCATGGGTCGGTATTATGTCTGATTTACCAAGTGTCTCATCTTATTTGGACAGTTTGCAACCTATAACCATGGGTGTGCTTACTGGTTTTCAATCTTCCAACCCAAAAAAATTTAGAGTTTCTTGCAGGTATTTGGATTGGGAGATAAATACTTCTGTCTGAGATTGAGATATTTGTAGTCCCAAGAAGAAGGAAAACTCTCCAATCATGGATATTTCAAACTCTATTTGCATTAATTCTGTAAATTGACACCCTAGTTATTTCACGTCGTTGCCAAATATTATGTCATCCACATACACAACTACAATCAGTAGATGGTCACCTTCAGCCTTTATGTAAAAATTACTATTCACAATGCCCTTTCTAAAAGCTTGCTGCTGAAATTATTTATCCATCCTCTCGTACCAAGCTATGGGAGTTTGTTTGAGTTCATATAGAGCCTTTTTTCAGTTTGCACACAAACCCTTCCTCTGTGGTGAGCATAAAACCTTCTAGCTACTCAATGTAAACTTATTCCTCCGAACATCAATTGAGTAATACAAACTTCACATATATTTGATATACTTTTATGTTCTTGTTACTGGTAAAGGATAGAAAATTTTTGATTGCTTCTAGTCTAGCCACTGGTGCAAAGGTCTCCTTCAAATCTATTCCCTCTATCTAGGCATATCCTTTTCATACAAAATGATCCTTGTTCTTGATAACTTGACCTTGTTCATTCATCTTATTTTTTAAAACCCATTTGGTAACAATGACATTTTTCTCTCTAGGTCATGGAACCAACTCCCAAGTATCATTCTTTTCAATTTTGTCAAGTTCCTCATTCATTGCTTTAACCCATAATTTTCCCTCACAGTCTTGATTGAGATTCTTGGGTTCAATTTGTGATAGCAGAGCCAGATTTGTGCATATTGGACTTCCAATGAGTTTTCTCTGGGTTTGAACACCAAGTATTTGGCCTCCCAATATTTTACTTTCAGGATGCTCTTTATGTACATACCTGGAGGGTTTCTTTGGCTTTAAGGTTGTGTTTTACTTCTTGTGTTCACAATCTGATCCTGCTTCTTCTTGGTATGAGCCCCCCATCTCTGAATTTTCTTCATCCTCATAGTTTATCTCTACTCTATAGGATTTAGGTTCTTCACCCATCTCATCCACTATTACATCAATGCAATCCTCAATATTATTTGTATGCTTGCTATAATATTTAAATCCTTTGCTCTGAATAGAGTTGTAGAAATTTTAATACAATTATGTATTTCCTAGAGTCCCCTGATCTAAAAATTATATGCCACTATTAAATACAGAATCCTTCTACTAAAATCTTTGCAGAAATTCAATTGCCAATTGCAAACACATGAAGAAAGATCAATCACACATAACACATATGTTTACCAAGAAAGCATAAATCTAAAAACCCTACTATCATATATTATGTATATATCATGGATCATGAAACAATCTCATTCAAAACTCTACTCCAAGAGCTCTCAGTACAATATACAATCATCTCACACTGTCATATAAAAATTGGCAAATACATGCGCCAATTTACTGCCTCCTGATAGTCTCCCTCCACTGCGCAATCCTTGATGGTCAAGAACCTCTGAATGATGAATTCTAGCCTGCCTTGACTACGCAATACTCATAGGCATCTCCAATGTGTGTGTGGTTGCATGAGTGCACCCACTAATGTCACAACAGATAGTCAAACTGTCCCTTTCACCTATCTCTCAACTGGATCTCCACTGGAATTAACATGCATGTAGTTAACAGTAGTAAATCTTCAGTTGCATGTGAGATCACTCCATGTGAATTAATTTAATATTTAATTCACTGATCTCTCACTAGTGTATCTTTAGTTACAACTAGTTACAACTAGCACAACTGAGTTTAACTCACTTAACTGAGTTAAACTACTTTACAACTCACATAACTGCACATCCAACTTTGTTACAACTAGAATCACTCTGTTACAACTCAAGTCCACTTGCATGTCCCACCAACCAACCTTAGAACTCGTAATTCCTTCAGTCAACTGGTTTGCCACATCTGTTAACTGAAATCAAGTGCGTCAAGAGAATAGATTATTATTTATTGTCCAATTATTATTAAGAGATAGTAATAGTCGACATGCATCTATAAATAGACATGTGATCTATAAATAGACTTTGCACATACATCTAAAAATAGAACATCATCTATAAATAGAATTTGTTCACCATTCTAAAAATAGACTTCTGCTATAAATAGAATTTGATCACAATTCTAAAAATAGACTTCCACTATAAATAGAATAGGCATACACCTAAAAATAGCTTGTGTGGGCCCCACCTAGTGTAGGTGCTTAATTTTCACTAGGATCAAGGATGTTGTTTCCGGATGCCAATTTCACTATTTATTGTTGCAACCTTCAACACTCCCTCTCAATAAAAAAGGAATGTATTTTCATATGCCATGCAACTCCATGCATTCGCCCTGTAACCTTTTCATGCACCATGTAACTCCATGCATGTGCCCTGCAACTTTTGAATGCAACACTTCTCTAGTGTTTCTCTCACATGCAACACTTGTATGAAAACACTTCTGAAACTGAATATACTCCAAACGAATAAATCATTATAATGTATCTGTCATCAAAGTCTTCTGACTTCTATTGGTACCAACTGCACATGTCTTTAGGAACCACTGCGCTGTTGACCTTTGCATCCATGCACTATGCACTTGCTGTCAACTCTGATCCGCGCTCCAGTATCTGACACTGTCACTTTGATTTCATGTTCTCACAACATCTGGCTGCATCAATCCAACTGATCCTGCTACTACTGCTCTGTGGGCTCCTCGTAGCCAGGTTCAATTCATGAGATCCACACCATCTCAATGACCTGCCCATAAATTTCTTCTTGGGATTACTCATGCATGTCGCCCCACCTCTCACCTAGTGGCATAGTTGCATGCACTCCCTCTGCCCATCTGGCACAAAATTTCTCTGCATGAGTGGTAGGCTCCCACTCCATCATCCTCATCTTGTGGCTACTCCACATCCTGAGGTTCACTCTTACCTGCATGCAAATCCAGCTCCCTCTTAAGGGTCAATTGCATGGCTTTCTCACACTTCCCAATGGTAGGAAGCTCTGTAGAAATCCCATCTACATCAAGTATATAGAGATTGTTAACTTGAATCCCAACCTTCTTGGCTTGCCATGTTGCTTTGTGTCGTAGGAAAAATTTTCCTTCACTAAAGACAGCATCATAGCCTCTATCCTCTAACATTGCAACTGAGACTCTATTTTTCTTCAAACCTGGAACATGCATACCATATTTTAAATGAAAGAGTTTACCTGACACCCTCTGAAAGGTAATGGTAGCAATGTGATTCGCACTGTATCATCCATCGTCGCCTAACTCAATATGCATCTGGAGATCTTTCTCCACCAAGTCACTGAAAAGTTTCTTCTCTCCCGTCATGTGAAAGGAAGTACCACCCTAATCCCAATGCACTAGACACCATGCATGCGATCAATGAGAAGACAAGCTCAAATTGTGAGGCAAGGGCCTCACCAGTTGCAGCTCCAGCAGCCATCTTGTTCTTCTTCTTATGTGGACAATTTGTGGCAATATGTCCATACTAGTGATAGTGAAAAGACTTCACTTTGGACATGTTGTGCTTCTTGTCATCTTCACTGGCCTCAGATTTAGAATGGAATTTCTTCCCCTTCCCCTTCTTTTCCTTGGCAGCCAAAGCACAATCCTCTTCATCATCAAGCTTTGATGAAGATCCATCTCTAGTGTTCCACCTGAACTCCTCCTGCACTAGATCCGACCACAGTTGTTCCCAATCTGGCAATTTTTCCTGTCCGTTGACAGAGTCTTCATAACTGTGCCAACTCTTAGGAAGTCCCAAGAGAGCCAAGCTCACCAGATCATCATCAGAAACACTTACTCCTACGCTCCCAAGCTCATCCCTTCATTGGACAATTTTTTTTTAAGTGTACCGGAATAGTGTCTTTCTTTTCCATCTTGATCTTTCTAAGTTTATCCTTCAGCACCAACTTCCTATGGTCGCTACTGCTTTAGAAAATATCCGTCAAAGCCTTCCACATAGCATATGGAGTGGCTTTCCCATGAAGGCTTGAGACAATGTGGTCTCGTACACCTTCCAACAGAATCCTACTTGCCCTTGCTACTTTATTTTTCCATGCATCAAGTAATGCAGCATCTGTCTAAGTAGGCTTAGGAACATCTTCGTCGATGAATTCCTTCAAGCCATTAGTTTCGAGCACCGCCTCCATCCCGTCCTTCCAAGAAATGTATTTCGAGCTGCCCTCGATTGCATACTCTAGCTGCAAGCCATTGAAAGCCATTTCTATGTTTACTAAACTGTCGCACCAAGAAATTCTTGCAAAAAAATCGAATTGTTTCCATCAACAAACTTAGCTACTGCTTCAAAATTGCAATCTTCTTTGCTTCGATACCATGTATAAATTTTAATACAATTATGTATTTCTTGGATTCTCCTAATCTAATAATTATATGCCACTTTTAAATACAGAATCCTTCTACTAAAATCTTTGCGGAAATTTAATCGCCAATTGCAAACTCATGAAGAAAGATCAATCACACATATCATAGATGTTTACTGGGAAAGCATAAATCTAAAAACCCCACTATCATATATTATGTATATATCATGGATCATGAAACAATCTCATACAAAAATATACTCCAAAAGCTCTTAGTAAAATATACAATTTTCTCACACCGTCATACAAAAATTGGCAAATACATGCACTAATTTACTGCCTCCTGACAGCCTGCCTCCACTGCACAATCCATGATGGTCAAGACCCTATGAATGATTAATTCTAGCCTGCCTTGACTGTGTAATACTCATAGGAATCTCCAATTTGTGTGTGGTTTCATGAATGCACCCACTAATGTCACAAATGATAGTCAAACTGCCCGTTTCACCTATCTCTCAACTGGGTCTCCACTGGATCTAACATGCATGTATTTAATAGTAGTAAATATTCAGTTGCATGTGAGATCACTCCATGTGATTTAATTTAATATTTAATTCATTGATATCTCACTATTTTATCTTCAGTTACAACTAGTTACAACTAGCACAACTGATTTTAACTCACTTAACTGAGTTAAACTACTGTACAACTCACATAAATACACATCCAACTCTGTTACAACTAGAATCACTTTGTTACAACTCAATTCAACTTGCATGTCCCACCAACCAACCTTAGAACTCGTAATTCCTTCAGTCAACTGGTTTGCCACATCAGTTAACTGAAATCAAGTGCTTCAAGAGAATAGGTTATTATTTATTGTCCAATTATTATTAAGAGATAATAATAGTCGACATGCATCTATAAATAGACATGTGATCTATAAATAAACTTCGCACATACATCTAAAAATAGAGCATCATCTATAAATAGAATTTGCTCACCATTCTAAAAATAGCATTTGTGGGCCCCACCTAGTGTAGGTGCTTAATTTTCACTAGGATCAAGGATGTTTTTTCCGAATGCCAATTTCACTGTTTCTTGTTGCAACTTTCAACAAGAGTACCCAAGTAATATTACCTCATCGATGCAAGAATCAAACTTTCCAAGATTCTTAACATTTCTTTTGAAGAAACACTTGCTTCCAAACACCTTAAGATGTTTAATTGATGCTTGTATTCCCTTCCACAACTCATAGGGATTTTTATTACTATTAGGCCTGAGTTGAGTTTTGTTGGAAAAATATAATGGATCATGTGTTGCTTCAACCTAGAAGGTGTGCGACACGCCTGCTTCATCCAACATTGCTCTGGCCATTTCATGAATTGTCATGTTCTTCCTCTCCACCACTCCTTTTCGCTAAAGAGTTCTAGCCACTGATTATTTCCTTTTGATTACATACTCTTCAAAGAATTCCTCAAACTCTCCTGAGATGTACTCTCCTCCTTTGTCTGATCTTAATAATTTTATATTTAAGTCTTTTTCATTTTCTACTTGAGCCTTAAAATTCTTGAAATGCTTGAATGCTTCTATTTTTTATTTTAGAAGCATAATCCAAGTGGCTCTGGTGAAATCATCATTGAGCAGCACTAAGTACCTTTCCCCTTTTAAGGTTTTTTATCTAGTTAGGCCACAGATGTCTGTGTGAGCGAGCTCCAGAGGTCTAGATGAGGAAAACTCTTTTGCCTTGAAATGGGTCCTAGTTTGTTTTCCAAACTAACATGATTTACAGATGGAGTTATCAGGCTTTGAGAGTCTTGGTAGTCCTTTCGCGACTCCCATCTTGCTGAATTTTACCAAACTGTAAAAATTCATATGCCCTAACCTCTTCTACCACAATCGTCCTTCACTTTTTTTTCTTAAATATCAGTTGACCCTGGAATCGTCAAACACATATACATTATTGTGGGTTTTGATTTCCCTTCACGCCGGCTTTATGTTCTTCATGTTGCATATCTCACAATCTTTCGATTGAAAAGTCACATCATAGCCATTATCACACTTCTAGCTAACAGTAAGCATATTGTGTTTGACAACTTCTACATATAGCACATTTTGTGCTTTTGTCTTTGGATCAATACTGACTACACCTTTACCTTTAATTCTCATTGGAGCATTGTTTCCAAAGGTGACATTGGTTCCTTTGTCCTTTTCCTTTAGCAAAAAAAAAAATTCTTTTGTCCCCAGTCATATGTTTGGAACAACCACTATCCACATACCATTTGTTTTATTGATTATGAGTTGATAAGGCAAGTCCACACTACATGCTCTTTTCAGTTTTTTGTTTCTAGCTCCCCTTATCCTTTTGGATAGTTGGTTGTCTGAAATTTTCTGACTTAGATAGGTATTCAAACCTGTATTTGCACTCACTGGATTTGTGCCCAAAATTATTACATTTGAAGCATTCTACTTCACTTAGAAAGGGAGAGAATACATTCTGATTTCTAAGAGAAGAGTTTGGAGACTTAAAATTCTGATATTTATTATATTTAGGATTTTCATCTCTTTCAACTTTGATCATTCTACAATGAACAACTTTGTGTCCAAATATATAATGACACTTATAACAATGAATATAAAAGAAATAGGTATGCCTATTGTTGAAAATCTTACGTGTTTGTGCATGAGAATACCTTGGATGCCTGATTGATCGATTAATTCTCCATTGATGATCTCCTCTTTGTCTTGTTGAACCCTTAGTTAAATTGAGAGGGGGGGTGAATCAGTTTAACACATTCAAGGATTCTTAAAACTTTTCTTTTAGACTTATTTACACCTTTTATACTCTTCACATCATCATTTTGTGATCAACTTAATATACAATGGAACAACAATCATAATAAATGAGTAGCAGGTATTAAGTAGAATAAATACAGAGTATCAACACATAATCATCATGCATATAGACAACAGGTATAAGTGGAAACCCATAAAGGGAGAAAACCACATCTTATTATTGTTGTGATGCAAAGGCAAGCTCCAACTCCCTCTCACCACTAATTTTCTGCAGGCTGCAACCTACAGGAGGCTCCTACCTCAATTCTGCAAGCTACAACTTGCAAGGAAGCTCCAACTCCCAAATATTTTCTGCAGGCTCCAACCTACAGGAGGCTCCTACCTCAGCCAGCTGCAACTGACTTCTATCAAGCTACAACTTGATATGGAAGCACCAACTTCCTCTATTTTCTGCAGGCTACAACCTACAGGAGGCTCCTACCTCAGTCAGCTACAACTTACATCTATCAAGCTACAACTTAATAGGGAAGCTCCAACTTCCTCATTTTTCAAAAGAAAACACTTGCTGATTTACCTAGATATCAACTCTATTTTGTTCCTTCTTTTCTGTTGTCCATTAATCCTCATATCTGCTCTATATCATCTCTGCATCTTCTCAGATTCTCTATCAGCTCCTCCTTCTTCTTACGCTCTCTGCCTCATTTCTCCATTCTCTAACCTCTGTATGCATATCAATGTGATATCATTTATAGAGTTCACCTCATGACTGTTTGCATTCCACAGGGAATTCAAAGTGAACAGTCATGAATCTTTGACTTCTGCCTTCGCTTTTCTTTATCCAGCATATTCAGAAAAATATTACAATATATATACATTTCAAAATTACAGTGGGATATTTCTTTGCCTCCGGAGACTTGCCTTTGCATCACTAACAATATAAAATCAATTAAAACATTTACATTCACATTTCCAGTTACATACATCAATTTCACTCAGCCCTTTTTCCGGCCCTTGGCTTGCTGGTTTTGTCTTTTCTGCTACTATCACTGTATTTTTCAATTTCTGCATACTCTCCTGTTCACTGTAGTTATGTATCTGCTGCATATATAACTGCCTTTTTATATAACTCAAATAACCCTCAGCGATATAATAATCGACTCATTTAACATGGAAAATAACCTTCCGAGTCCACTTGCCGAACTTTTTCTATTTTCCGATGCGATGAGCTGCCTCCAAAGTCTTCCGATTGTGATTACACCCTTTGTGATTGTTCCGATGCAATTAATCACAATCGCAAACTTCACTGGCTTGTTCCATTGTTCTGCCTTTACGCCGATGCGATGGCCCCACACTACATAGATATACATATATATATTGGTTCATATTTACTTACTGCCTTAGCTTTTATTCATTCTCTAGCTTTGGTCTAAAATCTCGGTGCAATCATATATTAGACCCTTTTTATATATATGGAGCCCTCACTACGAAGACACTCCATCTCATTTAACTTCCCAATCCAACGGTTGACATTCCATCGCACTGTCGCAATCACAATCGCAACATTCTGTGGTCAGATGTGCCTTTGGTCATTTGTTTTCTGCCGATGCGATTAGCGAAGGTCCCACCAGTCAATATTTCGGCATTTCAATGTTATACGTTATATTTCTCTTTTACCCGTCGAAGCACTTTAACAAAGGAAAATCTTATATTTTCATATTTGAACCTCCGCCGATGCGATGGGTCACTGTGGACCCCACTCCAACTTACTTTATGATCCAACGGTTGCTATCGACTGTGATCAACGGTTGTGATTGGATCACATCATCGCAATCACAACATTCAATAACTCGTTCACTTGCACTTCCACTGCGCCGATGCAATTAGAAGTCTCTGATGCGATGACTCTGATGTAGATCCAACGGTTGCCGTTTATTGGGATCAGACGGTTGTGATTAAATCGCTCAATCGCAATTGCAACTTTCAACCTGTCGTTCCTTTGTTCTTCTATTTCGCCGATGCGATGTAAGATTGTCGATGCGATGAGATCTCCACCATCAATATTCTTCCTTTGTTTGTTTAACTGGTCCATAGCGTTAATACCTTTGTAAAATTTTCGGCAATACATCGAATTACACTATAAAGTACTGGATTACACCTTTGAAAGTGGAACATTATAATAAAGCACTTGACCTGTAGGTCCCATGTCCTTATATCATCGCATCACATCGCAACTCTGCTTCATTACTCTGCCTCTCTGCTTCTTTCACCGATTGTGATATGCGATCGCATCACAAACCAATCGCATCGTATCTCCATTACACTACCTCTGCTTCTATTCATTGTATCTGCTTTGTCTGCTGCCTTTGTTCCTTATCTGCCTTGCTGCCTTTGTTTCCTTCCTACCTCTCTGCTTCTTTGCTATCTCTGTTGTTCTCTTTGCTGCCTCTGCTACCTCTCTGTTGCTATCTTTGCTACTCTCTGTTGCTCTCTTTGCTTTGCCTACGATGCAGCACATCATTGCCACTCTATTTGTTGTTCCTTTGTGCTCCTTTGTCTTTCTTACTGCATAATTGCCTAATCTGCTCCTTTGCCTTGTTGCTGGTTCTTCTCTGTGATAGTTCAGGAGCCGCTCATGTCTTTTCCTTTGCCATCAATGAAAATATTTCCAATAGTCTCCCCCTTTGGCATTGATGGAAATACTCCACCAATAATTCCTTTAGGACTTCCTCTACTTGTCTACTTTCGCTTGCTTTTTCCTCCCCCTTTGACATCAATGGCAAAGGGTTGCACATTTCCTAGTGTGGATTCCAAACCTTGTCTATAAAACTTTGATCTTGAGGACTTGTTGCATGCACTGCTCACTAGCTTTGGCTCTTTTGTGACAATATTTGTTAACTGATCTCCCTTTGGAATGATGCTTTCTTATCTGCTCTCCTCCTGGAATGATGCTTTCTTTTCATGTCAAAGAGTAACATCTGCAGATACTACCCCTAGTTTGTCTCTTAGATATTCGAATGGCTCTTTAGCAAGAGGTTTTTTGAATATGTCAGCTATTTGTTCCTTTGTTGGTATATATTCCAACTTCACTACTTTCTGTGCTACTTGTTCTCTGAGGAAATGGTACTTGATTGGGATGTGCTTTGTTTTTTAATGAAGTACAGGATTTTTTGATATACTTATTGCACTTGTATTGTCACATTTGATTGAAATAGGTTCATCAATGCATACCTTCATGTCTTGGAGAGTTTTTATCATCCACATTACTTGTGTGCAACATGCTGCTACTGCTATGTATTCTGCTTCTGATGTAGATAGAGAGATAGAAGTTTGCTTCTTACTTATCCATGCCACCAAACTTTTTCCCAAATAGAATGCACCTCCACTTGTGCTTTTCCTGTCATCCACACAGCTGGCCCAATCTGCATATATATATGTTGTCAAAGTGAAGCTCTTTCCTTTTGGATACCATAGCCCATAATGTGCAGTTCCTTGTAGATATCTGAATATTCTTTTGACTGCTAGTAAGTGATTTTGTTTTGGTGCTGCTTGATATCTTGCCACAAGTCCTACTGCCAACATAATGTTTGGTCTAGAAGCTGTTAGGTATAGCAGACTTCCTATCATGGATCTGTAAAGTTTTTGATCTACATCTGTTGATCCATCATTAGCACATAGTTTGCATCCAGTGATCATGGGAGTTGACACAGGTTTGCAGTCTTCCATTTGGAACCTTTTCAACATCTCTCTTAAGTATTTTTCTTGTGAGATGAATGTTCCTATGTTCTTTTGTTGAATTTGAAGTCCTAAATAGAAGGTGAGCTCTCCAATCATAGACATCTCAAATTCTGATTTCATTTCTTCAGCAAATCCTTTTGCTAACTCATCCTTGTTGCTTCCAAACATGATGTCATCTACATACACTACTACAATTAGGAGATCATTTTCATTAGCTTTTATGTACAGATTGTTGTCTACTCCTCCTTTCTTAAACCCTTGTTTTTGAAAATATTTGTCCAACCTTGA
The DNA here is from genome assembly GCA_034641835.2 of Pinus albicaulis. Taxonomy (NCBI): domain Eukaryota; kingdom Viridiplantae; phylum Streptophyta; class Pinopsida; order Pinales; family Pinaceae; genus Pinus; species Pinus albicaulis. The sequence goes on along the minus strand of JAXQQM020074580.1, from coordinate 14,722 downwards.
ATACCATGCACGAGGAGCTTGTTTTAGACCATATAAGGCTTTCTTTAATCTGCACACATAGTCATGTTTATCTGTTAATGAGAATCCTTCAGGTTGTTCCATGTAGACTTCTTCCTCTAGATCTCCATTCAGGAAGGCAGACTTCACATCCATTTGATATACCTTGAAATCATGATAACATGCAAAGGCCAAAAACATTCAGATTACTTCCATTCTGGCTACAGGGGCAAAGGTTTCATCATAATCAAGACCTTCAATTTGTGAATATCCCTTGCATACAAGTCTGGCTTTATTTCTGATTACCTGCCCTTGTTCATTCATCTTATTCTTAAATATCCATTTTGTGCCAATGACATTTTTCCCAGTGGGTCTTGGAACTAATTCCCAGGTATTGTTCTTCTCAATTTGGTCCAGTTCCTCATTCATAGCATTTATCCAATATTTGTCTTTGCTGGCTTCTTCAAACTTCTTTGGCTCTATTTGTGATAACATAGCTAGATATACTTCTTCTGTCTGTTCAGCTAACTGTCTTCTAGTCTGAACTCCAACACTCTTGTCCCCAATGATTTGATCTTTTGGATGATTCTTTTGAGTGTGTCTTGATGGACCTTTTGAGATTAATTCAGTATCTTCTGTTGTCTTGCTCAGTTCATCATTATCTTGATTCTCTTCTTCATGATCATCTAGTGGATTGCTACAACTTGTGCTTCTTGTTCTGTTTGGTAGATCTTCATCAAACCTTACATCAATGCTTTCCACAATCTTGTGTAGTGTTTTGTTGTAGCACCTGTAACCTCTACTCTTAGATGCATATCCTAAAAATATTCCTTCATCTGCCCTTGCATCAAACTTTCCCAAATTTTCATCATTATTTTTTATGAAACACTTGCTTCCAAAGACTCTAAAGTGCTTTATTGATGCTGGTTTACCATGCCATAGTTCATAAGGAGTCTTGTCACAGTTTGGTCTTAAATGAGCTTTGTTAAGAATGTGCAAAACAGTGTGTACTGCTTCTGCCCAGAAGGTTTGGGGAATGTTACTTTCTTGCATCATTGCTCCGGAAATATGTTGTACTGATCTGTTTTGTCTCTCTGCCACTCCATTCTGTTGAGGTGTACCTGCAATGGTAAACTGTTGTTTTATCCCATGTTCATTGCATAAGTCTTAAAAATCATAGTCTATGAATTCACCCCCTCTGTCTGATCTGATGCACTTTAGCTTACATCCTGTTTGATTTTCTGCCAATGCCTTGAATATCTTGAATTTCTCAAGTGCTTCAGATTTATATTTGAGAAATGCTACCCATGTCATTCTGGAAAAATCATATATTATCAGCATGAAATAAGATTCTCCACTTGGTGCTTTAGTTCTTCAAGGTCCACACAGGTCCATGTGAACAAGCTGAAGAGGTCTGCTTGTAGATAGTTGCTCTTTGGTCTTGAAAGATGTGCGGGTCTGCTTGCCTAGTTGGCAGGATTTACATATGGTATTTGAAGGCTTCTTTATGACTGGCATATCTCTGACTGCATTCTTCTTGCTTAGACTTATGATGTGGTCAAAGTTTAGGTGTCCCAATCTTCTATGCCATAACCATGATTCCTCAAGTTTGTTAAGGTGGCATGCTTCATTCTCTTCTTTCACTATGTAGACATTACTTTCTATTCGAACACCTTTGATCAAGGTCTTTCCTGTGGTACTTGATCTTACTTCACAGTCTTGTGCTCTAAAAAGAACCTCACAACCTTTCAGCCCATCCACAAATAGTACATCTTGAGCTTTTCCTCTTCCATTTTCCAAACTAACTGAGCCTTTCCCTTTGATTTTCCCTGCTTTATCATTACCGAAAGTTACATTTCCAGATTTCTTTTCATCAAAGGTTATAAACTTGCTTCTATCTCCAGTCATATGTTTTGAGCATCCACTGTCCAAATACCATTGGCCTTTCTGATCTTGGGCTATTAGAGCCAGGTCACATTTATTCACCTTCTTTTTCCACTACATGCATCCTTTTGTTTGGTACCTTTTCTGAGATAATGGACCACCTTCTCTGAGAGGACATTGGGAAGACATATGTCCGATTTCATGGCATACAAAGCAGTTGATCATTTTTTTAACAGGATTATGAGTATGAGTGAACTCTCCATAATTCATAACTCTCCTTGAGGTTTTGAACATCAACCTTTGTCCATATGTTCTGCACTCCTTGGCTTTATGGCCGAACTCCTTACAGTAAAAACAATACCCATAAAAACAATTAGCGTACTTGTTGAAGGATTGTCTTCTCCATTTGATTGCTTGAGGTAGTCTTTTCACTTTTTGCAACCTTTGTTGGTTGGAATCGATTCTCCTTTTATGACAGAGTGCAGCAATATGTCCCTGTTTGTGGCAGGCATAGCAAGTGACATTTTTCATAGGGGGGAAGAATCTCCTTTGACAACTTCCAAATTTAATATATTCAGGAGTATATGAGCCTTTTCCAGTTGACTGTTTATTTGTTTCGTTCTTTGTCATTTGAGGTTCCTTCATGTTTCTGTTTACTTCATTGCAGGCTTCTACTTCTGTAGGATTCTTCTGAGTTGCTTCATTATCCTTGACAGCTTTTACAAAAATGATATTCCTGTTATCTATTTCTTTGACTTTACTTGTTTCACCTTTATAGCCTATCCCAGTTTTTATCATAGGAGATCTTTAAGCATCTAGTATTTTATTAAACTTATTAGAGCTTGTCATTTGAGGAGTATTCATTAATAATTCTCATTGGGCTTTTTCTAATTTCTTTCTCAGGCACACTACTTCTTCCAATTTCTCTTGCTTCTAAATTTTATCCTTAATTTGCTTAAGTAGAGTGGCTTATACCTTCTTGGCTTCTTCAAGCTCTACTTTCAATTGAATGAGGTCTTCTGAGTTTTGTTCTTCTCTTACATATTTGAGGAGGATGTATTTATATTTTCTGCACTTTAGTATAAGTCTCTCTATTTCCTCCAGGGCACTTCTTAGCTCCCCCTCACAATCAACTTCACCTTCTTCCTCACCTTCTAGAAGGAATCCTTTAAGTTCTTCCTTGGCCATCAATACAAATTCAGAGGTTCCCTCTTCATTGGAGGATTCATCTAACCTTTCAAACGCACTGCTGTCTTGCTGAGCATACAATGATTTTCTATTATGTCTATTCCCTTTCTGCCAGTTCTTTGATTTGGTTTTCTCTATCTCTGGAGTCTGATTCTTTGTATTCTTATAAGGACACTTAGATGCGTAGTGTCCAACTCTTCCATAGTTAAAGCACTTAAATGGAATTTTACCTTTATACTTGCCTGAGCCTCTTTCCAATCTTCTGACAAATTTGGCCTCTTCTTCATCAGAGCAGGAGCATGTATCTTCTTTTCCTTCTTTGTTCTTCTCTGTCTTAAAGGCTGCCTCCCTCACATTTGACTTTCTCTGTGGCAGTCTCATCTCATAGGCTATTAGGTTTCCAAGTAATTGATTCATGGTCAAATTTTCCCAATCAACTGTTTCTTCTATGGTAGAAACCTTGGGGTTAAAGCTGGATGGTAAAGATCTTAGAATATTTTGAACAATTACACATTCTTTTATGGTTTCTCCTAGAGCTTTCATGTTATTCACAACCCTGGGTGCAAAGCTGGAAATGTCTTTCATCATCTGTTTTTATTATTTTTCTAATCCCAGTGCCTCTATAGACTTGAAGTTTATCTTTGTACCTTACCTCCTCATGGATAACATGAGTATCCCATATTTCTTTGGCAGTCTCTTTGTGCATTACTTTGATAAATTCTGCCTCACACAATCCATTTAAGATTGCATTCATGGCTTTTGCATTAGCTACAAAATCTTGTTTGGCTTATGTCTCTGAGTCAGTCGCCTTTGGGGCATATCCAAATTCCACAGTAGCCCAAACTTCTATTCCTAGGGACATTATGTACATCCTCATTCTTATTTTCCAGAGGGCATAGTTTGCAAGAGTGAACAAAGGGGCTTTATTTGTTGAGCATCCTTTTTGACTAGCCACCCTGGGGACCTAGGATCTCCTTCGAGTTGTTAAACTGATACAAAAGGAACTTGCCCTGATACCAATTGTTGAACCCTTAGTTAAACTGAGAGAGGGGGGGGGGGGTGAATCAGTTTAACACATTCAAGGATTCTTAAAACTTTTCTTTTAGACTTATTTACATCTTTAATACTCTTCACATCATCATTTTGTGATCAAATTAATATACAATGGAACAACAATCATAATAAATGAGCAGCAAGTATTAAGCAGAATAAATACAGAGTATCAACACATAATGATCATGCATATAGACAACAGGTATAAGTGGAAACCCATAAATGGAGAAAACCACATCTTATTCTTGTTGTGATGCAAATGCAAGCTCCAACTCCCTCTCACCACTGATTTTTTGCAGGCTCCAACCTACAGGAGGCTCCTACCTCAATTCTGCAAGCTACAACTTGCAAGGAAGCTCCAACTCCCAACTATTTTCTGCAGGCTCCAACCTACAGGAGGCTCCTACCTCAGCCAACTACAACTGACTTCTATCAAGCTACAACTTGATATGGAAGCACCAACTTCCTCTATTTTCTACAGGCTACAACCTATAGGAGGCTCCTACCTCATTCAGCTACAACTTGATTGGGAAGCTCCAACTTCCTCACTTTTCAAAAGAAAACACTTGCTGATTTACCTGGATATCAGCTCTGTTATGTTCCTTCTTTTCTGCTGTCCATCAGTCCTCATATCTACTCTATATCATCTCTGCATCTTCTTAGATTCTCTATCAGCTCCTCCTTCTTCTTACACTCTCTACCTCATTTCTCCATTCTCTAACCTTTGTATGCATATCAATGTGATATCATTTATAGAGTTCACCTCATGACTGTTTGCATTCCACAGGGAATTCAAAGTGAACAGTCATGACTCTTTGACTTCTACCTTCGCTTTTCTTTATCCAGCATATTCAGAAAAATATTACAATATGTATACATTTCAAAATTACAGTGGGATATTTCTTTGCCTCTGGAGACTTGCCTTTGCATCACAAACAATATAAAATCAATTAAAAATTTACATTCACATTTTCAGTTACATACATCAATTTCACTCAACCCTTTTTCTGGCCCTTGGCTTGTTGGTTTTGTCTTTTTTGCTACTGTCACTGTCTTTTTCAGTTTCTGCATACTCTCCTGTTCACTGTAGTTGTGTATTTTCTGCATATATAATTGCCTTTTTATATAACTCAAATAACCCTTAGCGATATAATATTTAACATGGAAAATAGCCTTCTGGATCCACTTGCCAAACTTTTTCTATTTTACAATGCGATGAGTCGCCTCCAAAGTCTTCCAATTGCAATTACACCCTTTGCAATTGTTCCGATGCGATTAATCGCAATCGCAAACTTCAATGGCTTGTTCCATTGTTCTGCCTTTATGCCAATGCGATGGCCCCACACTGCATAGATATACATATATATATATTGGTTCATATTTACTTACCGCATTACCTTTTATTCATTCTCCAGCTTTGGTTTAAAATCTCAGTGCAATCATATATTAGACCCTTTTTATATATATGGAGCCCTCACTATGAAGACACTTTGTCTCATTTAACTTCCCAATCCAACGGCTGACATTCCATCGCACTGTCGCAATCGCAATCGCAACATTTTGTGGTTAGATGTGCCTTTGGTCATTTGATTTATGTCGATGCGATTAACAAAGGTCCCACCAGTTAATATTTCAGCATTTCAACGTTATATATTATATTTCTCTTTTACCTGTCGAAGCACTTTAACAAAGGAAAATCTTATATTTTCATATTTGAATCTCCGTCAATGCGATGGGTCACTGTGGATACCATTCCAACTTACTTTATGATCCAATGGTTACTATCGACCATGATCCAACGATTGCGGTTGGATTGCATCATCGCAATCGCAACATTCAATAACTTGTTCACTTGCACTTCCACTGTGCCGATGTGATTAGAAGTCTCCGATGCAATGACTCCGATGTAGATCCAACGGTTGCCATTTATTGGGATCGGATGGTTGTGATTAAATCACTCAATCGCAATCGCAACTTTCAACCTGTCGTTCCTTTGTTCTTCTATTTCGCCGATGCAATGTGAGATCACCAATGCGATGAGATCTCCACCGTTGATCTTCTTCCTTTGTTTGTTTAACTGGTCCATAGCGTTAATACCTTTGTAAAAGTTTCGACAATACATCGAATTACACTTTAAAGTACTGGATTACACCTTTGAAAGTGGAACATTATAATAAAGCACTTGCCCTATAGGTCCCATGTCCTTATATCATCGCATCGCATTGCAACTCCGCTTCATTACTCTGCCTCTCTGCTTCTTTAGCTGATTGCGATATGTGATCGCATCGCATCTCCATTACACTGCCTGTGCTTCTATTCACTATCTCTGCTTTGTCCGCTACCTTTGTTCCTTATCTGCCTTGCTGCCTTGGCTGCCTTGCTACCTCTCTGCTTCTTTGCTATCTCTGTTGTTCTCTTTGCTACCTCTACTACCTCTCTGTTTCTATCTCTGCTACTCTCTTTGCTGCCTCTGTTACCTCTCTGTTTCTTTGCTATCTCTGTTGCTATCTTTGCTACCTCTGCTACATGCTTTATCTGCTGCCTCTGTTTGCTACTGTTCCTTTGTGCTCCTTTGTCTTTCTTACTACATAATTTCCTGATCTGCTCCTTTGCCTTGTTGCTAGTTCTTCTCTGTGATAGTTCAGGTGCTGCTCCTGTCTTTTCCTTTGCCATCAATGACAATATTTCCAGCATGTCCTTCTACCTTTTTATTTTCATTGAATTTATCTTAATGCCTCTTTTTCATAACCGAGTGATTGTTCGAATCCTGTGGATTTAAAGTTCATATTCCTCATGGAAGAATCTTGTTCCTCTAAGTATCCCAAACTTGTTCTAACTCATGAGGGCCTTTAGCTGCTTAGAATTTGATCTATTTTTCTTGTCCCTTCAAGGAACTTCTCATTTAGACTACTCTCAATCTTCCTTTCTTCTAGATCCATTCTTAGAGAGACAATCTATGCCTCAAGACTTTGATAGCTCTCCTCCCATTCATGGCTTAGATCTTGAAGTACTTCTTCCATTCGCTTTTATTCTTCTATTTCAAATTTTAAGGACAGAAACTCATCCCTGCATGTTCTTGATATTATTTCCTTTCTTTCCTTAAGAATCTCATTTCTTAACTTCTTGTTCTCTTCTTCTCACATGCTCCTTGTTTTTCTTCTAGTAAAAGAACTGGGTCATTCTTGTTCTTAATATCCTCTTCAATTTTTTCTTTTTGGTAAGAAAACTCCTCATTATCTGATTTGTACATTCCTTGTTCAACATGCTGCAATTGTTCCTCCTTGCTTTCTTTAACTCATGAAGGGCACTCATGAGTTCACCTTCAAGGTCAACTACTCCTTCTTCTTCTTCTTCATTAGAGTCAACAATACTATGTTTCTTAGAGTTTGTTCCGAGGTCCATTAGCATATACTTATCTTAATCATCCTCCCAAGTTTTCTCACTCTCTGAATCTGCAGTTGAGTTATCTTATTTAGAGTAGAAACCATTTTTCTTGTATAATATTTTCTTATGTTGATTATGAGATTTGTTCCCCAGTTTCTGATCATCTCCCTTTTCATTACTTTCTTTATAGGGGAATTTGGACGAAAAATTTCCCAATCTACCGCAATCAAAGCATTTAATGGGTAGCTTCCCTTTATAATTTCCTGAGCCACGCTCTAGTTTCGTGGTTAACTGTGCCAAATCCTAATCAGATTCACATCTAGGGAATTCTTGATGAATTTTTTTCTCCTTTCCCTTTTTGGACACTTTAAACATTTCTTCCTTTGGTTCTGACTTCTCCTTTCCAACTCTCATCTCATAGGCAGTGAAAGTACCATGAAACTGGTCCATCTTGAGATCTTTCAAAATATCCATCTCTTCAATAGTTGATACTTTGGCATTAAATATCATGGGCAGAGATCATAAGCTTTTTTGTAAAACCATTTCTTTGTTGACTTCTTCACATAGCCCTATGATCATATTTGTTACTTCATTGGCCCTAAGGAAGTATTCAACAATACTCTCATCTTTGCCCATTCTTAGGCTCTTCAATCTCATTCTGAAGGTTTGTATTATAGCCTGCTTGACCTTTTCATCCCCTTCGTAACTCTAGGTAATATTTACCCACACTTCCTTAACAGATTTACAGTGCATGACTTTTACAAGTTATGATTTACTAAGACCAAAGAGAATAGCATTCTTGGTCTTAGAATTATTTCCATACAATTTATTACCATCTGCATTAGTGGGAGGAACATCAAGGACATTATAGTATAACAGTACTGAGTTCCACACAACTACACCAAATGACAGCAGGTACGCTTCCATCCTTACTTTCCAAAAGGAAAATTTTGTCCCATCAAAGATTGTTATTATGCTTCAATAAGCCTCTTGGTTCTCTTTCCTTGACATAATTACTTATATATATACCTCCCAGTGGTTAGATTAATTTTGGAGGAACTTTGCTCCGATACCAATTGTTGGAATAAGGAATTACTGACAGGGGGGGTGAATCAATGATTGTATGGTTACTTAATTTTTCTTTTGAATATATTCTTACTTCATCCCTCTACCATTTGTTATTTATGAGAGAATTCATTCATAAATAAATAATCATTACAATATGAGTGTTCATATGTTCAACAACAATTATCAAGATCAACATACACACACATTGACACAGGTATTTTTAACGTGGAATCCCAAAGGGTAAAAACCACCAATATGTTATTGTTTTAAGATGTAAATTAAGCATCCACCTAATTACATCAATTTGTTTGTCAGTACCCACTCACTGGAGGCATCGACCCCCTTAGGATAGAAAGCTCCGACTTTCCAAGAGGCGCCAACCTCTTTCGAATATCAAGAACCAACTTGCCAAGAGGCACCAACCTCTTTGAATGCAGGCCACCCTCTGTTGTTACCACTATTATACTATTTCCTACAAATTTCAAATGGAAAATAAAGGCATTTACAAATAAGATAAATACCAACCCACTGTGTCACAAAATTTCATTTTTCTCTCGCTCCTCTGATGAAACATCGACTCCTCCAGTCTTGCACAACCACACCTTTTGTACTTTGCTCAGCATAACATGTGACCATTACTATGGTGTCTTGCAACGCATCCTCTGCTGTTTCTCCCACAACTCAGACTATGTGCTCCTGATCACCACTCTATTTCCTTGCAACACATCCTTTGTTGCTTCTCCCACATCTCATACTATATGCTCCTAATCACCACTCTGTTACCTTGAAACACATCCTTCGTTGCTTCTCCCACATCTCAGACTATGTGCTCTTGATCACCACTTTTTTTCCTTGCAACACATCCTCTGTTGCTTCTCCCACAACTCATACTTTGTTCTCTCTCACATATCACTCACTACATAGAAAATTTTACAATACACTATTTATTTTCATTGCATAAAGGCTTTCGTTGTTTTTGTTCCACAGTTGTGTACTACACATTCCTCTTTCCTCCATCTATACAACACCTCACTCAACTTCTTCTTTGTGTGACTTACTTTGTTTCCTTTGCATATGTACTATGATTTCCATTGTTGAGTTAATTCACAGGAATGGGCTTTTGAAATATTTATAGTCTCATCGTGTACCCTTCCATGTTGAGCCTTCAATTTGCAATCTGTCTACTCACGTTACAAGAACTTCCCATGCTTGTTTGTTTCACATCAGAGTTAGACAATATACTGAAATGGAAAATTTTCTTCTCTCTTTTCTTTTATTCACAAATATGTGCATGGGACGAGAATTTTCTATTAAATGAACCAGCGTCCTTGGTACATTGTTGCAGGGCTTCTTCTCTGCAACTACCAATTCTGAGATAATGCATTCAAACCTTATTTTTCGACCCATATTTTCTTATTCAATTCCTTGTATTGTTCCATTAGAGACACGCAATATCGTAGCATACGACCATGCATACCCTGATAACCTTAGCTCCCTTTGTTAATAATCTTTATGCACTTGGTTCTTTGGCCTCTCTCGACCACATGCCTAACAAACATCTAAAGCCCCTTATATCGTAAATTTTCAAAATCCATGTGACATAAGTTACGATGTTCACATCCTCCAATGCGTCGACCTCCGATATGATGTCATTTACCATCGCATGGAAAATTATTAGTGGTAACACATGTAAATGTGTAACCTAGATTTGGCCCACTAGGCCACCCAATAACATTGAATCTACCTACCATGTGTCATGTCATACTGCATATGCAAGCATCAATTACCCACTATAGCTTCTTAGAACCAATCTCATGCTACCATGTGTCCTATCGGAAGGGGAGAGAGAAGAGGACTTTGCCCGGACCTTGGTTTCATAAACGGAATCCTTTGTTAATTCCTTTTTGGAATTTCTTGGTAACTTTTAACACTATCGACTTTGTTGGATATCGTAACTTATCGAAACACTTATGTTAAGAACATCTGATATTCTGATATCCTGAACCTCTGATATTCCGATACCCAATAAGCCTTTTACTCTGATGTTCCAATATCTTATATGCCTCATGCTTCGATGTTATGAGATGTCAATATGCCACCTGCTTTGATGTTCTAATATGCTGGTATGCCTATTGCTCCGATGTTCATATATCCCAAACCTCTAAGATTCTGATACCTAATATGATTTATCATCCTTATAGAGGCTCCAAATCCCTGAACTTCAACAAACCATATATTTTTATCCAGGAGCCCATTTTTGAACTTCTGCATACCGTTGGAAATCTATTCTAGAGAAATTTCCAATGGGTAGGGTCCAATGTAGGCTTGGATGACATTTTCTGCCTCTGAGATGACTGAAAAACCTCTACCACACTTTTCTTCTTGACTTTTCTTCTTGTGCTTGGAATGTTGTGCGCCTAACCACAATATTCATCTTTTTATGGCCTGCCAATAAGACTTCTACTATGATGATTCTCTACCAGAAGCCTACTGATATCAATGGATCACTATTGACTCTTGTTGACATCAACACCAACACTAACACAGTCACCCATTGTCCAAAAAGTTCATGAAAAAATAAAAAAGTGAAGGTTGTGCAAAGGAAACGTCCTATTCTTTTCCATCTCCATAGCATTGGAATTTCTATGTGAAGGCATCTACATAACCCCCAATTTCTTGATCCAATATATCCATGATCATACTCATCTCCAAGTTCAATTCTAAGGGCATAGTGGCCATTGTGCTAGACTTTCTCTTATGCATGTTGAATTATCTAATTGAAGGAAAATATCTGACCAAGATACCCTTAACAATGATTCCTTTCATATAAAACATGGGCCATAGGGGCCTTACTGGAGATGACCCAATAATTTGTGTGATGGTGTATTTCTATTTCTTATGCTCTATTACCAAACGTTAGATTGTAAGTCCTAGAAAATCAGAAATACTAAGATCACATTTATATTAGTTGTAAACGTTATCTTTCATAAGGTGTTGTCATGATCCACTGATGAGTTGTTAATGATATCTAGATTTAGAATGATCTAATTGATGAATAATAAATTTATATCATTAGATCAATACACTTTCTTGATGACGGCTTTAAGCCTTTTCCGCTAGTTATTCTTGTTATGCTTGCTTGAGCCAATTATTAACACTCTTTACTATAGGTTTATTAAATATTATCCCTATGAATTTCAGCCTTAGGGATATTATGACATAAAGTATAAAAAAAAACATAAAAGTTGCAATATTTCACTCTAAAAATTCAATCTTATATGTGATCCAAGGAAAAGAGATTCCAGACTATTTAGATAAGTTTTCATCCCTCAAGGGAAAATTATCATACGTGAACCAAATCTAAAAATTCACTTTTACCACATTTGCAACAATAGTAAAGCATCATGTATAGTTATATAAAAACAACCTTAAATTTGTCAATGATGATGGTAAATCACTCAAAAAAATTCCTTTTACTTATGCCAAATCATTAAGACATATATAGTTTTAAGTAAGAATACATGAAGAAGATTTTGTGGCTCAAAATTAAATATAGAAATTGCACAAGTTTTGGATAGTTGAAAACTTAATTAATATGCTCAATATGAAGTTCATTTACATACCATAGTACTCTCCCAAGGCTAGTACAAACCACTAGCTCTCCAAAACACTAACTAGGAAAAAACAAGAAAAACTCTATCTTAACCAAGGATCTCTAACATGCAAGAAGAATTCCAAAAATTCCTCCCATATAAGAAGACTTTTTTTTTTCTTCTTCACTAGATATTACCATAACATTTTATCAAAAAAACTTAATATCAAACCTCCAATGGATAAACCCTAAACTTAGACTTTAATATGTTCCATGACATTTATGAAACACGAGAGAGAGAGAGAGAGAGAGAGAGAGAGAGAGAGAGAGATTTCGAGTACAAATAAAGGACGAGATGAAGAATAATAGTTCACCCCTCTTCTAGATCACAACTATATTTAAGAGTGAATAAGAATGAACAAAAAATTACATTGAATGAGAATGAAACTCGTTTTCCTCTATATATATGAGAGGTAAGGGGAGGTAAACAATACAAGGTAGGCCTATCCTTACAAGAAGCCTACAATAGAATCATATAGGTCTACATAATTGAAGTGCTCCATTCCATGGATACACATGTCATGCTCCAAGGAGATGTCATGCAGACTAAGTGTCCCTACTCGATGATGTAGATACACAAGGTGTTTACACGCCTCTCCATTACAAGCCCACACAGACTACATATTTCCTCATAAGACATGTACTTCTCTAGGTCAATTACCATTTTAATAACATTGCCACTCCTATGTCTCTACAAGCCAACTCTAAACCGCCATGTAGGAATCCAAGAAACCCCATGTTATCTAAGGCCTATGCACAACACTCATCCTACCAAGTAGGGAATTCTCTAATCAAGTGAACCTATCCATGTAGCCATCATTAAGCGAACGAAATCCATTGTGCAAATCCAACATATACCATCTCACATGCACCAATCCATCTTGGCTCATTTTATAGCTAAACGTATACCATGTACTCCAAATCTCATGAAACACCCAAAAACATGTAAACACTAGTAGAGTAACCAAAAAACTAACAGTTTTTTGTAGGATTTTGGGTTTCAAGTATGGAATACCTACTTTGGCTAGTAAAATATCCATGGTAGGAAAAATTACAATTTATGACAATGATCCATCCCTTGTGATGTTTTCAACTATTTGATGTTTTTTTCTTCATAATCCATAACATTATCCTTTTCTTAATCATCCATAACAATTCACATTATTTTTATAAATGATATTATTATATTTCTTATTTTTTATGATATTTTTACTGTCTAAAATCATTTGTGTTGTAATGTTTGATATATCTAAATAATTTGTGTTGTAATGTTTGATATATCAGAAAAATGACTTTTTATTAACACTTGATGAAGTCTTCTTAAAGCAATGAATTTTAATGAATATATCCAAATTGAATACCACTTTATCATTATAAAAGAAGATATATATCATTATCTCCGAACAAAATTTTATTAAAATTGGTGTACATTTCTAAGAGATACATTGCTTTAAGTGAGTTAGAGTCCTCAAAAATCATATTTATAAAGTTTTTTATATATAAACTTACAAATATTTATTAATTTGTTTCAAAGACAAATGTAATATGCAGGGTTGTTGCTTAGTACCTTTGTTGCTTAGTACCTGTCTATTATGCAAAAAGTAAAGAACTCTTATTGGGTGAATGTGATCATATAACTTAGTTATGTTAAGTGCGTGATTTAAGCACCACAACCTTGGTGGACAGGGAATCAAACTGCTAATAATCTATTGGTACATGATAATATAGTTTTATGAAAAAAGGTTTGGCAACAATTCAATAATATATATATATATATATATATATATATATATATATATATATATAGTTGAAAAACATTGCTATTAGAAATAATGCGACAATCAATAAAAAGCGAAAGCAAGAAATGATTATAGGTTAATAAATATTTACTCGTTAAAAAAATATATGATAATAAATTGAAAAAAGAAAATACTAATTATGGAAAAATCCTTATATTTAATTTTTGTTTGAAAAGAAAAATGCATGAGAAATCCATATATTTGAATTTTTTTTGGATAATTAATTTATGAAACACTTGGTAATTAGAGGTTTTTTTAAAACATTAATTAATTCTGAAAAATTGATTTTAAACCACATAAATTTAGTCATCTGTCAATCTAAAATTTGAAACTCAAATTTTAAAAATTCAAAAAATAATTTTCAATTTCTAAAAAATTAAGTTTAATATTTAATTTTACCAAAACATTAGTAAACTTTGGAAAGAATTTCTAAGAATTTGAAAATTAATTAAAAGTCAAAGCATTTTAACCCAAACTAATTACAATATACACTTCTCCTAAAAAGAGTGAGAAAAAAATTGCAATGTTAGTAAATGTGGCTTGTTTTCATTGTAACACTTCCAAATTGAGTGAAACCTATTGCATTTATGAGAGGAGAAAATAAAATTGGTAAAGATTAAAATTTGAAAATTGGAACCACAATTGCAGAGAAATAGTGTTCTTATAGCAATTGCAAGATTGCTTGTAAAGTAATTTC